>PVIU01002029.1:0-186077 GCA_004026605.1 Ondatra zibethicus
AGCCAAAATGTAAGGGGAAAAAAAATCTCTTTCTGCTAACTCTGTAATGGAAATAATCCTTTCTAGTAATGGAGTATGAAATAGAGCCGAAAGGAAGGGAGCTGCAAGCAACCTCCTGAACACGGGAAGAGAATGGAGAAACCAAAGCTGGCCCTACACCTGCCTTCCCGGAACTGAAGTCTCCTTTGTCCTTCCTTAATGGCTCTCCAGAAACATTGCAGTCAGAGGCCTCCGTTCTTCCTTTTCCCCCTCCTGCAAAAGTTGTTCCCCAACTGTACATTACTTTGGCTCAAAAAGTCGAAGCAGATGACCACCAGAGGGCACAGGAAACCTTCCTAGCAATACAAGTGCATCGCTAGCCATCACTTCCAGAGAAACAAGAGTTTGAAGAGCTGTCTCAGATAGAGCAGGGAAGGCAAGAAGAGCATGCGTCCTCTCTGCCCTCTCTCTCTGAAATGCATCTCTCCATCTGGAATAGGATTTAAACAGGCAGAGTTAGTAAGCTTAATGTACACCTTAGGTTGGCCCACAGTCATCAGGGCTTTTTTATTGCTGTTGTTTAAATCTTTACCTACTAATGTCATTCATGAGATGTCATCTAGGGCTGGCAAGATAGCTTAATTGATAAAAGCACTTGCTGCCAAGCCTGAAAACTTGAGTTCTCTACCAGGGGCCCACATAGTGGGAGGGGAGGCGGACTCCAGCAAACTGTCTTCTGGCTTACACATATGTGCTATGGAATGAGTGGGCTCACATACACCAGAAATAAGTCTGTAAGTGAACGAATATAATGAAAAAATATAATATGTATAGTAACCCTTGAAGGCACTTTAAAGCCACCACCACCACTTTTCTAATGTGCTTTGCTTGGCAAAGAATCTGAGGGAGACAACGTAGGTGCTGGGACGTCCTGTTTTGAGGTTTGCTTTGAGAGAATAGCTGCATGCCGGGTTCATGAGGCCTCCTGGGGCCTGGGCTGTTGGAATGTGAGGCAAGGTGTGCCCGTGGTTTGCTAGTCTGGTCGGTTTCTGGTTCCTGTTTGTACTGACTCAAAGGGTCACTATTGGGGTCGTGTTTGCCTTGAATTCTCTTGACTCTTCCCAGAATCAGAGAAATGTACTTGAGCCTGCGTCATGGGCAGGGGTAGAGTCCGACTGCATGACGGGAACGGATGGCCAGAAGTGTTACAAATTTCTTTGCCAGAAGCGTTCCCTTTGTGTCTGCTGAAGTATGAAATGCCTCCATATGACCGAAAGCGCCGTGAGCTACTGTGAACTGCTGGCTTGCTAACTCTGCTAAGCATCGGTGCATAAAGAGAAAACAACCCACCCCGAGGTTGCACCTGCCTGAGAGGAAGATAGAGCAGAGCACGTGGGCTGAGGAGGGCAGGTTTTGTTTTTTTCTAACCCACCGCCATTACTTCAAATCTTGAGAAAGAATAGAAGCCAAGAGAGAAATTGTCACCAAAGAATAGAAATTATCTCGTGAGTTATTCGGTTCAATGGAGCTTGTGACAAATTGGAAGGAAAAACAAGACTGAAGAGTGAACTGGAAGAGGCAGCCCATTTTAATAGTGCATGTGGTTGGAGATCTCATTGTGGAAATAGCTGTTATCTTTTGTCCTCGTGAGCAGGAATAAAGACGGATGCGGCAGGGGGTATTTTGAAAGAGGTAAGGTTTCAGGACCAAGAAATTTAGGGATTCTTACCTACAATTCAAAGTGGTAAGAAATTACAAAGGATTAAATCCCAGTAAAAGGAATAGCCGATGTGTCTAATTCTTTACTTGTGCGTGACTTAGCGCCTACCGCAGTGAAGACATTCCGAGCCAGAACTCGCTGAGAGCTGTGAACTCGATAGTGATGACAACGGCCACAAGTGTGATCACAGCAGGCGTACGAGCAGTGCTTGGTGCCGGCATATCACATATATGCACGGCGTTAGTCTTTACAACTCTAGGGAACTGGGCACTCTGATCATGATCCTATTCATAGACGTAACTAAAATACAAAGATGCAGGAGGACCTGTCCACATCGGCATGTGGAGGAACGCGGTGGAACTCCAGTGCTTTGTTCAGGGTGTACGGTTTTAATTACAGGTTGAGTTGTTTCTGTAAAGCAGAAGCTACGCTGTATTAGCATCCTATTGTTCTAGCCCAGTGGTGTGCATTATGGGAAAGTCACAGGGGAAGTCACCTGGAACCCCGTGTTTTTCAGGTGGAACCGACTAGCTGGCCTGGGTCCCTTGAAGAAGTTAAGAGGAATGCTCTGTACAAAGCCAGTGTTAAAGAGACGCCCACTCTCATTACCTGTATATCTTACTTACCAGGACAGGCGTCTGAGAATATATAGCAGTACCTCAGGTAATTTATTTTACGGAAACAGACATCCATGACAATCCTCTCGGTATTAAAAGCAGCCCTCCATCCCTTCGCAGATTCTAGGTACCTGGAAGGCGCTGTGCAGAGCCATGGCAGGAAGTAACCTTCAGCTGCTGAGCTGATGAACTCAATGCTTTTGTTCCTTGACTCCCTGCCCTTCTCTTCTGCTTCACAACCACTTAGATGTTTTCTCATACTAAGAGATCATAGAAAGCTTGTTTTCACTCAGACTTCAGCTGGTCCTCTGTCGGACGGTGCCGCGTATTTATGCGAAGATAACTTTTTCTCCTATTACTCACTTTAAAATTAGAGTTTAATTAAAAACTCTGTGCCTTCCATCGCAAATCAAACCCAAAGAAACTTCTCAACCAGAAAAGATTGTGGGCGGGCCTGCACATGATTTCCTCATTATAGTGCCCTACTCCCTACGTTAAACACTTGGAAACATTCTCATATTGAACCAAACTGCACGCATTTGGCCCTGAGCTCACCTAGCTTATTGGAGCAGCAGCCCGAAACAGTTTAATGATTTGTTTATGATGATCCCTTAAGCCTTGGCTCTTAGGCTGTGATCTGCAGGTCTCGACGTCTTTAAGACATCTTTTCCGGGAGTTTGGAGGTCAAACCTATTTTCATGATGTCGCTTGCCATTTCCAGTGTCTGTCATTTGTTCTGCAGATGTAAATGGAGTGGACATAAGCTGTGGCAATAAGCTATGCATAAACATGCTGCTTTACATCCACATGGACTTGGGAGAGGGCAGTTCCAGCCTCATTAAGAATGTCCCTAACAAAGCAGAGCAGTTTCTTCTTCTCTCTTTCTTTCTTTCTTTCTTTCTTTCTTTCTTTCTTTCTTTCTTTCTTTCTTTCTTTCTTTTCTTTCTTTCTTTCTTTCTTTCTCTTTCTTTCTTTCTTTCTTTCTTTCTTTCTTTCTTTCTTTCTTTCTTTCTTTCTTTCTTTCTTTCTTAAAACATCAGTTCTAAACTGCACCTTTTAAAAAATGCTATGTGGAAGAAATTGGGGAGTATACCGAAATTACGTCAGCATTCTGAAAGCCAAAGCTGTCGTCTATGTAAAAGCACGCGTGCAAACGCCTCTGTTCCACGCTGAACTAGCTGCTTCCCCCTGAACACACTGAACACGCTTCCCCCAGAAAGGATGACTGACAGACAAATTGCAGTTATTCAGACTTCAGCATTTGTTAGACATTTCTTGAAACCACCAAAGTGCACCTGTTGTTTCCGGAAACCCAGCTGACAATCCTTGCTTCCAGTGATAAAGTTCATGCTTTCATATGAAAATGAGAACATAGACGAATTGCATTTAACAATGTCTTGACTCATAAAGGGTGTTTTTGAGATTTGTAGCAATATTAATGCATACTAGCTTATTGTAGAGAATAACAAATTGTATCGATGTCAGAAAACTGTATAAATTAGTGAATTTCCAAATGACTGGTGCATGACATTACGAAATCAAAGGTAAAGATCCAGTTTGCTCAAAGACAGACTACTAGGCTTTAATATAAAAGAAATGAGAAATTTATTGATATGACTACAGAGTCTTTATAACAAACACATCTTTGAAGAACTATTATCCATGGAATTTGGGTAATGGTATACAAAAGGAACATAAAAAATTATTTGAAAAGCCTTTCAAAATACTCCTCTCTTTCCTAGTGACATGCCTGTGTAAATGGATGTTCTTTAGAAAGTTCCACCAAGACAATATAAACCAGATCAGACTGGAGCCTACTGGCCTCCACAAACCCAGGCATGAAAGATTTTACAAAAACTGCACAACAGACACTAGTCACAGTATGTCCTTCTTTCATTATTCTGATTATTGTACATAAAATGGATTATTAGTGTCGATGTGTGATAGATCCCTAATGGGCATCCTAATTAAATTAATAAATGGAACAACAGTTTTCAGTTTTAATATCTGAGGGGCTTTATCTACACTAACATCGTTTAAAATCTAAATGCTGCTTTTATGAGACTAAAGGTCTGGACTTTAGCTGGCCTTGAGGACTGTGGCAGCCATGCCTCGTCGCGATAGAGCATCAGGTTGTGTTTTCGCAACAAACTCCTTCCAGCCAAACCAACGATTGGCATTTAGAGCATCCTTGTTGTGCTCCCAGTCTATTCTTATGCACTTCTTCAGTATTAATTCACTTAATCCGCAGCAAACCAGAGTGAGAAGCATATGTCGTGTGTGTGTGTGTGAGATTGTGCATGCGCACACACGTGTGTGCTGTGTATGATCATCTCTCTGCCCATCTGCCTAGGTGATCCTTATAAGTAGTAAGTGACTGAAGCAACCCGTGAACTCATGCTGGAATTTTGTACTGACCTACACCGGTTCTAGGAACATCCATTTAATACATGACGGAAAACTAACTTAACCACCTCAAAGTCACTGTAGAAATGATAGCCATTCCCTTCTTCCCTCAGATAAGTCTCTCTATTGCCAAATAGACTGTCACCTAGACGGGTGGGGTCCAGGCAGCCTCTGACTCTTTTTTTTTTTTTTTTACTCTTTGTGAACGAAGTTACTTCTTGCCTGTGGCAAATAAACAGAAACAACTCACTATTTTCTTTCCAAATAATTGCATGCTAATCAATTGATTGGAGCAATTTCTCAACATCAATAGTTCTTTGGCAGCCCATGTTAACTGTCTTTAAAGCCAGGTTCGGGGAGAAGTTGAAGTTGCTCTCTTGGCTTGTAGCAGCATGCTTGCATCCATAGGCACTGGAGGCAGCTTACTGGTTGGTTTGTTTTGCTGTATTTTAAAAATAATGTAATAACATAAATGTCCCCAAACACTTGTATCTAGCCTTAGTAGTAATCTCAAAACACATTATAATTTTTAGAACATATGCTACAAAATTGCCAGAGGAATATGAACAAGCCATTGTTTGCTACCCTAAGAATGCCTCTCTGAATTTGCTTTTTTTTTCTGAGTTAGGTGCTAAATGGGGACCATTATTTGTGTATTCTCCTGTGTATAAATAATCAATCAAATTAATCCATATCACCAAAGATTTTTCTGCAATAAGACATAACTTATTGTTTCTTCCCACCTCAAGGTAAGGCTTAGATTCATAGAATATCAGTGCAGAAAGAGGAACCATGGAGGCAACCCTAGTGTCACAGGATTGGGCTGGGGAAATCACCTGTAAGCGACTCACTGTAGTGGGCAGAAGTAAGTGATTCACTGTAGTGGGCAGAGGTAAGCGATTCACTGTAGTGGGCAGAGGTAAGCGACTCACTGTAGTGGGCAGAGGTAAGGATCTGGGATCTGGGAACATTCTTTGTCAATTCCGCTGATCCAGTTTCTGCAGATTTTGTTTCTCCATCTCTTTTCTTTTGTCTGTGTCCCTTTCTCCCAGACCGTGTGTTAACTGATGCACAGTAGAAGACATTTCTCTTTGTGTTTCAGAAGTTCTGCTCCTGAGATGCCAACACAAGGTGGACTTTCAGGAGGACTCACTGGGACAGTGACACACAGTGACCTTGTCTTCATGTAGGCTGAATATTAGATCTTTCATCTCAAATAAAACTCCCAGCCAATTCTAGAAACTCCCTCCTTCTGGAAGCTTCCACCATGTTCCCTGTGTTCTCAGCACATTTCTCAGCCCGTATTTCCTCTTTGTCCCACATGTTCCTTTCTGCAAAGCCCTATAGTGTTCTTTCAGGAACATGAGCATGAATTTGTTCCTGTGTGGTTTCTGCTAAACCATTACCCTCAGAGGCCTCATTTCTGTTAGCTTCAGCTTTTCCGTATATATTTCTAATTAAAAACAGTTCTTTCCCTAACAGGAACTCTGGTGTCAATGACAACATAATGCATTTTTAACCATATTACATTAACACGTAAAATATATTTAATTAAAAATAAAACTACAATTGGAGTAAGTGCTCGACTCTGCAAGGAAAGGGTCATTTGCTTCAACAGTCTGAGCTGATATTGAATTATCACAGATGGGGTGGCTTAAGCAATAACCAGTTTCCCTCACAGCGCTAGGGCCGAGACATCCACCCACGGTCAAGGCAAAGAAAATCTGGTGTCTGGTGAGGGCCTCTCCCTGGTTTGCAGATGCCCATCTTCTGTGTCCTCACCACTGGGAGAGACACCTCTCCTCACAAGACCACTGATCTCAATCCAGGAAGTTCCACAAGGTCCATCTTTTTATTACCTGTTCATCTTCCTGGTGCTTTAGCCCCAAATTCCACTGTGTTGGGGATCAGACTTAAATCTGGACAGGCAGGAGCCACATTCTCTCCACAGCATTCAGGGAAGGAAATAGCTTAGTTTTTTTTTTTTTTTGGTTGTTATTCTTGTTTGTTTGCTTTTCCTATGGAAAATAAAGGAGGCAAAATAGGGGGAAACAAAATATTAGGCAAATAAAGCCAGGAGCTGTTGAAATAAAATATTTCAACAGTATATTCTGTAGAGGTAGATACCCTTCTTGTTGCTATAATACCTAATAAGAGACAGCCTAGGGGAGGAAGCAGAGGTTTATTTTGTGTTGCCGTTGGAGTAGATGCAGTCTGTTCTGTGGGGAAGTCATAGCAGCAGCAGGAGTGTGAAGCAGCTGGAGTGTGAAGCAGCAGGGGTGTGAAGCAGGTGGAGTGTGAAGCAGCAGGGGTGTGAAGCAGCAGGGGTGTGAAGCAGCAGGGGTGTGAAGCAGCAGGGGTGTGAAGCAGCAGGGGTGTGAAGCAGGTGGAGTGTGAAGCAGCAGGGGTGTGAAGCAGCAGGGGTGTGAAGCAGCAGGGGTGTGAAGCAGCAGGGGTGTGAAGCAGCTGGAGTGTGAAGTAGCTGGAGTGTGAAGCAGCTGGTGTGCTGTGTCTGCAGTCAGGAAGCAAAGAGAACAGGAAGCTCTACAAACCTAGAAAGCCCCCCCCCAAAAAAACCCTATTTCCTCATCAAGGCTCCCACTTCTAAAGCGTCCATGACAACTGGATAGAAGGTGCTGGAAGTTCCTGGTTCCTACAGCTGATAATTAGTTCAAGGACACAGGAGCAGAGAACCGTGGGCATTTTGTATCACGCTGGAGGATCTAGGAGGGAGCGCATCTAGTATGTGCTCCCCTTTTCCTTTCCCCTCTTCCTAAGCAGATCCACTCTCTGTCTGCTTTGGTCCCACCTTACTCGCCATGCCATGTTTTTCTCCCCTTTGATCTCTTCAATAGCTTTGGAGCCTGTCCTGGAACTAGCTCTTGTAGACCAGGCTGGCCTTGAACTCCCAGAGATCCGCCTGCCTCTGCCTCCCGAGAGCTGGGATTAAAGGCGTGCGCCACCACTGCCAGGCTTCTTGCATGGTTTTAATGTACTGAGACAAATAAGGACACAATGTATGGGACAAATGAGCTGTCATCTCCAAGTGGACAGAGTGAGGGTTATGGAGGAGTGGCAGGAGACTATACCAAGTCTCAGGGGGGTCAAAGGTCTTTCTATATTATTCACTCAGCTTCCTCAGACTGCAGGGAACTTGTGATCTACCCAGATTCCTTCATTCTGACTGTAGGAGTGAATGCTCTCACTGTAAAAACCTCTCCACTTCTCTCTGTAAGGAACATGAGCAATTCACAGATCCAGCACACTTTCAGTGTAGCGTAAAGTTTATTACAGAAATGAATATCGAAATAACAATATTTTATTGATGGAGATCAGAGAATCTAGTTGAGAAGCTCTACATTTATGAGAATGGGTTGTAATAACGTTTAGTTATCCCAGACCATCTGTGCGAACATGGAAATAGCCTCATTATATGTAAACACATAATAATAGTAGTTATTAAAATTTGATTCTCTTTGTACTGTACTCAAACAAAAGGGGAGGCAGAGAAGCTAAAGTGCATTTCTTCTGAATTCAGAATCAAAGAAATAATAAGATATAAAATGAAACTGTTGAGTTTAAAAATCCTTTTCCAAATACCTAATTTCTTTGTTAAAAAAAAAAATCCAAGATGCCCAGAGACAGAAGACACTACTGGCCTTAGCTTCATCGCCCAGTGTTGATAGTGTCTGAAGGAGACAGAGTAGTCCCGCAGCAATCAGTGGCCTTAGAAAGTGCTTTCTACCCTGGCCTGCCTGCCACACCACTGCACTGATGAGTGAGATTGTGCCTGTCAAAGACCTGACGTCTCCTAGGCCCCCAGCGAGCTCTAGCATCCTTCCCTTGATTGGGCAGGCAATGGGTTCTCTGATCACACCGGATTTCCACATTTATGGTTTCCTCTTTGATTCTTTCCTCTTCTTCCGCAGCTATAAAAGTGGGAGTGCCAGTTTGTTCGGGCCCTAGTACCCGACAGGCACTTGCACAACGCCCTGCATGCTCACTCACTCACTCATGTGTGTGTGTGTATGTGTGTGTGTGTGTGTGTGTGTGTGTGGGTGTGTGTGTTTGCTCATAGACCTAGGCTCAGCAAAGCAGGTTTTACCATCTTCATTTTACAGATGAGGTCAAAGGTAGTGCTCAAGACTAGATAGACACAGGTCAGTTCCTTAGGTCATGTTCGGCCCAGTCTTGAGAAGTTATCTGTGATAGCCTTATGTTTTTTTTATTTTAAATGAGTGAACTTATGAAGTATATAGCAGGTAAAAGTAAAAGAATAAATAGGAAATAGTAAGTACACACATATAAAAACAACCAAATAGGATACTCAACACATCCTGTGGAAAACTAACTGGGGATACCCTGGAGTTCCCAACAGAGCACAGTACCTCCCCCACACCCACTTTGCCGGTGAGGCTTCCAAGTAAAAGAACACATAATACCTACTGAGATAACATCAAAATTAAGGCTTAAAAAATCCAGAGAAACAGACTCAGGGAAACTGAAGCAGTCAGCTGTAGTTCCAGACTGAACTTGCTCCAAGACTGAATTTCCCATGGGTGAACTTGAAGCTTTGTTTTCCCAGTGACACGGGGTGTCAATGGTGGTCTCTGTGGGAAACTGTTGCCCTCCTGGCCGTTGCCAAGGGCTCTGGGCAGATAAGACATATTGTATTCACTGAAGGTTGCCACACAGACCTGTAGGCAGGCACCCAGACTCATGTGCAGTCAGTATGGGTGTGAATGGGATAGCAGAGTGACTGTCACTGGTGCACTCTGAAGAAACTGGCTGCGTTGGTTAGTGACCATGACCTCTGATAATAACATGTTGGTTTTAGAACGCAGAGCTCACAGTAACACTCATGCTTCATGCCATTTCCTAGGCACTGTAACACGGCTGTCGAACCCAGCTACTAAGAGGTTGAGGTAGGTGGACTGGAAGCTCATTGCTTGTGTAGTGAGCTGAAGGCTAGTCGGGAGAGGTCCTGTTTCAGGATGAAAATCAAGGCCTGGAGGGTTGGCTCAGTGGTTAAGAGCACTGGCTGTTCTGGCTGTTTTCCCACAGGGCTGGGGTTCAATTCCCAGCACCCACATGACAGCTCACAACCATATATAAATCAAGTCCTGGCAGATCTGATGCCATCTTCCGGTCTGCAGGCACAGGGATTCGCAATGCATAGACACACATTTATGCAAACACTCATGCGCATGAGATAAAATAAGTAAAATCTCAAGAAAGTAATAAATAAATAAAGTGAGTTAAAAAAAAAAGCTAAGCACAGGATACGAAACACGGATTCCTGGAGTCTCTCAGATCTTTGCCCTGCCCTGGGTATCACGAAAAAGAGTCACCTCTAGTTTTCCCAAGACTGCAAACCTGCTCTTTTTAGCGTTATCTCCCTGATAGTGTGTTTGCCCAGTACCTGAAGTCAAAGGAATAACTGCATTCACTAATATTTGCTCACTGCTGTTAGCAGATCTAAATGTTGAACAGGAGTTGGCAACCTCACTACCCATCGGGAGCTTTTATCTTCCTTTAGAGATGGGTTTGTTTGACTGTGTTATCTCAGGCTTCCTTTATAATAAGTGAACGTATTTGCTCATATAAATATTTCAGGATGCAATCTGAGTCTCAGAAGAAACGCTTGAAGGGAGGTAGATTTGTGTCCAGATTTTCTTCCTCCAACACTTAATTTGGTTTTTCCTGCTCTTTGAACACAAACCAAAAAGCTGAATTCTAAAAATACTTCGTGCCTACAGTCTTCCAGATCCGCGGTGTATTTTATAGAGGGCCCAACACGGTTCCCAGTGGGGGGCTGGCGGGGAAGCTTTAGAAGTGGCCATAGGAGGGTGCCCGGCTCTTGTAGTGCACGGTGGCGGCTGGACCGTGGGAGAAGCGTGCACAATGAGTAGTTTGGCGTTTTGAAGAACACTAATCATGGACAAAGATTTTTTTTCTGATAATTTAGGGTATGTTGTGGAGGAAAGGAGGCTGGAGAGTCGGATGGCTTCCTCTGCTGATTATTCTAAACTCTGCATGAAGAGGGTGCCCCAGCAGATCGCTGGGCATTCAACAGAACTGGGTGGTTCTGAGCCCCCACAGGGAAGTTGTTACAAAGGGAACAACGTGGGCCGGACCACACCGCAGTGGTCGTGAACTGTGCTTCCAAAGTCCCTCAAGCTTTGGAAGAGAGGAAGTACCTGTGGGAGGCCTGCTGAGCAACAGCGAGGAGCTGCTGAGTCTGTGCCTCTGCCCCTCATTCCTTTACTGAATCAGGAGTAGGGGTTAGGTTTCAGATCAAATTCCATCTGTTTCTGTGGATTAGGTGGGCATCTAGGGGAAGGGAGAGATGGGGAACGGGGCGTGTGATGTGGCAAGCTTTTATTTCTTTTTGGGAAATGGTAATGAAATCATTTTTAGAGAAATTAGTATGTAGGGAATGCTTTAAAACACTAAAAAATAAAAATAAATAAAAGAACTAAGGAGTTAATTTTATAGTTAGAGTTTATTCTACATGCTTTTGTGAACATTTCATGCATATCAACAAAATACCATGATCGTATTCCCTCTCCACCTCCTTTTAATTCTCTTCCCACTGCTGCTGGGCTCATTGTTCTTCCTAAGCAGGGCCTCCTCCTGCTTTCATGTTACATGTGTTGAAGCATGTATGCACATGTGCATATGTGTGTATGTGTGTGTGCATGTGTTTGTGCTCAAGTATCTGTATGTGTTCATGCCTGTGTGTATATGTATGTGTGTATGTATATATGTACATGTGTTTGTACTTGGGTGTCTGCATGTGTGTTTGTGTGTGCAAGTGTGTGTGCATGCACATGTAAGTATTGTGCATGCAGGCACAGCTGCTATGTGTTCATAATGGCCATAGCCATGAAGTAACCAGAAGACAGCATTTCCAGCAAACCCTCACCCCTTTAGGTCTTACAGCCGTCTCTTTTCTAATAGTCCCCGGGCCTTGTTTATTGAGAATATGCTGTGTGCCAGATAGGGCAGTGTACTGGTTGCACAAAAACACAGTTGACTCTTCACTGGTAAGGGGTAAGGAGTCACACAAGGGTTTTTGTTTGTATGTTTGTTTTGGTTTTGTCGGTTTTTTTTGTGTGGATAAAATGATGAACAAACCAAACCAAAAGTTCCTTTCTTAGCAAGACTGACATTCTCGCTAAGAAAATGGAGGAGGAGGACATGTTAGCAGGCATTTATGCAACACTGTGTTGCATACTACTTAAGCACAGTGCCATAGGCGGATGAGAGGGGGCTGATCTGGTTAGGGTCTTCCTGGAGGGTGCCGGCTCACAGCAAGGGGAAGTGTTCAGTTAGAATCTCCAGGAACCAGAAGGTGTGGGAGTGCTCAGAGAAGGGAGGCAGATGGGCAGTTGCTCCAAAGGAATGAGTGCTTTGTGTTCTCATGGCGATGAACTACACTGACATGGGAGAACAGAGGAAGGACAGAGAGCTGGGTGGTGAGGCAGAGCCCGGACGTGCTTGGCCAATGCTTGGAGCAGTGAGTAACGAAGGTGAAGCAGGAATGGTGCGGGGGGGGGGGGACAGGAGCAAGATAAAGTCTTCTGAACATGCCAGCGCTGTGGCTCTCACAGGCTCACTCACAGCGGTGGTTGTCTGCACAAGACGTGCGCGTGATCAGACCAATCGACAGTCTAGCGTAGATGGAGCGGGGCTCACAGGCCCTACCCTGAGAAGCAGCCGATGGCTGCTCTAGCGGGGAGAGTCATTTTCTTCGGGAATAGAGCTCCTGGTAGACTTCTCATGCTCCGGTTTACAACCTTATGCCCGTGAACTAAGAAAAGGTGGAAAGGGACGTGAAGGGGATCTGGGTGGAGCTGGAAAGAGCAAATGTGGTTGAAATACATTGTATGCATGTATGAAATTCGCAAATAAATTAAAAAAAATATTTTTAAGAAAGCTGTTGTAAATGCCAGGACCAGGTCGCCTTACGGTGGCAGTGACGAGCGTGAGGATGGGAGCTAGAGCGGCGCATGGTCTGAGGCCACAGCCAATGATCATGCGCGGCAGTTTCTACTTTGGAATATGTGTGTGACTCAGTGAAGTAGCACTTAAGTAAATTAAAAAATAATGCCTTAGAATTGAAAATAAAATTTAATGAATGACCTTAGCTATGTATCCGTTTGATGACAGAAACATACGGAAAAGATTTATTCCAAGTGGCTTAAAAACAGCAACAAATGATTGCCCATGCTCGTCAGCTCTACCCTGGGGTGGTGGTGGAAGTCAGCCAAAAGCCCCTTAAACTCTTTTCCGTAATCAAATTGTTACAGAAAATGTTAATATAATTATTCTGAGACTTCTGGTCTGATATATGTAAAGCCATGGAAGTATTGTATTTTAAATGCCTCCTTCTGTGCTTGATTTACATTGTGGAGTCATTAAGTAAAAGATTTTTATTTCCTTAGAAAAACATGTTAATGACCCTTTTGGTGGTAGCAGGTAAGGAAGGCCTCAAGGGGTATTCTGAAATGGAAAGATAGAGACAAAAGGAGCCAACTCATTCTACTACGGAATAATAAGAATTTTCCATTTCAGCTGCTCAAGAAAGAAGGCAACCGGTTTGGGAAAGCCTGAACTCAGAGGAGAGAGAGGGCAAAATGAAGATGGGGGTCTGTGGAGAAATGAGAAGCAGGGTAGGCAGGCAGAACCCTGAAGGACGACCTGCCCACCCTGCTTACGGCTGGCAGCAGCTGGAGAGACACCAATGTGAGCTGTCAGTATCTTCGCAATGCCTCTCTATAATACACACACTCATAAGCGTACCTCTGGAAGCATTCTGTTTATGCTAGACGCTGCTCTAAGTGTGCCTGTTCCCTTAAACCCTTCAGGAAAAGGACCTAAGTCACGCTTGTGGCCCGACTGTGTGTTAGAGTCAGTGCCGGAGGCGTGAGGGAGAAGCAAGGAAGGCTGGGCATGCTCCACATTCGGGAAAAGCTGAGGAGATGACAAACTGGGGGTAAGATAGCCTGAGGGTCCAGAGGCGAAGAGAGAAGAGGGGGAGAGGATGGGGAGGGAGATAGAGGGGGAGAGCTCCCGGTTATGATTAGGATGGCTCAGTAGGTAAGGGGCTTGCCTTGCAAACATGACAGCCCGAGTGTGGTCCTCAACCTCCTACAGCTCACATGAAACTGTGTGCGTGTGATTACCCTTGTTACTTCAGCACTGGGGAGGCAGAGGTGTGCATCTCTTGGGTTCACTGGCCACTGAGCAACTCTGCTCCTTCCTAATTCCCTGATAGAAAAAGTAGGTGGTACTGGTGAAACAATCCCCTGGGTTGACTTCTGAAACCATTTTTAAACATATGCACATGGACATGCATGCACATGAGCATGCACACACACACAAAGGAAAAACAAAGATCATGCTAAGAAGTGTGGCTGGGCAAAAACATGCTAAGAGGACACTGTCATGTCCCTCTCTTTGAGGTGGATTGAGAGTCAGTTTTAGGTACTCATAACAGCTCTAAACGCCCACCTATGGATTTAACCCAGCTCTTCTCCTCCTAGTTCTGAGAACTCTGAGCAAGTGATTTAATGTCCCAGAGCCTTCCAAGTTCCCTGCTCTGAAGACCCCATTTGTTTGTGACTGTGTCATGGCAATGGTTGACTCCATCTGCTCCCAGCGCACACTCAGCCACTGGATGACAGCACCGCAAGGACAGGTGCCCAGAGGCAGCCGGTTTCCATCGCAATCACTGTGTTCCAAACAAATCGGTTGCAGAATCTGACAAGGGGAAGTAGGTGAATTTCTGCTTGCTCCCAAGAACCCTTTTTCTTGCAACCCCAGATAACCCCCACTTTTGACCTTGCCTGTCTACAGTAGTCTCGTGGCACTTGCTGCCGTGATTGAGGTTATTGGGCAGATGGTGTTTTCTCACATCTATCTCCATCCAGCAAGTCTAGGAAAGTGTTCTTGTGCTGTGCCCGTTTGCCTTGCTTGGCGAGTCATCTGGCGGTGTTCACGGTTCCTACACAAACCTTCCATTATTAACGGCAAACACAGTAAAGGGAAAAGCGCTCAAACACAACCCAGGGATCTACCAAGAGCCTGGAAGAGTGTAGAAAGACCAAGAATGACTCAGCAAGTGACCAAGAGTCTCTGGAGATTTCAGGCATATCTGAGGTCTTGAAGTACTATAGAGCTAGTCCCTGGAAGGAGGATTAGACCTCTGAGTGGCACAGTGTGACTCATATCTATAGGGGTTCTGTTCTGCAGTGTTTAGAAATTCCATGGATGCTGTGGGGTGAGAGAAGCCTGCTACATCTGTGAGCAGCTAGTCTTGTTCAGCAGGGCAATGCTGCCTTTTCCATTATAAATAGAACGAGAGCTCTCTCCAGGCTGCTAGCAAAAATTGTCTCAGGAACATCCATCACAAAAATGAGTTCTCCTAATTGTTTTAGCACAAGGACTTCCCAACATACTAAAGAAACTGATTTCTCTCCGTTTAAATAAGAAGAGGCGTCTTACAAAGCAAAACGAAATGAAATATAAACATGGATGGCTGGAGACTGACTCTATCCAGTGCAAAGGGAGTTCTAGCAACAGGTCATTTCCAGAGGCCGCCATTTTCTCAAAGGCTATCACTACCACAAACAAGCACGCACACACATAGACACACATGCACACACAAACACATACACACTCTGCAGGACTAACACAAATATTCTTTATTTTTAAAGGTTTATTCTATTTTTAATTGTATGTCTCTGTGTGTCTGTGCGCATATGTGTGCACATAAGTGTGGATACCTTTAGAGGCCAGAAGAGGGCACTGTGTCCTCTGGAGCTGGAGGGACAGAGTTTGTGAGCTGCCTGCTATGCATACTGGGAACTGAACTCGGGTCCTCTGCAAGAGCTGCAAGTGCTCTTAATCATTGGGCTGTCTCTCCAGCCTCTTAATAAATACGAATCTTAGATAAAAATCTCATTTCACTGTTTTTTTTTTGACTTTGATGCTTTCTTTCCCCTCAAATGTCAGTAAAACATAAATAAACTAGTGAGTCTTTACAAAGTAAAGTCAGACAACCACAATGAAACACATAGAGTTGCTAAACCCATGTGTTCTTTTTTAAAATTATTATATTGCTAAAAGCAAGAATAGTAGAATCAGCCTGAGGATACTAAGACAGAAACTCCAGAAAAAGAACAGCTTTGTTTCTTTAAGGTTTAGTGTTGACCCTGATTATTTTTTTCATAACTACAGATTTAACAAGAATGATGAAACTCTTGCAATTACAGTTTGTAAGCTAATGTGGGTAGTGATCCAGCTCACGCCCAGAGTACCCCGGGAGAGCTTCCATTAGCCTTTGGCGGCTCTGCTTTAGGAGCAATAGCTTCTTGTAGCTGTAAGAGAGGACGGATGTCAACTTGCCTTCTCAGTGCTCTTAATTAGTGTTTGCAACAAATCGATAGGGAAAAGCAAACGAAGGGGGAAATGGGCAAGGCCTGTGAACATCCTGCTCGCCAAAGACGAGGTTGACAGCAAGACAGGTTCAGTCTCACTTGACAGACAGAGAGGAACGTGAATGGAGCAACAGGGTGCCATTTCACTCTGCCCAGCAGATGGCCTCCACCTCAGAAGTTGGACCAGCAGAGGCTGGTGAGGGCCTGAGCAATGGGGTCTCCGCTCAGCTTGCTGGGTTACAAATTAGCATATTATTTTATGGGATTAAAAATTAGCATATGCTTTTTGAATGACAATTTGGCACCATCCAGAAAAGCAGATTTTTCTTCTCTCTTATTAATATTTTTCAACTTTTATTTTAAACAATTCTCTCTCTCTCTCTCTCTCTCTCTCTCTCTATCTATCTATCTCTCTCTCCCTCTCTCTCTCTCTCTCTGTGTGTGTGTGTGTGTGTGTGTGTGTGTGTGTCTGTGCCTGTGTGGATGCAGGTTGACACACAGCCCAGAAGAGGATATCAGATCCCCTGGAGCTGGAGTTATAGTCAGTTGTGAGCTTCCCAACATGGATGCTAGGGACTGAGCTCAGGTCCTCTGTAAGAGCAGTGCACACTCTTAACTGCTGGAGCCATCTTTTCAGCCCCTGTTATGAAATACTTTGAGTGTACAAAATTCAAGGAAACATGACAAACATCTGTGTGCCTTCCATCTGCCCTGCATGTCTTCTCTTGGCCACAGTGTCTGTGCAGAGGAAGCCACCCGGAACTTGGTGTTTGCCATCCCCTGTGGTAGCACTGCCCCTCCTCCCACGTGTGTCTGTATAGGAAGACTTTGACCTTTATATAAATTAATAACGTTATTATTATATTGCACATTCCTTTTTACTCTGTGAATTCAATGGTGTCTTTTGTGAGCATTAATTTATCTATCCATTTATCTCTATATCAATGATATATGTGACTGTACCCAGTTAATTTTAACTTTGTAAGAGTCTTCCTTTGGTAAACACACTAGCTGTTTTTTTCATGTTCCTACAGATGATCAATTAGTTTTATTTTTTCTGAGTTCTTCTTTTTCTTTTTTACTATAAACAATAATGTAATAATCATTCTTGTGTAGCTAGTCCCCATGAAAATGTATTTTTCTGGGTGCATGTGGCACTGTGATATGGACTTTCTCATCCACGACATCTTGATTTTTTATTTTTTTTTTGGCATGGAGATTCTGACTCTCCAGGTGTTCAGTTGGAGTAGATATTGCACTGCAGGCATGCTCCACCGTGGTGCTGATGTTGCTGGTCCATTGTCCACTGATGGGAGGGTGGTTTATGAGATTTTGTAGCTACCTGTTTCTTGGTCTTTTATTGCATTCTTGTGTCCATCTTTTAGCCTTCCATAGGACATCATGTACATTATAAATGAGTTGCTTTGCTTTATTCTTTAATATAGAAAGGATGACTTGCAACAATACAGCACCCTCTAATCAACCAGATATATTATAGAAAGGGGCTTAAGAAATACAATGCTTCTCTACAAAGTCTTAAAATTGGCATGAAGCATTTTGCATTTTACATATAGGCAAAATGAAATGTAAGTCTTGGTTAGACCCTGGCTTTGTGCAGTCAGTGGGCACGTCTATTTCTGGAAGAGAGAGAGGACTTGGTTGGTCAATGAAAAGGGACAGTACACTGTGTTCCTTGTATCCTATTTTCTTAACTGATCCGTGAAAATTTGCTTGATCTTCTTTTGCTTCTGACGTATATGCATTTTATTCTATCAAACAGTAGTAAACATACTTGATGAAATGGGTGTGAAACAGAAGAAAACCCTTTCCACTCAGGCCCTCCTGAGGCAGGTTTCTTAGGTACTATGACAGATAGGCCTGCCGGGTGGCTCCTGCGATTCCTGTCTGGTTTGCCACCAGGGTACACAGGCATGTGCCAAAGCCCTCCAGGATCAGGCAGCCTTTTAACAGCGATAGTAGTTTTCCAGCCTGTGAAGAAATACAGTCTCCAGTCTTCAAACTACAGGGAGCTGGGTTCTGTCACTGTCTGCCTGTGTTTGAAGGCACCCCTCTACAGTAGGACTCTCCTAGGAGAATACAGCTGTGGGACTGTGGTTTCTACCCTGCTAGGAGAATACGGTTTTGGCTTCCAACTTGCTTGGAGCCTTACAGAAAGTTGGCAGAGCTATACCCAGACTCCTGAAGATGTAGATAATACCCAGAGCGCCCTAAGCATTGCATCTGAGGGAGCAGCTCTGCACAGCAACAGAGAATTAAACCAGGATTCTTCCCCAACTCTTGCATATGCTGAGCTGTGCGCGTGCTGTGATGTTTAATTCTGACTTTTTGCTTGGTGAGATTGAGACTGAGCATGGTTTTAAGCATGTCTGTGAAGGGGGCTCCAGAAAGGACTGACTGAGGGGAGAAGACACACCCTGAAGGTTTGCAGCACCAGCCCACGGACTGGGACAGAATAAAAAGGCATGGGAGGAAGCCAGCAGAACCCCAGCACCAGCTCTTGCCTCTCTGTGCCTCCTGACCTGCTGTCCTGTGTACGAGGAGCCTCATGGCGCAGCAGCTGCAGCAGTAAGCAGCTATGTTGCCATGCCATCCCCAGGAAGAACCAGCCAGCCTCCGTGTTTGACTGAAAAGCCATCTTATAGTAAAGACAAACTGGGTTCATTCTTGTTTGGGATTAAACCTCTGTTTCTCAGGGATTGGGCTAAGCCCCACCTCTAACGTAAATTGTAAATGTTTCTGCACTGCCCTGTTTTAGGAAATGGAAGCCATGTTTTTGTTTGAAAGAGCTATATGACCACCTATGACTACCTTCTTATGTCTACCTTGAAATCATGCCTTTGTTTCAGAAGGTCCTTATGTTCTACTCCTGCAACCCTGCCTATTTTGCCAGCCAAATCCCCCACTGGGAAACCCCCGTAGCCTTGAGCCACAAAAGTCCTGTCTTCTTGATATCCAGGGATGACCTCTTAAACCCTGCCTTAGAGTGAGGCAGCCCATGTACACAAATAAAAAAAGAGTGCTTTACTTAATTACTTGCTTTATTTAATTTGGCCATGATGATTTAGGTCAGTGGTTTCTCTCCGCCCATCTTTGGGAGTAACACCTGCAGGGACAGGCTGTGCCCTCTCAGATGGTTAGCCATGTTACATCACTCCTCCCCGGAGTAGCTTCTTCTTAATAACTGATTATATTCATGAGAAAAGTTATCAATATACACGACATGCTTCCCTCCTCCCTCCCTTCCTTCATCTCTCCCTCCTTCCCTCTCCCTCCCTCCCTCCTTTCTTCCTTCCTTACCTCCCTCCCTCCTCATCTTCCTCCCTCCTTCCTATCTCCCTCCCTTCCTTCCTTCAAGAGACTAGGAGTTAGACTTCCTGGTAGGTAGACAGACAGGGAGGGAGGCCATAGTGAGGCAATAAAGGTGGAGAATTTCCCAGATGGCCAGCTTAGTCACCCTCCTGCAGTGAAGCAAAGGCAGGCGGGTTTAGAGGAAGGCTTTCCAGGCTTTTCTCTCTCACTAGCCGGCTCCCTGCTGAAGGACTAGATCAACATGTTCAAGCCCTGCTCAGGACATGTTATGTAACAGCTGCAGGCCAGTCAACTAGCCTAGCTTTCTTCAAACCGACCAACACTCTGGGAAGGAAAACTCTTGTTCGTTGAGAAGACAGTGTGTTTTCCTGCCTCCTACGTTCTTTGTATTTTACACAGGGTCTCTCTTCCGTGTGTCTGCTGCATGTGTGTGCTTCGTCACTCTGAAACACCTCTCTCCAACTGTTGCTGCTGTCTGCAGTGTTTGGGATTTCTATGTTGCCACCTGTTGCATTCCTGGTATTTCTTGCCTTTTAAATCTTTAACTAGCAGAGAAAACAAACTCGATCAAGACCCCTAGGCATAATTCAACACGCTTGTTTATACATATGCCCTTGTATAAGACTCTATAATATTTCAGTGACTAAAGGTGCAAGTCTTATTTAACCAGTCCTCATTTAATGGATTTTAGGGTGCTTTTCATGACCTCCAAAGTCCCCATTCTGTCACCAGAAAGATATGAAAGTGGCTTCAATACCGCTTTCCCAGAATGTAAGTTATTTTGAAAAGAAAAAGAAAACTTGCTCTTTATTTCCTGTTGATATGCCTGCCCCCTTTGTCTTTTTATCTCTGCTTCCAACTGTGGTTTTAATAGGTTAATTAACTGCCTCGGTATGTCCAGGACTGAGGAGTTTCTTTGGACACAGGATTTTTAGTTTCCCATGAGAAACAGCAGGGCAGCTGTTCACTCTGAAATAGCATTAAAAGCTCAAATGAGAGAGTAAGGGCAAAATCCTCAATAATGACAGAGGACCCCCTCAGCCGACGAAGAAGAAAGCCCTCCCTGGTCTGGTCTCCTCTGGCTGGTGCATCTGGCCCTCTTTGCTCCTCTCAGCTTGTCCTCCTTAAGCCCCTTGCCACAACAGTAAATATGCAAGTACCTTCCTATAATGTAAGAGCCAAAGGAAGATTTGGAATTTTAGAACAATAATCTATCTCCCTTTTCAAAGAGATTTCAAAGCCATTCCATCTAGAAGAATGGTTATCCACACAGGGGTTGGATTATCTCCCTGTAAAGCGACAGGGTTCTTTTATTATCACCTAAAGAAAGCTACCATCAAGCTGGAACAAACAGGCTGGGCAGGCAGTCTCCAGGAACTGAGAGGCTAAGAATTATAAAGCTCCAGCAATGTGCCAGGCAGCAGATGCCCCTGGTGTGTGAGCCAGGCTAAGAGGGGCCTTGAGCAAGGTGCTTTCTGCCCCAGAGTCTCCGTGTTCTCATCTCTGGGCACAGTGTACATCAGGTGCTCAACAAACAGGTTCCAACCCTATCCTTCCAGCAGAAGACGGGGGGGGGGGCGCGGGAGGGTGGTGGGTGGGGGTAGAGGGCGGGGAGGGGGGGCGGAGTCATCGCTGGGAGGACAGAGGTAGGTGTGCATCCCAAGAGGGTGTCACAAGCACCCTACACTGTGGTACTGGCCAGTAAATGGATTACTTGGAAAGGGATACTGAGGGGAACCTGGAGGGAGGTTGTGGTTCTGTACCAGAGCTGAGTTTACTGAGGACATGCTAATTTTATCCAGACCCATCAACCTGACAAATCTCCCAAGCGCAGTTGAGAGTTGCCAGGAGGAAATGCGCTCAGGCGAGGCTACTTCTTGCCCACTGAAATACCTCCCGTTGTCCATTAACTACTCCGTAGTTCATGGTACTTGCTAAAAGCTATCATTCTCCTTAGAGGGGGAAAATATACTTTCACACACTCAACGACTATAAATTAAAGCACCCTTTTAGCTTTCTCTTTCCTGGGCCTAAAGAAAAATCCAATAACCATACACTTAACGCCAACACAGTAAATGCATTTATTTGGCAGCTTTGGGCCTCCAATCAGAGCTGTCTTCACACGAGAGTCTCGGTGCTCAGAGACTCTTGGAGACAGCTGTTGCTTGAATTCACCAGTTCAGTGTGCAGGCAAAGTAGAACAAAAAGGGACCCCAGGCCATGGCGTCAGATAGTACCCTTTCATTTGTGATACTTCTAAGTAGGCACACAGGCGTCATGGTGTTTGCTGTCTTCATTTGCAGGTATCCTGTTTGCAGAGGACATTAAAAATGTCTTTGAGGGGAAGGACAACAAAGTAGCTACATGGCAGCCGGGAAATAGTAATTACAAAAGGCCACTGAGAATTTTAAAAACCAACAGGAAACTGGAGCCTCGCCTGTGTTGGGGGTTTCACACCCAAAGGTATTTCCAGAAAGGACAGTCATTAAACCACTGCTCCCGGGACTTAGGGACAAGAAAGGAACTAAGAGAATATGACAGGAGCAGAAGATAATTACCCTGGGGAGTCGATCAGTGGGAAGAAGTAAAGTGATGGACGGGGCCATTCTGCTGTCTTTTATCCTCTGCCTCCCCTTGTTACCCACGACCCGCTCCAGTCTATTCAGAGACCTTAGGTAACCGGAATATGAAAACTCACCTATAATATGCAAAAGCATATTAGGGTGAAGCCAAAATTGCATGTCTGAAATGTCATTTAAGCTTTTTGCAGGAATCATCCAGTCTCCTTGGTTACCTCCTCCCAGATGAGGTCTGCATCTTTCACAAATACATGCTGTGAGAGGGCTGCTGAGAACTCTGAGCTCCTGGCAAAAAAATGTAGATTACCCAATTTTAGCAACTATAGAAACAGTAGAAAAGACAAACTTAAATGGAGAAAAATTACTCAGTTGGGATGTGTGCTGCCACCTTTGAATTTGTCACTCATTCATGCCCTTCATTCCTTTACTTTGTGTTTATTTATTTAGCACCAGTCATCACTGCCTTCATAGTCTTACTTTCTTTTTATAGTTTTAGTTTCCTTGTTCTTCTGAATGAGGCTGATCACATCAGCACAGCACAGTGACATATTTGCTAACTCCATCCCAGCAGCTGGATAGTCAAACACCAGCTCAGCAAAGCACATGGCTTGTTTGTGTATTTTTCTTGCTTTATTGCATGTCCACACATCTCAAGCGGGCATGCAGCACCATCTGTGGATCTGGTTATCAAGTCTCAGTACACTTCCTGTCTGCACATCTAAAATGACATGTTAACACTTGATTCTCTCCTTCCCACTTTTTGATGTGGAATTCCCCTCTGCATGCTGTGAATATGTTTTATTACCATTGGTTAATGAATAAAGCTGTTTCAGCCAATAGCTTAGCAGAGCAAACCCAGGTGGGAAATCCGAGCAGAGATAGAGAGAGCAAGTAGGCTTAGTCGAGGAGATGCCATGTAGCTGCCGAAAGAGAAGGACAGTTGCCAGAACCTTGCTGGGTAAGCCATACTCTCATGGCGATACACAGAATCACAGAAATTGGTTAATTTAAGATGCAAGTGCTCGCTAGGAATATGACTAAGCTATGGCCCAAACAGTATTGTAATTAATATAGTTCCTGTGTTGTTATTCAGGTCTGGGTAGCTGGGAAAGGAATGAGCAACTTCTGCTTACAACTTTTTTGTTTTCTCATCATAGAAACTTGCCTTAAAGTTCTGAAAGAAACAGGAAGTAATCTCAGGGAAATTCCATCTCCTCTGATCCTAAATGGACCAGCCTGTGAAACATTCCTAAAGCCTTCACCTTTAAGGGCAGTGGATAGCCTCCACTTGGTTTTCTCTTCCACGTATCAAATGATTTATCTCTTTCCCCAAGGGTCTCACTCATGGAAGCATCTCTCTTCATTGTGCAGATTTGTGCTGGGTCCTGAGAGTACGTCCTGGAGAACAAACCCAGTCAGTCCGTTTCTGTCCTTACTCTGCTTCTCCTCATTGCTACAGCCCACAACTCCTGACCTAGAGAACTCCTTTGGTACTTTACGGAGCTTCTTCCTGCTTCCAGGTGGCCATTATCCTTACCTTACACCTGAAGAAACTCAAAGGAGCCTAATGATTTGACTTGTGTGAAACGATTTTGTGAACCTAAATTACCTGTAGATGAATGCCTAGAGGAATGCTGTGGATGAATAGCTCTGCCCCTGACACCAAAGCCCTGTTCTTGCTCTCACAGACAACAGTACTTTTAGGGATGATCCAGAGCATTCCATCGAATGCAGAGACAAAAATAAAATAAAATAAAGTAAATAAAAATTCCAGAAAATACATGAATGTATAACATCTTTCTTAAGGCCCCCGATATTGTCTTAGAGGAAGTAAGCAGACTGGTAAAATTTCTCACAAGGAGCCTAGCCTGTTTTCCTTTACCAATACATTCCCTTTACTAGGAGTCATAGGTGGGCCTGCCTGGTGACTGCTATCTCTGCAAAAGTGCCATTTGGTTTTGAGGCTTTGGCCCCTTCATCTCCCTATAGCAAAGCCCCTCCCCCACCAGATTCTCTAGTTGTCTGTGATTGTATTTGTTGTCTCACTGAGCTGTGATTTTTAATGAATTCAAACAGCTTTGTTATTGACACATTGGTATAGGTGATAAATCCATGTGCACCTACTTAAAAAATGTCCCTTTCTGAAACTTAACCATGCTTGCATTTTTCTCTGCTAGGTTTGTTTATGGCAGGTATAGTTGAAAGAAAGGGACTATCATAGGGAGTGGTCACCTATATTGCAGATCCATCCACTGAATGACTTTGGGTAAAAGATGCTACGAAGGTGATCCTGCCCATACAAATGAAACCCATCTGCAACTAGGAACACGGCTTCACTTGTTGCTTATCTCCCTTAGACCCAGGCAGTGAGGCTTTGTGTTTTATTCACCACAGACGTATGATCTGAATCAGAACTACAGTTCTTATCACTGGAAGCTCAGTGATCAGGAGAGCCCAGTACAAATTGAAAAATGCTAAACGTCTACTCTTGAGCCTGGAACTGCTCGGGCCTGCGGTGGAAGCCATGAGGGCACAAGTGTTGGCCATGTGAGAGACTCATGCTGTGTAGGGAGGACGTTAGACGGGAGCCCTGAGGGCGGAGGGAGAGCACCGAGGGACCAAACAAGGCAATCTTCTCTAAGAGAACTCAGTGTGGAAAGGTCTCCAATAACTCTCCACTTCTGTTCTCTCTCTGGGCCAAGTGTGCAACTTCCAGGGTGGCTGGGTATTCCAATCCCCAGTTCCGAGACACTTGTGAATTCCCAAGAGTTTCTACAGTGGCACATGGTCAACCCAGAAATGTTCTGTGGTGGTACTCATAATCCACATTCCTTTTAAATTTACATACGTGAAAGGTTAACTCCCATTACATGAAGGGTAATACTACTTCCTTGTATGAACAATTACAACTTTCCTAGTTTTGGCAATATGTGAAGTTTTATCTTTCATATATATTTATAACCATGTCAATATTAAAAATATTTTGTAAGTTTACAGTTATGTGAGTTTTTGATTTAAAGATTTTATAAGAATTACAATTTTAACTTTTTGCTTAACTAGGAACATTTAAAATGTTTTAAAGAAAATAATTGTGAAGACAAGAAAATAGTTTTAATTTTTACATTTAACTTATGTTTTCCATGTATATACATATTAAAATTTTAACCCAATTACATACAAATTTTATTTATGCAGAAAATTATTGTCAAAATAGAATTCAGATGATGAGCAAATATTAATTACATAATACAGCTTGTAAATTTGCTGAACTAAATAAAGAAAAACAGGTTTATGAAGTAAATCATGAATTCATTTTCTCTTTAGTTTATTACTAATACATTTTGCCAGTCTGTAAGAAGCTGTGTGAGGAGAATTCTGAGTGTTTGTGAGAAAACCCCAAGGAAACAGGACAAGAGACCCTGTGACCTAAGCCCTCTAAACACAAAATTGTTCTTGGAATATGTATTTATACCCCTCCCAAATGTAGAAAGTCAGGGCAGGTTTATGGCATATTATCTTATTATCATTATTATCATATTATATTACCATTATTCAGATGGTATTTTCAAGCACAGGTTGTCCTTGTGCCTGTATAAACCTAACTATTGTGAACTTCGCTCAAATGACCTTGCTCGACTCTCAGAATGCAAAATGTCTGTTGTTCTGATTAAAGTTAGCTGTTGCATGACTTCAGTTGGCCTCAGTTTTAGGGTCCACTCTCCTAGGCTCATGCTGCCAACTGGAGTGGTCACACTGGACCATCAATAATATTTGAGCTTGTAGAACTGGATGTAATGATAGTTGATTGGAAGTGTCACCCTAGCCCCTGGCCTGGGAGTTCTCTTGGTCAGGACTCCAACTCCCAGCCTGCCAAGTGCTGACCCCTCCCTGGGGAAGGTCAGGACTACTCCCACAGGGTATTTAGGTGGCTACCCAGAGAGGAAACACGTGGTCTCTGGGGTTTGCGTGGGCTTCTTTTCCCACCATGCTGTACTGGTCCACCCAGGAGTGTTGCATTTATTAAACATGGGCATTTTTAATTCGGTCTAATTTGGTCTGGTTGGAATTATTTTGCGTCAGTGGAGAGGCTCTTAGGAATATTCCTAACAATACTCAATGATTTTATTTATAATCATGCCACTATATCATAGTTTTGCATCTATTTTGTTCATACAAAGGAAAATGTGACTGGATAGGATAATAAAGTGTGTTTTATTTAATAGATTGCAACAGTTATAACTAAAGAGTGTCTAGCTATGAAAAGCTATGAGCAGTATTTGAGCCTCATGTTGAACTCTGACTCAGATTCTCAGGGCTTGGAGTATGCGCCAGCCAACACTCCTCACTTGAGCATGTGGTAGAGAATCTGGCTTTCTTCAGAGAAGGCGGGTTTCAATGACGGTCACTATATACACAAAGATGAATGACACAGCCAAGAAGGGATGAGGGGATGAATGCAAACAAGGGATGAAGGGACATGGGGGTGGGCACGTCTAGAGAGATGTGTGTTTTTTGAGCAGCAGGTTTCTAGCCTCTCCTCACTCCCTCTTCTCTCTGCTTCCTGTGTGTAGAGCTTGGATCTGGAGTAAAGCATCTGAGTGTGTCCTTTCTGTGTCCTGGACTCTATAACGAGGCTCCTAAGGTAGAGTATCAGGGACCGCACGTGGGGAAACACACTGCTGCGCACAGCCTGAAGTTCTATTTCCCAGACTTATTTTTGTTATTTTAAATTGTGCGTGTCTGTCTGTAAGGGTGTGTGCATTCTAGTGCAGGTGCCTGACAAGGCCAAAGGTGTTGGATCCTTCAGAGCTGGATTTACAGGCAGTTATGAGCTCCTGATACAGGACCCGGGAATCAAACTCAGGTCCTTTATGAAAGCAGCCTGTGCCCTTAACTGTTGAATCTCTTTTCCAGCCCGCAGGCTTCGTTCTTTCAAATGAGTACTTTCACACACAATCGATTCCAAATAAGGCCTATAAAACAACCACAATCTTTCCATTTTAAGCAGGGTCAGCATGCAATTACAGGGAGGGTCTGTGGGCAGCAAGTGTGGAACCTGTAAATCAGGAGGATGCGCAGTGAGCCCCTTACTTAGAGTCTTTAATGTCTTCCTCCACCACTGTGCAAGGCATTATTTACTCACTGCGAGAGCCTTGGCTTCTGCCCTTCTCCTGGCCATAAAAATAATAGCCAATGTTTGTGCAAAATGACAAATGAGACAAGGCAAATATTATACCCGTGGCATACAAATCCACCCGTACTCCTTTTGATCCCTTATCACAAGGGTATTTGGATGTTGTCAGAGAAAGAGGATTTAGTTCTCTTTCCTTATCAGGGTGAATCACACAAGCAAACAGAAGAGGTAGGTAAACACGAAGCCGGATTTCAGAGGAGCAGGGCAGAGTTCTTATCCAAACACTTATCCTTTGCAAACTCTATCTCCTCCGCTGGTCTATTGTGTGATGGCAAATGCCATCCTATTTGCATTCCAAGGCATTACAGAAGTTGAATGTGATGGAAGAAGCCTCTAATTGCATAGCTTGATTCTTGTAAATCTATGGTGAAACTGTTGATGTCACTCAGCATCCAAAGGGCATTGGTTCCTAGGTGACTCTCAGATTCCAAAGTTCATGGTTGTTTGAGTCTCCTTTGTAAAATGAACAGTATTTGCATATAACCTACACACATCACCCTTGTAGCCTATAAATCTTCTCTTCTCTTGATTATTTATAACACAATATAATATAGAGGTTGTGCAAATGGTTACTGAAAGACACAGCTTAGAATAATATGGGGGGAAAGCCCCACAACTCTTAAATTTATCTTCAGTCTGTGTTTAATAGAATCCAAAGATTCAGAACTCACAGAGAAGTGGAGCAGATTTCATTTGTCTCCTCCTGATAGACCGAGGTTTGAGGACCCTGGACCACCCTTTGCTCAGTGTGAGGAAGCGGCTCAGAATGTTCTTGGATCCTGATGACACAGATGATCCCTTTTAGATCACATGTCACATATGACCACTGTATTCTGCTGTAGTCCTGTTGGCTTCACATGATTCTACCATAATCTGAGCAAATGTTCCCAGCATGGATCATGATGAAAAGAGCTTAATTAGCGGCTTAATGAAAGACCACTAATTTAACATCTAACCTCCTATGTTGCCTATGCCTGTGCCTAGGGATAAATTAGCCAGATGAACGCCACGGGAGCCTAGAGATGACTTTTCTAGAATTATGCTCTAAGGGAGCATATGCTCTGATCTGGGTAAAGAAGCTTCAGACCAAGGCTAATGAGTAGCCAGCACTCAACAACCAAGATCAGGAAAAGGATACAGCTGAGAGACTGGACTGGAGGGCCAGGGAGTCTACCTTGTCCTAAAGTCTGATATTTAGTTTAAATACTATGTCTTAAACAGTGAAAACTTGGGGCTGACTGGCAAAGCACAACTTTTACCCTAGAGGCAAGTGATTGCTTTATTCAAGAGCACCCTGTCTCAGGAAGTTGATGACATCACCCTTGAGTATGCCACTTTTCAGTGGCAATAAGGAAGTTCACTTCCAGTAAACCAGTCTCCATCACCCTTCACTCTACTAATTAGACTACTGGGAGTCAGAAATGGGTTTGTCCTGATGAAAAATAGGAACATGTTTCCTAGGATATGGGCTGTTAGAAGCGTGATCACATCAGAAAGCTTCAGGGTTCTCCAGATCCATACATGAGCTGACATGTTTCTAGGGGTACCATCTTCAACCCTCACATCTTACAGGAGGAAAGTACAAAAACCCAGCAATGCCTGTGGCCCATGTGCATCAGCAGGGCATGTAGGATTTCTAATTGGCATCAGCTGGGAGGATTTCTGGTCTGAATATCATCTCTAGAATGCTATAGTGGGATCAGCACAACCTCCATACAAGGGAGGTGACGCTGCTCTCAAGGACTCTAAACCAGGAAGGAGTTCACCAAACGCCAGAACACGTGCACATTGCTTTGGCCTACTGGTTTGAGATTTCTTTACTAAATGACTTTCAAGAGGGTTAAGGCTTGCAGAAAACTATAATTGAACAGTGTGATTTGTTCAACAGTTATTCTTTATTCGCCTCAGTCATTTTCCAGTAGCGATTATTCTCTACAACCCGGGGAGAGCTGCGTTTTATATCCTGTAGGTATCATTCTTCATATAAGAACCTGTGCAGTCATTTTCCAGGGACGCGTGGCCAAAGAGCAATCATAAGATGTGGGAGGCAGCAGCTGTGGGACTGAAGTGGTCATGGCATGGGAAGTAAAGAGAACATTGAGAGAGTCAGAGAAGCAAAATTTGGCTTGATCCTACCAAATCTCCTGTGGCTGAGTGTTCCTCTTTGGTTGCATTATTCTCAGCGCTGAAAGAAAGTGGATGAATGTAGCAGGGCCCCAGACCTTAGTAGGCCACAAGACCTTAGCACAGCTGGCTCCATGATGGAAGTACCATTCAGGCTGTAAAACTCAGCATGCAGACAGCACCACCTGCCAAAACTAAAACAGAGACCTAATCCATCAAAGTCCATACTTTTGGGAAAGTACTGACCCTGCTGTGTGGCTTCTGTAGTTCCACTTCCGGCTGACTCTTCTTGCTAACCGAAGTATGTCAACCCAGGACACAATTTTTGAACTCAACAGCTCACCCTAAAAAAGGTTCAGGGCTATGCTGGGATCCTAAACACCCAGTGTAGTCGCACCTGGCTAACCCAGACTTACCATTGGCTTAAACCCGTGTCCAACCAATCCTCTCTGGTGAATGCCCCACAGCAAGGAAGAGCAAAGTCTAAAAGTTTCCCTCTGGTCATCAATGTTAACAGTTCTCATTTCCAGGGTCCTTAGTTCACAGGAACAAATAGACCTTTTCCATTCTTTGGCAAGTCATAAGGAAGCCATTTCTATCCCAATAGCATCACCTCATCTACGGTACACTATTATTGGAGGGGAGTGTGGTTTCTTCTTTCCTTATCTTGGTAGGCATGTAAACTTAGTTTAGTTAATAATATATATTTATGGGATACAAGATGATGTTTTGATATCTGATGTTTGTACACATTGAAGACTGATTAAGTAAAACTAATTAAATATTCATCATCCCAGATGCTTATATTTTTTTGTAATAAGAACACTTAAAATCTACTTTTACAAAATGTGTAACTTACAATACTTTATTTCTAGTTATGCTGTGCAATACATCTCTAAGATGTATTCATTCCACTGACTCATTGAACCATTGATGGATGTCTGTTCATCTTCTATCTTCTCTACCACCATCCCTGCTAACCAACATTCTACTTTAACTATGACAAATTTGACTTATTTAGATACCACACACGAGTTCTATCAAATAGTATTTGTCTTCCTGCATTTAACTTCTTTCCTTTAGCACAATGAATGTCCTTCATGCCATTCACAGGCTGCGTGCTACTCCGTGAGTTCTTACTGGAACAAAATACCTGAAAGTAGAAACTTCTGGAAGAGGTTTATCTATTTCTCTTTTGCAAATTGATAAGTCAAAGCAGGGAGGAGAAAGAGAGGGGGGTGAAGGAAAGAGGGAGAGAGGAGGGAGGGAGAGGGGGGAGAGAGAGAGAGATACTAGCAGTAGGAATTATCATTTTAAAGACATTTTTAAACAGGCTTTATCGCCAGTGCCAGAGTGGGGCTGTGGGCAGCAAGTGACATACAAGTGCCAGCAGCTTCTGCCTTCCACTATCAAGGAGACCAGGAGAAGAGCAAGGAGAGACGTTAGCAGGCTGACTGAGAGTCACAAAAATCCAAATACGCCCTTTTCTGTCTCTGTAGACTCAGCAGTCAAAGGAGGAGTGTTGGGAAGGCCTGTTCTCTCCGGCATAAGAACTCATCCTGTATTTTGAGTGTGTCTACTGGGAAATCTGATTTCAGCAACTAAATCATGAAGGAGATAGCTTGACAACCCCTGAGAATCTCATCTGTTCCTAACTCCACTCCAGAGAGACAAACTTATTAATTCCATCAAGACCAAACACTTTCACCAATATAATAATCTTGAGATCTCATAGCTTGGTTATTACACTTTGGGGAATATCTTCCAAGGACAAAATTTTAGAAAAGAAAGTATGTTTTCACTTATTCTTTTCAAAAAATTTATTTATAATTGCAGGGCCATTGAGATTAACTTTATTGCCATAAAAATGGAAATAGTGTATAAACTATGTACTTCCTGAATGGATCATTAAAATAATCAACAAATTCATTTCAACAATGGAATAGTAAGAAAAGAGATGTCTACATGAGTCAGTATGAAAATAGATAAAAAGAAAAAAATTCACAAAGTAACAACAGAAAATAAACAAACAACAAATTAATTGGTCGGCAATTGCTCCTAGATACTCACTTGATTTATTTTTTCCCTTCCTATAGAAGTACTATGTGTCTAATTCTAGAGCAGCTGATATGCAGACATGCAGCTGGGAATTCCTGGGTTTGGACGGTGGTTTTTGTGTGTTTCATGGTGCAGTGTCATGTTACAGCATGTAGTATAAGCAAAATAGCAAAAGACAGAAAGGGATTCTTATGATTCCTATCAAATGATTCTTAAATCCATTTCATCTTCTTATTATTAATGTGGGGTTATGACAGGCATCAGTATGGGACATACCTCTCCCATGAGAGAAACACACACATGCAGAAAGCCTCAGGCACAGAATCACATGTCTTCGTCCTCCCCCACTCATGGCCATTGGATGCGACCATGGTCTATGGAGGAGAGGAAGATAATTTCTGATGCTGACTCACACAGTCACTATGCTCTGCCACCTGTAAATAAATACTTCTCCAGGGCCCAGAGTGCAATCTGGAGGCCTAGCAATTTCTTTCCACCTTTTGAGGTCTTACTGAAGTCCTGTGCCTTCTTGGACAACATTTCTGACCCCAGACGGGTCCTGTCCTCCCTCCAGCTTGTTCTATCCCCACCTTCCCTGTGTTGTGACACGTCTGTCTTCCTTGAGACACATTGTCTGTCTTCCTTGAGACACATTGTCTGTCTTCCTTGAGACACATTGTCTGTCTTCCTTGAGACACATTGTCTGTCTTCCTTGAGACACATTGTCTTCCTTGAGACACATTGTCTTCCTTGAGACACATTGTCTTCCTTGAGACACATTGTCTTTCTTGACAGTTAGGAATGTCTGTCAATCAGTCCTCACTGTGCTTCAGAATCAACCTGAATACAACACGGACTCTGTCACTGCCATGGAGATCCAATTTCATACAGTCTGGGATGGAATTTTACCACAGTCTGGACCCCAGAACCTCTTTGAGGCCAGATCTGGTTTGAAAAGTGGATGTTCACAAAGAATTGCTAAATTAATGCACCATTGTGAAAACCAAAAGATATTTGCTACAAAGCTGATTGTCCATTTCCTCTTAATAAAAGGATACATTCTGGCTAGCTAAGTTGCTATTTTGGTTGTAAAAAAAGTTTCCAAAACATTTATGAAAGCAGAAGGTCTCCCTGTGTGATGGGATGCTGGCTGCTTTGCTCCAACAATGCATTCCTATGGTTCTTAAACCATAGGATGCAAAATGCTTCCATAGTTACCCTGCAGCTCGATCTGCCAGAATTTGAGCTGTTGGTGACCCTTGAATGATGACCCAAAATGAAGATAGAATAGAGTTCATACTAGGGCGAACACTATACACTTTGTATCCAAAACTCAGAAATCAAGGCCAGCATTACCTAAGAGTTTAGAAATAAAAAATAAGGCAAAAAGGCATCATTAATAAGCATTAGCACTTTGAGCACAGGCAGCATTGGTCATGGTGGTAGTCTGTCTAGCGACACTGATGACCGAGGCAAAGTAGAATCAGTAGTACTGATCCTGACTTTATTAAAACTTTGATCTTACATTCCTTATGGATTCTTGTATCTATATTATTGTTTAATGTGTTGTATTACATAGCATTTATCAACCATTTATTTACCTTAGTCCCTGCAGTATTCTGTGCTCCTCCCAGTGACAATACCCTCATCGGTTTCACTTCCATCCTACCAGAAGATGGACACTTGCACTCTTCCCTGAAATGAGACTCTGACATTGCCAAGGGAACTGTCTGAGAATACATACAACCCCATTAAGTCTAAGGAAGGAAGCTAACCAGAAAACGCCTTCAGCGTAATCTTCTAAACCAACATCTGTGCTGATGGAATTGGTTATAGTAGAAAAACGATTACTTTCTGAAAATGGAGAGTTTGAAACAGATTAGGATAGGATCCCCGGCGCATCCAGACAGTGAAAGCCCAATCTTAGGACCTGCCTTTACGAGTGGCAGAAACTGAAGAAGCGAATAACGAGACAGCGAGAAAGAGACTCAGTGTGTGTGTGACAGCAGTGTCCAGTCTCTGAGACAGAAAAGCAAAGCACTTCTCTATTGACAATGTCCTGAGCCCAGAACTTCAGAAGTCCCAACGCTCTGAGACATTTGACATACAGAGTCACAATGGTGCAAGAGAGTCAGGGTTTATAGGCACAGACTTAGACTGCAGAGTCAAAAGTGGGAGGGGAATACAGACTGGAGACATAATTGGAAAGGACAACATAAAAGGGAGGCCAAACAGAGGCAGAAAAAAGGACTTCTGAGAGTAGTATATTATCAGGCTGTCTGGAATAAAACAAAGTGGGTTGGTATAAGAGAGTTACAGAAATTCCTTGTATGTTCTTGCCAGGGTAGTGAAATTAGAACGAGGGGACTTGGAGGGCAGAACCGGCTGCTCTTACAGAGGACCCGGAACAGCAGAGCCAGCACTGAAAGCCCTAAGCTGATAGAGGACATGGCAGGCACTGGGGCTGATATTCATGGCCAGAGACTGTATCTTCCCTATGGAGAGGTCCTGCCAATCTTCAGCCAGGGGTGCAGTCTTTGTAAAGCAGAGGGGGGCACATGGCCAGGACCAGAGCAGTGACTCACTAAGTGATCAGCATCTTGTACATAGAAACTCTGAATAGTCTGTTTAGCACAGAAGAGACACAGGAGAGTAGGAACAAGGTTATCCAGGGCTTGGGGATTCAGCCCTGTCCGGGAGCTGCCTGAATAGTGCTCAAGCATGGGAGGAAGAGGGGGGGTTCTAAACGAGGAAGGCGGGCTTGGCAGAACACCCAAGGAGGAGCATTGTTGTCCTCTGAATAGAGATTCTGGCAGGGCAGCTTTGGGCACAGAAGGAACTTGCCAGGCCCAATGTGAGGAGAGCTCTTGGCTCCAAGCCCTGGCACTGAACGGAAGCTGAATACCCATCCTTCCTGCACAGAAAACCTGAAGTAACTCCAATGCAGGATAATGGAGGTTTCCTAAGAAAAGATAACAGCGGTGACCTGTCATGGGAGGGTAAGCAGGCCCCTCCAGTTATGCTGAAATGATGACCCCAGGGATAGAAATCACAGTCTGGGTGACACACATGCATTGCTGTATGTCAATCATTTCATCTTAGGGATATGCTTGAATAATTATCTATAACTCCCCAACAAACGGTTTATTCTGATCTTTCCTCCACCCTCACATGTGACTTTGGGTAAAATCTGAGAGGTGTGGACAGGGAAACAGGCTTGGAAAGCAAACATGCATGCTCTATCGGCTGGCAGGAAGTCCCTTCCTGCTGACCTGAGGCGGACTTCGTAGTAAGATACCTTGAAGGATAATTTGGTCCAAATTAGTGAGCACCCAGTTAGAGAAGACCAGGGGAGCTGCACAGCTCTGCCTTGTGAAGTGGGAGATACAAACGTTTCAGGAAGGTTCATTGATAGGGACAACGTGTTAGTGCGTGGAAAACCTATGGGGAGGGCTGAAACCTGTGTGGGGACCTTTGGGTGCTGTGGAGTGAAATCTTCTGTGAAGACACTCATTGTCCTGTGTGGACTGAGGTTTTCTGTCCTGCCCGGTCCCTGCAGTTGTTAAGTCCCAAAGAAATCACACAGAGGTCTATATTAGTTATAAACTGATTGGCCTAGTAGCTCAGACTTCTTATTAACATAACTTATATTAGTCCATTATTCATGTCTATGTTAGCCAAATGGCTCGATACCTTATTCGGCGAGGCAGTCACATCTTGCTTCTTCTGTGGCTGGGTCATGACTAGGACTTCCTTCTTCCCAGAATTCTCCTGTTCTTATCGACCCACCTCTACTTCCTGTTTGGTTGTCCCACCTATACTTCCTGCCTGACTACCGGCCAATCAGTGTTTTATTAAAATACAATTGACAGGGCACAAACCATTGTCCCACAGCAGTCCTGTGGTGCCTATGCTATGTTGCGAGTTATTTGCTGACGCCCCTGTAGGAGAGGCTATCAGGGCTGCATGTTTCATGATGTAGTCATGGCTGGCCTCACTGTGGCTCACCTGACCTCCAGGTTAATCCGTAGAAGCCCTCGAGGAGCCCCTGACTATGCTTAGGTATACTTAGTTTTTCTTTCTTGGGTTCTCTCTGTGACGCTCTTGGCCACACTTTGGGGTCAGGTGTGTCTCACTTTCTCTAAGTGCCTCCTTTTAACCTCGGAGTTTAAGCCTACATTAAGATATCTCTGTCAAATCCCAACTCCATTTCATAAAAATAATTGACTAAACCTCTTGGAGCACAAACGGTTCTTGCGAATGACATTGTGAAGGCGAAATCAAACAATCTCCCCAAAAGCCAGTGCTGTGTGCGTGGGACAGAGGGTCAGACAAAGTGCGCAGACACAGCCTAGGCAGGACCCTGAGATGGCATCTGACTCAACCAGGAGTGCCAAGGAGATGAGGCCAAGTCAAACCCCTTGAAAGTCCTTGGTTCCCATGGCAGCGGAGGGACCCAGAAATCGGGCGTGGGATTCCCTCCTCACAGGAGAGAGGCGCTCCAGCAGCCGCACTTCGCGATTGCAGCGGAAGGTGACCCCTCAGGCTGCAGAGACTAGGACTTAGAGGTGACCGCCGTGGGAACGAGGGCGTGAACGCCATCATGAGCCACATAATGGCGTAATAGAGTTTCTTTTCCCAGAGTGATGATAATGCGTTTGAGAGAAGGCTTTTGTATGAGTAAAGAGACCATTAGTTCTGAATATTTAATGCAAAATTGCCATAGAATAAAATGATCATTAAATATGTAAATGCTATTTACATGTGCTTATTACTTCGATATCTCATTTCTTATATAATACGATCTCGGTGCCCTAATTTGTCACTTGGTCATGGGCCCCACAAATCAAAATCTGGTACAGCTGCACACAAGGAAAGCGAGCTGATGAAATATACACACAAAATATCTCTTTTCACTGCCAACCGTGGCGTCTGCGTTGGCCTTGCTGCTTCTGATGGAGGAAGAAAAGATGGAAGTTTGCACCCCGTACAGGCCTGGTGCAATGCCAGATGCTAAGGAGTTATTTGGGTCAAGGTTAAGTTCAAACACCCATCTCCGGTGGAGGAGTTGCCACAGTGTCCTTTGATGCACTATTAAATCAAAGATTAAGACATCTTAAAAACGTATCCTTGGCTCATCACAAATGAGCCAGTTTTCTTTTTTCTCCTGAGCGCCATTTAGCTTCTGTTTATTATTGTAAAAAGCAAATAAAATGAAAGATCGGGCCCCTGAGAGCCCCCGCCCTCCCCCCGCTGTGATACCCGCTAATACCCAATTCTTAGTGTAACAAAGGGACCAAATCTCGCTACTCCAGGGACTGTCTGGTGCTCCCAGCTCTTGCTCCATTCTTGGAAAGACTATGCTGGTCGTCCTCGGGAGTGCAGAGTCAGATCTATGTTTGAATAGATCACCAGGTGGGCTTGCATTCACAGTTAGGCAAGCGTCATTTCCTAGCGTCTCTGCCCCAGAGAATCCCAAGTAGGAATTAGCTCAAAGGGAGATTTGTGCAAAGTGATAGGAAAGCCTTGTCCCACGCCCTCTGCAGCCATTCTGGCTGCAAAGGCCTACAGACTCATGCCTTGGAGGCCCATCTGTCCCCTCATCTGTCCCGCGCCATGCCTGGCTCTTCTTTCCAGACTGTCATAGGGAATCCCAGTCTCAGTCCCTGCCCTCCTCACAGAGAGGCAAAGCCATGCCATAGATTTCTTTCTCGATCCCGCTCGTTTCTGAGATTTCCCTGAAACTCTGACAGAGCCACTCTCATGGACAATGCAGACTGAAAGATTCGAAGGGCGCTCGGTGCCTTTTTCAGCCAGTCCCAAGTTATATGAGATGGAAGAGTCAATCCCTATAAAAAGCCCCTACTGTCTTCCGCGTGGTGGTTGTGCATCCCAAATTTTGAGGTTTGGAAACACAGATCTAGGATACATTCATGCTGAGTGAGAAATGGTTTAAGTTTCTGATTTTTACCACGTCCACTAGCCCCTTAGTTTTGGTGTTTATCTGAATGACGGATGGATGCACTTTCCAAATGATGTCGCAGGGTGCTTCGGACATCCCCCATGCTTTCAGGTGAGTGTGCTCCGACCCTGTCAGGACTGCCTGAGAGGAGCAGGCCCAGTGAGGAGTCTTTTAGCTCCGAGGTGGAAGGGGAAGGTGAACAGATCGCATTGTGGAAACCTCATCTGGATCCATCACCATTTTCCTGGTCCTTTCCCAATGCTCTCCTGCAAACTTTTCTGGATCTCTGCTATATCTCCCTCATTTACAAGTGAGAGACTCCACCTAAGCCCACCCTAAGAGTATTGGTTTAAAGTACTGTATATTTTCCCTTATGTTTGTTATTGGGGTTGTTACCGTGGAAGGACAGTTAGGCTAACCTTTGAAATGAATTGATAAGGACATCATAGAGACTGACTTAAGTTACAGCACGGAGACTGACTGGTTTTCTACCAATTTCTTTGCTATGCACCTTCCCCCTTCCTCCGCCTTCATGTTCCTCATTTCGGGAAGAATTCCTTTCAGTTATAGCTACCGGTAGTTCATGACTCTTAAGCCCAATAGAACAAAACAAAAATACCTTCTTTGCAGTCACCCATGAAAACATTTTTGGATGAACTCAATGGGACTTGAAGGGCTGGATTGTGTCATGACCTTGGCTGAGAAAGGGATGCTCCAGTGGTCCAGAATGAGGTCATAGCCTGCATCTGTCCCTGTGGTTGCAATTGTAATGAAGGACCCTATAGTTGTGGAGGCAGGGTATGGGCAGCACACAAAACCACTGTGAAGAAAGATACTGCTGCCCTGTTGACTATTAGACACTTTGACTTTTTCTGCACCAAGTTTAGGGGCCAAATGTAACAGGGCATCAATTTTGACTACATTAAAGTTTCGTTGTTAAGATGTTAGTGCAGGAAAGCATGCAAAAGAGGAAAAAATTCACAACAATCTCACTACCAAGAGAATACAATTATAATTATGTAGATGTGTAAACTTTTTAAAAAGTAATTTTCTAAAGAGCATTTTTCCATATCATTAAATACACTTCTAAAATGCCCTTTTCAATGGTTACATGGTTTTCCATTGTATTGCACTGAATTGCTTAACCCATCATATGTCTATAGATCTTCAACTGTTTCTAAATTATTAATGCTGTTCCTAGATTACTTGCATGCTGCTCTGTGTGATCATCTATGATAGTCTGGACAGGTTAAATGCTAAGAGGTGAAGATGAGACAGCCTAAGCAGGCATGAACATTAAAGCATGAAGGTTTCCCAAATTTCCAGCGTGCTGTCACCCACAGCGTATTGTTTTGTGCTTCTGTTAGGCGGCACTTCACCATTAGACACTTACTGTTACCTTGTGCTTGCTGATGTGATGAATAAAACCAATGCTAATGTTGTTTGCTTGCATGTTGTTTTGTGAGGTTAAAGCACTCATCAGTGAGAATGCTTATACCTTTAGATCAGTGTTCTTTTAACTAAATCCTCAGTTTTTTCCTTCAAGTTTGTTATCATTCTTAGCTTCATCAATGACTTCATACTAGGGATAGCATTAAAATATTCTATAATGCTTGCAAATTTTAATTAGTTTGAATTTTAATTAGTTTGATAGATACTTTTACACTGTTTCTAAGTTGAAATTCTTCATTTTTTTGTGATCAGCCTTTCCATTTATGTCACTTGACTTTCACTGGTTTTCTTAAAAATGTCTCCTTTACTCCATTAAAAGCAAAAATGGAAAAAAAAAAGCAGAGATTTCAAACTCTGTCCCAGGCATCGCACACGGCCGAGAGGCTTGCAGTTGGCTCTGCTTAGCAGCTGGCATGGCTTACAGCAATCATGCCTCTGTCCTTCTAGTTCAATACCCAAGGGACCAGGTGAGAGCAACTTCCGATTCAAAATGATATCATTTGCAATGCATTTCCCATATGGACTTGTGTCTTTTTCATTTGGCTTGTTCCTTTCTGTTAATATGTGTGCCTGTGCTGCTCTCAGAAACACACTGCATAATAACTGTTGCTTGGTAGCATATTTTATTTCTGGCAGAGTGCAAGCCATGCCTTCCTATTTTGATCACTCCAAATCTGATGGTTATTTTATTGCAACTTTTGGAAGTACTGTAGGATAATTCTATCAACCCAAGTAAGACCTTTGGAGGTTTTGAAATTGTGTTTGCTTTAGTATGTTAATCCCAGAATATTTTCCCATTTGAAAAGGACCATCTTTCTTCTTCCATGTGGATGCTCTAGTCTTTCTGGCATTGCTACAGCTTTCTAGAGAGCTCTGTAAAAATTCTTCCCAGCCAAGCGAAAGCTGACCTTGGAACTTCTACCCTGGCAGGAGAAAGAGTAGCTGATAGGTTCCCTCTGCTGTCTTCGCTCCTAAAGGAAGAGACAATCTGCAGTATGCACTGAAGTGTGTTTCTTCAGGAAAATGGGCCAGAACTCACAGGGGTGGAGCAGGCTATTTTCTCCCACCTCAAAGCAAATTCTCTTGGAGCAGTAGGAAATGAAGTGGTATTCACACTATCAATTACGCCAGCTGTTTACCTAATGAACTCAGCTGCAGAGACAACCATGTTCGAGACCAAAAGAATGTAATAAGCCCCAGCAACCCTGCGGTAACAAGTACTTTGGCAAACTCGAAGTCTGAATTCATGCGATTACAGTCCAGCGGCCAGGAAGGTGCCATCCCATTATTGACTTATAATGCCATGTTATTTATTGGGATAATTATGCTTCTCGACCCCTCAGGGGGCTCCAAATCAGAGAAAGTAAGCAATGAATTCTCATTCATTCAGCATGTGAACAAATTTCCAGCCAGAATAGATCGCGTCAAGAACTGTTCTACTGTGCGGAGCTGCCTTGGAAGCTTTAGTCCCTTCCCCTCAAAATTACAGGGTCTTAGAGGACATTGTTCGAACCTGCGGGGAGTTGGTTCTTCTAAGTTCAGGGAAACAAATTTCTGTTTTGTCAGAGTACTTTTGCCTGGAACTTTCAGTCACCACCCACAATGCCAGCACATGCAGTGACTCTTTATAACAGCACATACGTTAAAATAACTTTTTCATGCCTTTTATATAACCCTGCAAAAAAGTTAATATAAACGAGGAAGTGGGGACTCAAAGCAGATAAATGGCACTTCCTTGGGGAATATAAGTTTAAAAATTCTAATTTTTGTTGAATATAATTCGCTTGTTTACTTATTAAATATCTTGTTAGGCTTCTGAACCCCTGAAGCTAAGCATCTTCATTAGTTAGGGTATCCACTGTCCCACTACCCTGTAGAGATCCTGATGTGTGCTGTGAGTTTGATCATCTTCCACTGACTAGTTGGAAAGTATGAGCCTAGAATCCAGGGAGTGTTGGGGTCCAGTCTCAGGGCCAATAACTATAAGACTTATAAATTTGGACCTATCATTTACTCCTGACCTCCATTTTTTTTTTCAATTCAGAAAGGTAGATTGCAATGTTAAATTGTAGCAGCCTTTTATATTTTTTGGTGATGATTAAGTGAAATTCAGCTTAGTAGAGAGGGTTTGGAATAAACCATGAGGTGTGGATAAAATGAACTACATCTTCTTAAATATATTCTAATGAGAGCTGTATAGACTAGAAAACACATTTATATTATGCAAGAGACACCAAGAGGCACACAGGTCAGAACGGCCACACAATGTTAGAGGATACTGAGGATTCCTTCTAGGTCCCATCTTGCTGATTTCTGGTTTCTAGGCTTTAGGGTACTCTGCCGTAAAATGATTATTAAAATAAAAAGATTTAGTTTCAATGTTAGTTTTTTCAGGAAGAAGCCATGTAGTCAAGCTGTCTAAGTCTTTGGATTTCAGTTTTGATTTTCTGGTCTTCATAATGATGATAGTGAATGGTAGTGATGGTCTTGGGGGTAGGCCTCCATTATCTCAAAACCCCAGTTACCTTTGTTAGTCTACGACTGCTTGAGTTCCTTTGAAGCATCATCATTATTATCAAGTCAGAGGTTGAGAATGTGCTATCAGTAAGGCACATGCTTGGAGTCTAAGCACTATTTAAGCATGCAGAGGAAGTCCTAATAAGTGTGAACGAGGAGTTTCACCTGCCCCTCAAGTCAACCTCCTACTGCAGGTTTACAGCTCTTTCTACTGGGGTTGGGTTAAAGCTTTTATGTGTCACCAAGAATCCTCTAATGAGTTGGCTTCCTTTCCACTGAGTCCTAGGGTAGCCAGACTGTGCTGTCAGAGTCTGAGTAGTTCACCTCTTCATGGGAAGGTTTGTCAACAGCATCCCAGATGAGCATCTCAGGTCAGCAAGGCTATCTCTACCCCACTCTGGATGCTACTCTTCCTGTATGTTCCCCTCCTGATGGTTTCAAGGCACCACAGTCTCCTCTTGAAATTTCCTAATTAACATTGCAATCCCCCTGTTAAATTTCTGAGAAATCCAAGTCCGTTATGTACTTTATTGTATGCTTGGGGGTAGGATTTACTCGGCACTGAGAATAATACAGATTTCATAAGCGTTAGTATCACTCTGTGTTCAAATATTCTCATACAGTTTGTATGAATTGCCATATTTTAGTCTAAACATCTCATGCTTCATTGGGAAAAACGCACTTGTGCGAGGCTCATGACGGCGTGTTTTCCTGCAGCGGCTGTGTTACTGTACCTTTGGAGAACTGGTTAGTCACAGACTCTGCAGAGATGTGGTTCATATTCATGCTAAGAGAAAACAAGCCTCTTAAGACATCCTTGAATTTGAAGGTAACGAAGATGCCTCCAGGAGGCCTTTCAATGCCAAAGCACAGCTCAGAGCCACCAAATCCGTGAGAAAGATGATGAGGAAAAACAAAGATATTTTTTTTCAGTCATGGATTTTATAAGCTAAACCCTGGGGATTCGTTCCCAGTGATGGAAAAAGGCAAGAGGAACATTGGCATGGCACCTGCAGAATCATTTCAATGACTTTTCCTATGAATAAAATAGTCACTGCTTTGTACCTTTGCTAAGGACTAGAATCTTGCAAAAGGCGGGCAGTGCAGAAAAATACAGTTGGCTTTGGTTTCCATGGTAGAAAATCTATCCCCAAAATAATCACATTGGGTGTGGCATAGTAAGGAGTCTTCAAATAGCAAAAATGAAATTCTAAACTGTATACAAACACTGTAAACTAAAGAAACTGGGGTACCAGTATCATCCTGTGCTCTTATCTTCCCTTCTGTTACTCATGTTGGTTCTCCCACACATCCATCAATCTCTAAGCATTTACACGAAAGCAGCCTCACTGTCTCCCCACAGATGACACCAAGCCCAAAGTCATGGTAAAGCAGCAACTTTAGGTCAAAACTCTCTTGATACCTTCCTTGTCTTTCAACATGTTTACTTACTTTGTTTGTGCTGTATTAGCTCTCTAGGATTTCTGCAACAAAGATCATTAGGCAGTGTGCTAGCCTCTCCTTAATTATAGTTTTGCTTTTAGAAAAGCAGTTGCAGAGTGTTATGAGAAGTATGATGAAGACTCCAGTTGTCTTTCATTTTGCACAGGATATGAAATTTCCCTTTTTTTCAGAAAGGATGACATCATCCTTTTGTACAGTGTTATCAACACTGTATATAGTACCCACCTTTGAGTCACATATGCTGTGGGACTCCTCCAGCCAATATCCTTTAAGATACAGGCCCACTTTGAGCATGGTCTCATGTACTATAAATGCAGATGAAATGCATTTATGGGCCTCTTGGCTGCTGGATTTGATTCCAGTCCCCAGTGCATGCAGAGGACTGCAGATTGCTATTTTTTCTGTGAGTTTATCCCCAGATAAATAAACCTCTGTTATATTCTATTCTGGGCTATTGTGGAGCTCTTTTGTATGCCAACAAATTGGTGCCCACCATCTTGGGAATGGATCCACTTAATACCTAAAAAAAAGTTCAAGAAAAAAAGAGAACTTCTAGAACCACAAAAATGGGAGTCAAGTGTAACTTCTTGGTAGCTGTAATTTTTTTCAGATAGACTCTGCTTGCTGGCTGCAAGTAGAAGAGTGGCTCCTTTAAGAGTTGGTTTCCAGGTTCATGCTGGTCCAGTTACTGAGCACTTAAATGGGGTCTGTGAGCAGTATGTTACAAATTGCTTAATGGCAACATAGACCTGCTGTGCCCCTGGAGTTGGGGTGGTGAACACAGCTCACAGAGGTGGTGAACATACCTCTGCCATGTTGGGCTGGGTGGAGCCAGCAGGCAGAGCCTAGCCATGCCTGCATAGCATTAAAAAAAGTACTCCTGGTCAGAAAATGGTTACATATATGGAATAAAGACAGATTCAGATGAAAAAAATCTCTGAATGGGTTACAGTGTTGGACAAATGTACATAGGCTTGGGTGAGAGAAGAAAAAGAGTATAGACAGTTATAAAACGGAATATGTGGTGTAGGCGGTGCTTCTGCATTTGTATTGCTTTCATTGGTTGAATAAAGAAAACTGTCTTGGCCTTTTGATAGGGCAGAAATCAGGGAGGCAGAGTAGACAGGATGGAATGCTGGGAGGAAGGAAATATGGCAGATGCCATGCTTCTCTGGCCCAAGATGGACACTGGTTAGACTCATGCCGGTAAGCCACATCCTCGTGGTAAATACAGATTATTAGAAATGGGCTGGATCAAGATGTAAGAGTTGGCCAAGAAGAGGCTAGAACTAATGGGCCAGGCAGAGTTTAAATGAATACAGATTCTATGTAATTATTTTGGGTGTTAAGCTAGCTGGGTGCCGGGAACGCGGCCCGTTCCTCATTACTACAAATATGTTTAAAAAATAAAACAAAGTCTTTGAAGAGAGAGTAAAAGTAATATAAAAGACTACAATCATAGATTAAAGGAGGAAAGGAAAATAAGCCACATAAAGATAGAATATACACAGAGAGTCTGGATTATGTATATTATTATGTTTTCTTTAAATTTTTTGACTGCAGTGAGTTATTTGATTCTGGGGGCTGCTAAGCTAAACCAACATATATCAAAAGTTATCTTGATTTTAAAATTTGAGTCTAAAGATATGTTGCTTTGGAAAAGAGATTCTGCTTTTGTTTCCACAGAAGATGAGAACCTGTGACTTCTTCCAGGCTAATGTGGATGACAGAACAAGATCCCCTGAAAGGTCTTCATGAACCCTAAAAATACTGCATCCAACAAATAGCAGGAAGTAGTTCGGAAAGAACAATGACTAAATTCCCAAAATAATTGTTTATAAATGTTTGTTTTCATTTAAAGAGAGCTGATGCTAAGTGATTAATCGTCACAGTCAATTTCTAAAAAGAAAATAAGAGAGATATGTTATAGAGATGAATACTTTGCATTGTTATGGATCTTAGTTATTGTTACATATTTAAGGTTGATTTTATTATACTGTATATATGTATTTCTTCTCTTGTTTAAGGTATTGTGTTTGTGCAGCTCATTTAAAATGGTAATAAATAATTTAAAATATAGATTAATAGGTAGTCATTTATAATAGTCAAATTTGTAGTCATACTAATTAGGTTTTCTAGATGTACAGATATATTTCAGGTGAGTAGGTATTCTTCAAACACTTCAAAGAACTGTAGAAAATGGCATTTAAATAACTTAGGATTCTGTTGATGTGAGACATGATTGCTCCTGGAAGCACTGATCTAGTCCTAAGAGAATGTTAGGCACTGAAGACACACTACTTGGAGCTTGTTTTCTTCTTGGAAAAATTGGCCTTTGGGCAAAGAACTGCCCGCCTCGACCACTGACAAAATGCATGGTGTTTAGACTAGACAAGCAGGATACAAGCAAATAGACTGCCAAGACAGGGTAGGATGGCTTGGCTTCTCAAATATGCCTGCCTCTAAAAATGTCTGAAAATTGATCTAGGCCTTAGCCAAAGTTGGTTGCCCAACATTGAAAATGAGTCTTTGGGTGATTGCCCAGGTAGCCCGTTGTCTCTGTCATATCCCATATCTTTTGGAAGTTGCTTAATTGCACTTCCTGTTTACTCAGGTAATATTATTTCTCTTCTCAGGTCTTTTATGGGGTTGAAGACTATATACTCATGGCTACTTTCCTCTCATGACTTAGTCAAGCCATTTTTAATGTAAAACTTAGACTCCTTAGGAAAGGATAATTGTTGAAGCAGTTAGCATAAATTTCTTGTTTGATGTTGTTCATGCTGGTTGTAATTCTAATTTTTATATAGGTTTTTGCTTCTTTGTTTCCCTGGCCAATATTTGATATTTGTTATTATTATATGTAGTTTTTTTTATTAGGCTTAGAACTCTCTTATTTAGACAAAAGGGGGAGGTGCTATGGGAACTTCTTCAGCCAATAGCCTTTAAGATACTGGCCCACTTTGGGCATGGTCTCATGTACTATAAATGCAGATGAAAAGCATGCATGGGCCTCTTGGCTGCTGGATTCGGTTCCAGTTCCCAGCGCATGCAGAGGACTGCATATTGCTACTCTTACTGTGAGTTTATCCCCAGAAAAATAAACCTTTGTTATACTCCATTCCTGGCTATTGTGGCACTCTTTTGAGCAGCAACACACATAGAAGACTTTTTGGTTCCAGACTGACTATCCTGGGCTAAAACAGGGTATTTAGTTCTATCTGCACTATCTGCACTTTTAAGCATTCATGTGGGTTTTGGAATGTGTGTGGGACTGTTGCACACTGGACTGTCATGTTTACTTGTAGAAATGTTGTCATATGGTGCTAGTGTTTTCTCACAGTCTTTGGTGTTCCCTGGCTTCTGTGGTACCATCTTGGCCTGTCTTCATTGCTTGGGGACTCTGTGTTTCTGTTTATTTCCCCTATTTTATGCAGATACCCAAACTAGTAAGTTATGTGCTCACCCTTCTCTAGTGTGAGGTCATATTTTTGTTCATTTGTTTTTGAAAGCAAAGTTGGTTTTTCCTAAGAGGCAACTTGAACATATATTCAAGCATGGGTGTTAAGAGAGAGGCACTTAAGAAAAGGACAATTCACACAGAAAGTGGGGGAGAGGAGAGAGGGGAGAGAGAAGAGAGAAGAGGAGAGAGGGGAGAGAGAAGAGAGTGACAGAGAGAGAGAGAGAGAGAGAGAGAGAGAGAGAGAGAGAGAGAGAGAGAGAGACCATCTTAATTACAACAACTATAACGGCCATGCTTCTAAAAATGGTCTCATTCTGGGACCAGGGATTAGGATTTCATCATGTGAATTTTGAAGGGTACAGTTCAGTTCAGAATAAGCCTCTATCTTTACCTGATACTTGATCTTTTCAGTGTATTTTCTTTCTTCTTTATGGCTATTCCTTCCACAGATGTATGGAGCCTGCTAAATTCTGCTACCTTAGAACCTGTTCACCAAGACACTGCTAATTGCTCCTTCTATGCTGACTCTGAACACTTCTCCATGAGCTCATACCCTTCACTTCTCAACAACAAAAAAGCTCTCTGTGAACTTTGAGTCTCATTTTTGTTCTGCCTACCTTCTCTCGTTCTCTGTGCTTGCCCCCTAGCGCTGTGCACTGCCATCTGGCTTCTGTCCCCATCACCTCCCTGGTGCTCCTGTTGTTAAGGACTGTGGACCACCTGTGTTTGCTAGATGCAACAGCTCTCCTTAGATTACCGTGTTGAACTTGCCTGCTTTTGGAAGTACTCAGGTGTTTCAGGTTCTGCCTTCCCAGAAGCCCCTGACATAAGGTTTTGTTTCTGCCTCACTGCCTGCTCATCAGAGTCTTTTCTGCTCCATTCTCTGCGAGCTCTTTTACATGTCAGTGTTTCTCAGCATCCCCTTCTGAATGCTCCACACTTGCTCCTCTGTGAGCTTTTCCAGCATCAGAGCTCCAACAGCCATCTGCCTGCTCTGACCCTCAAGGATATTTCAAGTGAGCATGGCTCTCCTGGGTCCCAGACTGACATGAATTATTACCAGTGGACATTGTCAGATATGTATCTTCAGACAGCTTAAACACAATTTGTTCCACCTGAATTTGTCACATGTCCCCCCTTGTCTATTTCTCAATCGATGCAGGATATCTCAATCAATGGTACTAGTATTTTACCCTGTGTCTCAGCCAGACTTGATTTCTTCGTTACCTTTTCCCCTTCCGTAAGTCACATTCAATCAGTCCTATTCTTTAAATTCTCTCTTGTTATTTTTCTTTTTAATTCTCCAATTCTACCTCTGGCAGTAGCTTATTTCAGGCTATTAACGTCATTGTCCCAGACGATGGTGGTGATACTGACAGGTCTCCTTGTCTGAGGTCTTGCTGTAATCTGAGCCATTCTCTACATCACATGACATTTCTCAGTATAACCATTCTCCTGTTAGAAGAGACTGCCAGTGTGCCTCCAACTGTTCTGCAATAATTAAATGCAAACTGCATGGCGTGGCATTTCCTTCGGTTCAGTGACTATCCCTGTGGCTGCACTGCTTGCTAATCTTATGGCAATGACCAACCTTTCCAAGTACTCACTGGTTCCTAATGCAGCATCCTGATTCTTTGAACCCTCAAGACTTTAGTGTATGCTGATGCCATTGCAGACAGCCCGGTTTTCCTTGATACACCAACTCCTGCCCACAGCTGGAAATTCACACCTCAAGAGCTGGAACAAAAATTCCTCCTAAAGTTTTCTTTAGCAGGACAACAACTGAGTCTCCTCACTCTCATGCAGATGATATACCATGGATTTCATATGTGTTAACATATTCCTGGATGTAGGGGGCTTGCAGTTTATGTAAGGATTACTCTGTTTCTGACCACACAGCACAAAGCCAGGGATATATTTCAACACATTTCTGTTTACTGAATGAATAAATAAAATGAATGAGAGAAACCCTCAGAGGTGCTGTTCAGACAAGCCATATTGCCTAAGATTGCAAAACCAGGGACAGTACACAAATTATTTTGAAACATTACATATTCTTAGAAGCAGATAAAATTTTTAAAAGACTGAGGAAAAAACCCACCAAATACTTAAGTAGATGGGTAATTTTCAGAAATACATTTTGTTGACAGTCTGAAAATGCCACCTAGGTTTTTTTAGCGAATCTTCCAGGTCATCTTTGGAAGAAAATACAAATACCCCTTCAATTGCTTAGTGATTTGAAAAGTAGTTTAAGTTCTGTTCCAGGTAATCAAAATCACTACAAGACACTGTATTGGGGTCTGTGTGTAAATTAAGCTAACAGTAGATTTATGTGTCCCTGGGAAGCACATTAAAAGTTGATTGAATTGAATTCTGTTTCACAAGATAAAAACCATACTTGGCCCCATGACTGAGCCAAGAGCCTACTATTATTCTTCTAAAAGGACATTGTATTAAATTGACTCCTAATGACTTGCCATTATGTGCAGAGATTAGTGCGTTTCTCAAACATCATCAAGGAATCTTCTATGCACAGCACATAGTCATTAGCACAGAGGCCCACAACTGGCCAAGGTCTAGAGAAGGAGAGACTGAAATATTTTCATCTCTAGAAACAAAACAACATCTCTACTATCCTATACCTCCTCCTCCAGAGCCTCAGGGTCTAGAGAAGGAGAAACTGCAATGTTTTCATCTCTAGAAACAACATCTCTACTATCCTATACCTCCCCCTCCAGAGCCTCAGGGATACTGGCAGAAGAGGGTACAGAAAGAGTTGTGAGATCCAGAGTTAGTGGGTTGAATACGAGAGAACAGCATCTTATGTACATATTTACTTTTAATAATGTTTGTGATAGCATTGCATGAGATCTGCGCCAGCTCAAGCTAGGCCAACTTCCAGCATGGAGGGGGGATTGAGTACAAACTCCCACCCGGAGCAGAGACGCTATCGGCTATTGATGGCTACTGAGAGAGGGGGAGTCAGTTTTCTCTTAATTAAAGCCACCAGAAGATGGCCAAGCTTCAGTGAAAGGCTGCACATCCAAAGATATTTGGGCAGCACAAATTGAACTGGAAGGGCAAAAATCACCAACCAACCAACCAACCAACCAACCAACCAACCAACCAATCAACAAGTAAAACAAACACAAAGCACAGCAGGTAGGAAAGAGGAATGTATTAGGAAGGGCTGTGTGGGAGGGGGCTGAATATGATCAAAAGACATTGTATAAAATTATCACAGAACTAATCTGTATCAAATAGTAATGAATAGATTGACAAATAATTATTAAAAAGCGTTTTCTGTCACTCTGAAGGAGGCCTCTAGAAGCTCTCAGCCTTACTTGGCAGAAGATGAGTCTGGGCTTCTGCGGTATTCATACCACTTCAAGGTTGGGTGGGGGTCTAGCTGAGGAGGGAGCAGGGAGACCGTTTAAGGCTAGCCTCGCAATGAGAAGATCTACCTGCCTTAGCCTCAGATGTGTCTGAAGCCACGCTGTCCTCCTCTGTCCACAGAGACTCCTGCTATCACTTTCTGCCTGAAGACACCTGCCTGTGTGCCCCCCCCCCCTCTGTTTTCCAGATTTGCTAAGGGGATCCTGCTGGATCATCACTAGACTACCTCATGGCTCTGCATAGCTAACCAAAGTGTGCATCTGTAATTCGAGAGCTTACACAATCAGCCTCCTCTATCCCTAGTCACCACCATTTTGCCATTATCTGTAGTCTGCTCCTCCTGACACTGGTGCCGTGGCGGAAGCTTCAGTACTGGCCTCATCCTCATGCCTCAGGGATGCTGCCCTTCCCATTTTTCCACTCTGGAGCATTCCCCTCAATGTCCGTATGAACTTTGGATGCGATTTCCTCCTTCCTGTGGCATCCTCCCATCCATTCGCCCTCTCCCTATTCCTTTCTTGCTCATAACATCGTCTGACATCTCTTATTTACTGTATTTTCTTCTCTGTTGCCCGATTCCCCCAGTTTTAGGCTCTGTGAGACAATCTCCTTTTGTTCAATGATGTGGGCACATTTAGCATCTGGCACACAGTTGTTATTCCATGAACATAAGGTAACTAGAATTTTGAAATCCTGGTTTCTACTTTAGCCGTCATAGAAGAAGAGAGACCAGACTGGGTTTTCTACTTTAAAAAACTGACAAAACGTGAACTACTTCCCGTCAAACAGTGGAAAAAGTACAACACAGGACATTTTTCCCTGACAGAATGTCTGTGTCCAGGTTGTCCCAGTGCGGTCTCCTGAGAGCATCTACAGCCTGCGGTGTACAGAGGGACTCAGTGATAATTTTGAGCTGAGTAGATGGCAGTTTAAGAATGCTAGGAAGTTAGAATGTGACCTGAACAAGGGCCCTAGAGACCTGCTGATGCTGTAGGAATTCCTACCACCAGTAGCCTTTAAATACCTGTCCACTTGGGTGTGGTCTCTTATACTATATATGCTGACATAAAGCATGTGTCCTGCCTCTTTTCCAGCTGCGGGATTCGGTTGCTGTTTCCTGTTCCAGCAGTGGATTGTGATCTGTGAGTCTATTCCTAAATAAATAACCTTTTATGATATTCAATTCTGAGCTAGTGTGGGATTTCTTTTTTTTAGCATTCTAAAGTCGCCTTCTTCATGCAGGCGACTCCCTGGGAGTCATAAGCTGATGTGACCTCCCAGCCTGCATGAGAGGCGGGCTCATGAGACTTATCTCACAGCCTCAAGCTTCCAATCATTGTCATTAACCTATCTGGTGGAACCTCCGTAGGCACAAGACAGGAGTCACAAAACTCATACCTATTCTAACTTCAAAAGCACCTTCAGCAATCTAGAAATAGAAACTTATTTTTGGATAAGATAGCTTCCCGGGTCCGAGGGAGGGCCTCTGCCTTCAGTCCCTCCATCCAGCACCATATGAGGGCTCCTAATCATTGCGGCATGTCCGCGTAGGGACACACAAATGAATACTGGAAAAAATCGTTCAAAGTTGTCTTCTCTTCGATCCATAATTGTGTGCAGGCAATGTGAATATAGAACAGAGCTACTAAAGCTAGCCACGAATTCTGGAAATTTGCAGGCTACAAAAGCTGCTTCTGCATGTGTATTTGAGATATCTTAAATGTGTGTGAGGTGTAATTTTCAGGTACTATATTCCTATATAGCAAGAATAGACAAGCCAGGCACAGGAGAACATACCTTAACTTGCTGCACCCTGTCTCAGTCTCTTCCAACAGCAAATAAATGGAAATTGATGCTCAAATAAAATTTATTTTTAAAAAATCAGAAGCTTCTTGGGCTAGTTAAACAAAACATTTAGAATGCTTACATTTAAAAAATTAATGCTGACAATTGTTGGGATCATTTGGAGTCCTGGCCTCCAGCTGCTCTTCCCTGATAGAGATCTTTCCTTTCCTTCTGATTTGAGTTACTGAAAGCTGTGCTTCACGAGCACGTGTTGCCTTGAGGATCAGAGGATAAGGTTTTCACCTGTTGGCCCACCTGACTGTTGGGTATATAAGCCTCCACGGTGCTATTGAATAAAGGGCTTCTTACCAGTGACTAGAGGTCCCTGTCTCCCTGTCTGTCTGTGCTGTCTTTGTGTGTTTCAACCTCCAGCCCCTGCCAGAATCCCGCGAACTGTATGGTAGCGCATAGAGCGCAGACAGGCGTTGTGCGCTGCAGACAATAGCTAAAGGTGTAGAGCATGTCTGCATGTGATGTGCCTGTTTCTTATGTCCTCATGTCTTTCATGATATCCCAAAGTCCTCATAAACATTTCTGTAGAAGCTAACAACGGTTCATACTTATGCATACACACACAAACATACACGCATGCACATGTGTGTGTTCAAAACAACACAACAGTCAAAACACTTTAGCAGAAACCCAGACAAATTTGGAGTTGACATCCCTTCAAGTCTTACTGTAAAGTTCCATTAGTCAAGGCAGCATCATATTGGCATAAGGCTAGAATTAGATCCAGGGGAATAGAATAGAGAATAAGGAATCAGATCCACACACAATCAATTGTTTTCTAACAAAGTTACCAAGCAATTCAAAGAGCAAAAAAAAAATCTTTTGAATAGATTTACTTGAAAAGTTGTATTCTATATACAACAAAAGAAAAGACCCACAGCCACTGTCTTTCAGCACTCACAAGAACGATTGAAATAGCTACAATAAGATTAAATTTAGAAAGCGCCAAGAGACAAATACTGAAGAATAAAGAAAATGAGTGTATGTTTCCAGTCGACAATTAGGTAAAGATTTCTGAGACAGGGTGCAGGAAACACTTCACTGTGAAGAAAAGCAAATCCGAGGACTACAGTTCATCACAATAAAGATTCTATTCACCAAACATAAAAAAGATGAGCACAATATACATAGATAGAAAACATGCACTCTATAGATATTGGACAAAGGACTTTCCCCTGGAATATGTAGCAAGCACTGACAGCTCAGTGGGACCATTACCCCATTTCTAAGGCTATGCACAGCCTTGAGCAGGCAAGTCAAAAGACATGACAGAAATGGTCAAGAAGCAACAGAAAAGGTTCTCAACACTTTAGTCAATGGAAATACAAATACTTTTCTTCACAATCACCCAAATGGTTAAAATTGCAGATGGCTCTTAGGAGTGCTGGCTCGGGTGTGAAGGACCTGTATCTTCAGTCTTGCAGAATAACATGCATAAGCGCACGTGCACACACACACACATACATAACGCATGCATGTAAGACAAGGCAGATTTACTTAGTCTATTTTTAAATGAAGCTGAATAATTCTTAACCTAAAGCAAAGGAATTTCACCCATAGATATTTACTCAGAAGATGTAAATGAGTTGAAGAAGTCATTTGTATGTTGTGCCCATGATTTGCGGTATACTTTGCGGTATCGCAGTGTCTTCTCTCACTCTGCAGCTTCCTTTTCCTGCTTTGAACTTGCTTTTTAATCACTAGGAATTCTGTTTTACAACACACTCTTCCACACTACACATGGCAGTCTTAAATGATTTAAAGTTTTAATCACATTCTATTTATTTATTTGTTTGTGTGTATTTGATTGCTTGTATGTGTGTGTGTGTTCGTGTGTGTGTGTGTGTGTGTGTGTGTGTGTGTAACACAGAGCTCATGCAGGGGACAGAGGATAACTTGAAGAAGCTAGTTTTCTTGCTTTTTCTTTTCACCTTGTGGGTTCTGGGGATTGAACTCGGGTTGTCAGCAGCAACAACTTTATCCACTGAGCTATCTCAACATCCCCCAGAGGAAGTTCTTAATTTTAAACAGTTTTAGACTACAATGATAGGTCCCTTAACTAGCCTGCACAGGGGTTTGGGTTCAATTCTCAACATGGTCAAAATAAAAGTAAAAATGTTCCCTACATATTCCTTATAGTAGGCATCAATGAGAACATGTTCCTATAAAACCTCAAGGGCCGACCAGAATTTTCCTAAACAGACAAATTACTTCATGCTCACACAAACATCATTAGACAATGGCAATTTGAGGCCAGCACACAGAAGATCCTGGTTAAATTCACGAAAGCATTGTAGTAAATGAAAGAAATCAGATACAAAAGAGCTCATATCGCATGTGTCTCATGAGAAGGCACTAAAGAATGAAAACTAATCCACATTATGTAAGGCAGGGCAGCAGAGACCCAAAGGCATTGACCAGATGGGCGTGAAGAAACTTTCTAAAGTGATGAAGACTTTTGTATCTTGACTTCAGTGGCAGTCTAAACCCTAAACTATTTCTAAAAAATGTGAACATTTTATTGTAAGCAAGGAATACCACTCCAGAATCTTAAAATGTGTTTTGTAAAGAACTCTCTACTTTCTCACCAGGAAGATGTGTAGTATTAGGATAAAGAATTTGAAGTCACGGCATAAAGGGGGACAGGAGAGTTCTGGGCAGTTAGTTAATGGTGGTTGGAGGAGGGAAAGTCCTTCTCCTCTGGGGACACGGCTGCTTGTAGGTTGCCCATACCCAACAGCAACAGAAGGAGGACGTGAAGTTAGGAGGAAGGAAATAAGTTGGGGGGTTCTGGACAAGTTGAAGGAAGGTGCTGTTAGTTGGATATAATCAAAATATTTATTGCATAAACACATGAAATTTTCAATGAAAAAATAACATTACCCCTTTTACAGGAAGATCATGAAAATGAAACATGCAAGCAACTAGTTACAGTGTTTTAATGCAAGAGATTCCCTCAGAGCTCATGGGTTGGAACATTTGGCCCTCGCAGGTGCGTCTGTTTGGAAAGGCTGTGTTTAGGAGGTAGCACCTAGCAGGAGGAAGTAGGCCCCTGGATAGTGAGTTTTGAGGCTTCATAAGACACCCATTTCCTATTTCCTCTTTGTTTCCTGTTCTAGAGAGACATGGGGAAGCGGGGGTTTCGAGCTGCACGTGAGTTTCCCTAGACATAGAGTTGTCCGTCACCATGCTTTCCCATCCTTACAGATAGTCTTCCCTCAAACTGTAAGTCAGAGGAAACTATCCTTCCACCATTACATTGCTTCTTTAGGGCTCTTGTCATAACAATGAGAACAGTAAGAGTGCACTGACCCAAATGCTGGGACCCTGAGGACGTCTTCCTTTGAGTACATGTAAGGGTGTGCCCAGGTGGTGTGGATTAGCCAAGATTTTCCCAGGGGAAGGGTTTACCTTCTCAGTGGTCCCTAAGTTTTACAGTTTGGGTGAAGACAGTCTCCAATGTGGACTGATCAGCTTTCTGGTGGTGAAGAAGTGACCTGCACTCAGTAGAAGCTGTGCTTTGATTTGGATCCTTTTTTTCTGGGTCAGCAATAAGCAGTGGGAGACTTTTATGGTGTTGGGGAGCAGCAAGCCACAGCTCCTACCAGCTGTGCAATTAAGAGGAAAAACAACACACACCTCATTGTGTACCAGACTGTTGACATGGTTTACACAGAGGAGAAATAAACAGCAGAGGATTTTTCAACATTGCTTCATAGAATGGGTTTTTGTATTAGAGACTTTCCCAACTGTTGGGTAGTATAAACATTTTGAACGCTTTTAATGTAGACTAGGATAAACTATGATGTTCAATATGCCAAGGCCATTTAATACATTTGGAGTCACAATTAGTTTCAACTTACAGGGTTTTAGAGATTCCATTATAAATTGAGGAACATCTGTAGAAAACCTGTACTTCACAGTCAACAAAGAATGCTTGGGATTGGGCAGAAGTTTATCTAGTTGAGGAATGAATGGAAAAAGATCAGATGAGAAATTTCATTTAGTTATGAGATCTATGTTCCGTCATCCTTTAGCAAACAGCTATAAGCTAAATGACTTTGTACCATTCTTTCCCGGGAGAAAGGGGAAAGGAGAAGAGAGGGACAGGTGGGATTTCAGTGTCCCTTGCAGCAAGGTGGCTGTGCATCCGTGTAGCATTACATGATTAGCAGCATACGTGTCCAGGCCAAGTGTGAATAGGAGCATCGGTCCCATGTGCTCACGGCTCTCTGGAGGTTGATGCACTTACTGTCAGCAGAACTTAGCACAGCACAAAACACAAGCTAGGTTGTCAACTGCTGAGAATCACAAACAAGCTTGGAGCAATAGATCTAACTTCGAAACTAAAGAAAACAGGATGATCAGGTGGGGTGTCAATGAAGAGAAGGAGTGAGAAGTGTAATAGAGAGGGTCTCTGCCTCCCTGCTGAGAGGCCACAGGCAGTCTCCTAAGTGACTTGCAGGTTTTCAGCCAACCCAAAGTCACTTTGCTACTGGAACCTCTTTGTACATATAGGTAGTTTTTGATATCTGTAGAACAATCTCCTGTTTTTAGGCACCCATGGATGGCTCCAAACACTGACCATTTTTGCCAGTATTGTAGCATTATGGTCCACCACTGCAATGGATGTCAGTGGTATGAGCACTGTGTGGATAAAAAATTCCTGTGAATCAACAATGTAGCCCATGCACCAGCGAAGGTGAAGAAGCAGAGTAAATCATCTTTGCTCATCTTTATATTTACATCAAATGCAGATCTATAATTTATATAAAATTGATTGGTCTAGGGACTATTTTTGCCTAAGCTAGAACGTTTTAAGTCTAAGGTTGGTGACAATTTGGAAACTATCTGTGAATGTTTAGAAAGATAAATACTCTTATTGTATAATCGCTAATGGAACTTTAAATGGTATACCCTTCTCGAGAAGCCATTTGGCGGTATGTGCTAAGTGATTTCAGAATGTTTCATTTCCTTCAAATCAATCGTGACATGAATCAATTTTCCCATTACATGATCCAAAGGAAATAATCACCCATGTAGAAGAGAATTCATATACAGGAACATTTATCAGAGCTGGAAAAAAATTGCAAAGCACTCAAAGGTTTAATGAAATAAAAAAAAAGATGGTTAAACAACATATGGCATATTATGAAACATTATATATCCATTATAAATAATGGTGCTGAGAATGAGGAAATATGTAAGATGTTTTCTGTAGTCCAAAAATCACCTAAATTTTATTGAACAAATCTGATCAAACTATGAATATAAACTTCAAAGAGGGAAAGCAGCAGATAAATTCAGTTCTATAAAAATGTGTTCATATTCCACAGCAATCACAAAAGCATGAAGAACAATAAAACAACACACTGGTTTGTAGTCACTATGATAGGAAATTATGTAAGCCCTCATGGTTCAAAATCTAAAGAACACGGGAAGACTTGGGTAGCACTGTGTGGCAGTGCTATAAGATTAGGAGATGCTCTGGCCCTGCAGCTAAAGAACCCCACTCTGGAGTATGTCCCATTCAGACATTCACACAGAGGACTTGTGGAGCACACATGAGATGTTCCATGTGATGGTGACAGTGGCCTTGGTTGAGAGGAACCAGAGCAACTGGCACACTCAACACTGGACAGGATAAGGAGGCTGGCAATGACTATGAATTGACAAAAAAATAGATGATGCATACATCAATATATCTAAAGAAACAGAGTTCATCCAAAAGGTAAAAAGAAAACAAGATTCTAAGAAGGCATGTATGTTAAAGAATACATACATAAAACAATTTAATTCAAGGTATGTATTAAAGTGGCATCCATTTCATACAGCATAGTGTATATTTCTAGCAATAAGCCACCTCCCTATCCTGAAAATGAGACCCACTTCTGTCAACAGTCAGTGATGAAACAGCCTATAACGGAAGGCATATACATTCAATGTGCTGTACCTGAGATTAGAAAATTAAAGCCATATATTAAACTCATATATCAGCACAATGCAGCTTGGTAATAAATATGCAACAGACATAAAGAGCAATGAAAATGTTAAGAACAAAAAAACTCTAATGATCTGTCAAATGCTCATTTAAAAATCATAGGTGTGTTGAGGCATACAGCAGTGTGGCAGTACAGTGGAGTGGTGTAGGAGGGTCTTCTATTTGTGTATTGCCCTCATTGGTTAAATAAAGAAAACTGCCATGGCCTTTTGGTAGGACAGCCCTTAGGTGGGCGGAGTAGAGAGACGGGAATGCTGTGAGAGAGAAGGCAGTGGAGCAGACGCCATGCTTCTCCAGCACAAGATGGACACGGGTTAGACTCATGCCGGTAAGCCACAACTCAAGTGGCGATACACATTAATGGAGATGGGTTAAACAAATATGTGAGAGTTAGCCAATAAGAGGCTAGAGCTAGTGGGCCAGGCAGTATTTCAATAAATACAGTTTCCGTGTAATTATTTCGGGTACACACCGGGAGCCGGACAAAACAAAGGGGCCCGGCGCCGGGAACACAGCCCGAGCCCTTCATTACTACAGTGGAGGATGCTGGTGGCAGCAAAATGCCACGGATGGGCGTGACTTAGGAGCTCAGTCATTGAAGGGGAAGCAAGTGTAATCTGAAGACCCACCCTGTGATCATGAAGCTCAGTTTAAGAGACCTAGGAAGTACAGTGACGATAGAAGAACTCCTCGACATCCTCTTGCCTCGTGACTGGGTCCCGTACTATTGTACTCTGTCTGCATGAAACCGCTCAGAGCCCTGGTTGCAATTAAGAGTACTTTGGCTACCAGAAACCTATAGAGCTCCATTTTCCCAGGAAAGAGGGGTTTGGAGCAGTTAGGTAAAGAAGAGCCCAGGGTCACGTCAGTGAGTTTGGAGGCAGCTGATTTGACTGAGGTTAGACAGAACAGTGAAAGGAAAATGGGCTGAAAGTCACAGATAGTGGACCAAATGATGGTCCTGACCTTCTGGGTCCTCTGAGGGTCAGTTTTGTGGCAATATGTCTGGGCCTAGAGTGCCCTGATCCTAGAATGTCCTGAGGGTATTTCTGGATGAGATTAACACTGGTTTCAGGGACTCGGTAGTTTGACCTCCTCATTGTTGGTGGACATTATCTACCTAGTAGCTTTGTTTCCTAATTGAAATATTTTCTCCTAGGGTATGGGGAGGATGTAAGGCTTAGGAAGGTAAAAAAAAAACTCTCAGGAGTCTGGGAAGGCAGAGGTATACGCGTCTCCCCAGGGTTGCACTAGCAGAAAGCAATCCCTCGTGGGAGCTTCAGAGAGGCAACTTGGTGCACGCGCGAGTGGGGTCTGAAGGACATAGCGGCCACTGAGCCACCCATCGTCACTAAGTAGCCCTCATAAGCAGCTTCATCGTCAATCTGGGCTTGGTGGACCCTGGTCTTCTGTCTGTCATCAGGTGCTCACTCCCACCTTCCAGGAACAGTCTCACGGAGCTCTTCCGTTAAAAACCAGAAGGCAGAGCAGGGAGGAACACGCCCCCTTTATCCTCGCCCATCTTCTGGAACTGGACCAATGGTCTTCTCCTGCCTTGACCTCACATTTGCATCCTTTACCCCCTGATCTTCAGGTTGGCTAAGATGATACCACATGACCTGTGTCTTGTCAAAGACACACTGTGGACTTCCCTGCGAGTCTCGTCTCTGTGGTTCTCTCTCTGAATGATCCTAACTAACACAGACTTCCCTGCGAGTCTGTACTGTGTGGTTCTGTCTCTCTGAATGATCTGAACTAGCACAGACTTCTGAAACAGTCTATAAATTAATGGGATAGGGAGCAGCAGGTATTTAGAGATTTGAGGACAGGCATTAGGATGAAAGAGAAAAAACACCAATTAAATATGTTGTTTTAAGAAGGATTTTAAATTACCTGAGCCAAACAAATATAGATTAAGTATTTTCCCTATTTTCAAACATTTTGCTTGTAAAGAAAATGTTATTTTATACTAAGAAAAATGTTAGAATAAATGGGAAAAAAGCCCTTGAGTGAAAAGAGAGACACAGAGGCAAGGTATTTCTAAGCAAAGTCTTTAACTCTCTTCTTGTTCTGTGTTTACATTGTTCCTGTTGTTCTGCTCCATCACAGGCCTTGGGCTAGAGTCTGGAGACAAAAGATAGAAAACACCAGCCTGCTTTCAAATAGCTCATCATAGGTGTTCACAGCACAAGAAAATGGAACCTGCCAGGATGTCTGTTAATAGAAGAGTACATAGTGCAAGCATGGCAAACGAGAATGCTCTCTCTCTTGTGCATACACATGCATGCATACACAGACACATACACATGCATGCACACACAGGCATGTGCACACACATACACACACAGTCACATGCATATGCATGCACACACATACACATATATGCATGCATGCACACACACAGGCAATACACATGCATGCACGTACACAGGTAACACACATGCATGCATGCATGTACACAGGTAATACACATGCATGCACACACATGCATGTGCACACTTACACACATGCACACATATACACATGCATGCTCATGAACATGCATGCACAAACACATACACAAACATGCATGCACACACCTACAAACTCACACACACATGCAGATACACACATAAACACATGTAAGATTTTTACTGAACTTTTAAGAAAAATAAAGTAATTAAATCTTCAGGAAAATTATACAACCAGAAAGATTATACTAAGTGAGGTGACTCAGGAAGACAAGCACTCCATGCTGTCTCATGTGGATCCTAAGTTTTAATTTTTGCATGTGTGAAAGCAAGATTATGAGAGAGGAACAAGAGGTGTTGCAGGGAACAAAAGTCACATGTAACATGAAAGTGGAAAGGATGCTACACAGGGTAGAAGGGCTAAAGGAGGAGAAGGGGTAAAGAGGAAGTGGGAGAAACATTTAAAACAAAGTTTGTTTTAAAAGTTCCATGAAAAAACCTAATTATTTATAAGCTAGTAAAAATAAAAAGGAAAAGAAAAAAAGCTTGAAGTCTGTTCCAGAAAGTTTTCAAAAAGTAGTTATTCTGATATGCAGCTTTATATTGAATTTATTTTGTTTTATTATTATTTTGTGCATGTGTTGGATGCACATGTACTTATTTATATGTACCAATGTAGAGGCTGGAGTGAATATATGTTATCTTCATTACTTCATCTTCACCTAGTATTTAAACATATTTTCATTAATACTTTGAGAATTTCATACAGTGTATTTAGATCATATTCACCCCAACTCCTCCACTTAAGTCCTCTTAGATCCACTCCTACCTCCTCTCTCTATCCAACTGGTGTCTTCATGTTTACTTCTTTACAATTTAATAACCCATTCCTCTGATTGTGATATCCATTTACTCATGGTTGTGGGACCACCTACTGAGTATGATCAACCACCAGTAGAAATACTCTTAAAGAAAATTGAATCTCCCTCAGAAACCATCAGCTGTCCAGAGAGCCTTAGTTAGGGGTGATGGCTCATAAAACACTTCCTGTTCCATGGTGGAATGTTGACTGGCTTGACTGTGGCAGGCAACCACAGCTGTTGTGAATTTCATAATTATAGTTGTGACATCATGTCCAGAAGACACTGTTTGGCCTCTATCATTCCCCACCTCTGGTTCTTATAATTTTCCTACCCCCTCTTTTGAGACGGTCCATGAGTCATGGGAGAGGAGTGATATAGGCTTTCACATTTTTTGAGTATTCCACAGACACTTAATCCTTTCACTTTTACCAGTAGTGAGTTTCTGAGTTAATTATCATCCTTTGCACAAAAAACCCCTAAAGGTGTAAGTGGGAAGAAGGATGGGAGGGCAGGGCACAGGATGAGTTGGAGGGATATCTAACATTAAGTATATTTTTAAAAATTCATATAGAAACTCACTACTTTATAAACTTCCACATATGTAAGAGTTTACTTGGAGCTACCCTAGAATGGTAACTCATAGACCTCCCCTTGGGGTGTGGGTCAGAGATGTCCCAGAGACCCCAAAAGTTATTTCCATTACTCTTGGTTTCTCACAAGAGTTTGATGTTAAGACCATGTTGCTGAGGACACCATACCTACTTAGGGGCTACAGGGCATGGAGAGATCAGATTGGTACCGATCACGAAGCTTCTTCCCTTCTGCCTAGCTTTCATAGTACTAGGAGGTACGTCTAGAGGAAAATATCATCAGCAATCTGGGTCAACTGTGAACCCAGAGTAGTGCATAGTGTCTAGTGTGGTCAGATACACCCAGTGCTGAGGCAGCACACAAACGTTGTAGGCGTAGACAATCACTTTTGAAGTAGATTTGAGGCCTGCTGCACAGAAGGAAACAGATACCTGGTCCTGGAAATATGATCAAGAATACATAGTTGGGGAGATCATAGGACCCGAGAGTGAGCCTACAACTATTTTCCTAACTGAACATAGTATCAAACTGTCCACCTAATATTTTTGAGATAGGATCTGTCAGTGAACATGGAACTAGCTGGCCCGTCACCCCTCAGTGTTTGCTGGTCCCCATCACCCCCAAGCCAAAGGTAGGGTTCTAAGGGGTTACAGGTGTAGGCAACCATCTTCTGCTTTAATGGGGATGGTAACCAAGCACCATCTTTGGATGCTTGCACAGCCAGCTTTTTATTCACTCAGGCATCTCATCAGTTCCAATATCTTATTTAATGGAAGACTTTTACAGTTATCATGTCACATCTCATGGAGGTCTGCGCATCCACCTCTAAACACAGCTGTAAATGTCACATCACATGGAGGTCTGCGCATCCACCTCTGAACACAGCTGTAAATGTCACAACACATGGAGGTCTGCGCATCCACCTCTAAACACAGCTGTAAATGTCACATCTCATGGAGGTCTGCGCATCCACCTCTGAACACAGCTGTAAATGTCACATCTCATGGAGGTCTGCGCATCCACCTCTGAACACAGCTGTAAATGTCACATCACATGGAGGTCTGCGCATCCACCTCTGAACACAGCTGTAAAGTCATTTCCCACATTCCTTTTGTTCTGCAGCTGGGACAATGGCAGTGGTGTGCTGGGATAACATCTGTCAGACAACTCCTTTTGGCTGCTTCCTTGAAGAACTCACTCTCCCACAGGTTCATCCCCGTTTTCTGTTTGCCAGGTTCTAGACTCTACATTAGAATTTGTTAACACTAACTGACTGCTGCGTATTGCCTCCCTTTCTCTATCCTTTTCACTTTACCCTGTCTGCCTCTTTTTTCCTGCATCCTCAAGGAAATAGCCAGTCTTTGGATGATGCATCAGATCTCCAACCTTGATCACCTTCCCTATGTACCGAGCATTCCATGAGAGAACCATCCTGATCCCTCCCCTCAGGAACCATGCAGAAGTCAAAGCAGAAGGATCGTAAGAGCCAGAGTGGATGGAGGACACCAAGGCAACAAAGCCTTCTAGGCACAACAGAACTTATGTACCTGTGAACTCAGAGAGCTCATGCATGCGCAGGGCCTGTCCAGATGGGGCTCCAGGCCTGAGAGAAGTTGACTTGATGCCCCCATCCTTAACCCAAAAGTCTTCTCCAATTGACAACCACTTGTAAATGAAAACTTATTTTTCTCCAATTATATCTCATTGGGTATACAAGACACTCTTAAGGACAGCCCCATGCCCAAATAAATGGCCAACATAAAACTAACTAACTAACTAAACTCTATGGTATTTTTGGAGATTTTTTTGTTTTATTTTATTTGTCTCATAGCACATGGGGCATTTTAAAACACTTTTAATATTTTTTTCATTTTCCTCACCCTACAGGTAATGTTATAGTTATTATATTATAACATATGATTATATATTATGGTTTCCAATTTTGCATTTTTAGGAGATTTCTGTGTGTTCCAATGTATGTATCTCTGCATCTATTGTAGTATGGAGAAGAGGGCTGCGTTCCCGGCACCCGGCTCCTGGTGCAGGGCCCCTTGTTCTGTCCTGCCTGGCTACCGGTGCCCGAAATAATTACACAGAAACTGTATTAATTAAATGACTGCCCAGCCCATTAGTTCTAGCCTCTTCTTGGCCAACTCTTACATCTTAAACTAACCCATATCTAGTAATTTGTGTATCACCACGAGGATGTGGCTTACCAGCATGAGTCTAACCAGTATCCATCTTGGGCCGGAGAAACATGGCATCTCTCTCCCAGCCTTCCATTCTGTCTACTCCGCCCACCTAAGGGCTGCCCTATCAAAAGGCCAAGGCAGTCTCTTTATTTAACCAATGAAAGTAACAGAAATACAGAAGGACCTCCTACACCATTCTATATGTGTTTCTTGTGCTTTTTCTTTTGCTGTTTGTTTTGTTTATTTGTTTTTTATTTCTTCCTCTTCTTCTTTCTCTTTATTGTTATTATTATTTAGATATCTATTTTCTAATGAGAGCAATAAGTGGTGTGGATTAGGGTGGGTGAGGATGTAGGGAGGATTGAGAGGGGTTGGAGGATAAGAACCCTAATGTTCCATTTAGGACTGAGTGTTTTAAGGTCTCTCACTGTCTGCATGTCACACAACTGTGGGTCTTGTGCTGTATTTCAGGTATTAAAGGACATTTCCTTATTACCAATGCTTTTGTAGAAACGTATTGTAAATTTATTTATTTATTTTCCAATCCTTCCCCATTATCTTCCAATTCTCAAGTACAACTTATCTCCAATATATCAATACTCTTGACATGTGTCTTTTCCTGGTAGTTTTGAGGCCAGTGCCTCACTCACACAGAAGACACTTAAAATATTTGTTGAAGGGGAAACAATAAGGGAGTGTACAGATTCAAGAAAAGTAATCTGGGTAAAGGGAAATTCTAAGTAGCCCTTAGATAAGAATTGGTAGGTGATTGGCTGGTCCTTTCTCTAATTCATCAGATATTTCTGTGTTGCCCACTGAGTGCCAATCATTGGGGTGGAGAGTCAGTTGAAAATGAAGCAGAGTTCCTGTCCTGAAGGCATCACAGTCTAGAAGAACAGGGTCAGTGGCAGTCATGTTGTGGAGACATGGGATAGAAGCATGGAGGAAAGGTGCTTATCATTTTGGGGACACCATAAGGGTTTGCATGTCTACCTATGTTTAGACCGAGTCCTAACTTGGAATTCAGGAAGGATAGAAGGTTGCAGAGTTTGAAATAGGAACATTGCAGCAGCAAATTCTGGCAAGTCAGAGAGAAGGCAACGTGCTTAGGACATGGTGCTATAGAGCTCAGGGTGCCATTCACACTGTGGGTAAGAGAGCAGCTTCCTGAGGCTCTGTGATGAGATAGGAAATGGCTATGATCAAATTATGTCGATTCCTTAAGGTCACTGAGTTGTTTGCCTAATAATTGCTGAAACTGAAAATTTCTTTAAGTTTCACATCAATAAAAAGTTAAACTACATGGCTTCAAGTATTATTGAGGTAAGCCAGCCCTCAGAATTTTTGCCCTTAGATTGCATGACACTGATGTAATTTTATAATTAAAATTTCTTGTTTTGGCAACTTTCTTGAAAAAAAAAATGACCCACACAATAAATCTACTTGAGGAATAGCTTACCTGTGGGCTTCCATCTGTCCTGTTCCAGGTGATCACAGGCTGAGTTGCAGTACATACAAGTGTCTTCTTGTGGTCTGAGAGATGAACAAGTTCAAAAGAGCAGGACTTGCCCATGCTCTCCAAAGCTGAGGGTCCGTCTGGTTTGTGTGTATGGTTGTTTATTTGCTTACTTCTTCTTTCACAGCTTAGATCATATTCTGCCCCATCAGCCCCTCTCAGTCTCTGTCTCATCCCACTGAAACTTCTGCCCAATCTTTCCCTTCCTCCCTCTTCTCTGTCTCCTCTGCTTGGTGGCACACTCTTCCATCTAGTTTTACAGGGCTGCTTGTGCACTCTCTGTACGACCGATTACTTGTTTGAAAACTCTTAGAGTTTATCATAGTTGAGGAGAAAACAAGCATCACACTTCGTCATGGAATACTACCTTCCTTGGCAAATATATGTAAACAATTAAAAAGTTTCAGGCTGCAGAAATGAACTTGCAAGAGAAAAAGTTGACATTCAATCCTGGCTCAGCTGCCAATAGCTGCCCTGGAAAAACCATTTAGCTGCTTTGGGCCAGAGTTACAGCATCTGTCAAAGCCAAATCAATAATATTTGCGGAGTGGCCACAAGGCACAAGAACCCCCAAGTGAGGCTCTAAGGTTGTTGAGGCACAGTCAAAACTTTACTCACCAAGAACTCACGATGTAGCTGAGTAGCACTGAGACCTAGGGCAGGCAATAGCAGCCAGAGGACAGAACGGTTGCCTGTGTCTAGAGAGGCAACATTTGAAATAGGAGGAAACTCATATAAAACTGAATTATCAGGATTTATATCTGGAGGGCTGGAGGCAGTGGTTTCCAAAGCAGGAAGTGAAATTGGCTTCTCAGGTCAGGTGCTTTGGGAAAACCCCTTCCATCTGTTTACTTCTCGTTGTTTACATTGAATACCATCATGTATGTGGTATGTGGGAATTGGGGAGCTGATGTGCTCTCCATCCTTTGCACAGTCATGGACGGACACACACACACACACACACACACACACACACACACACACACACACACACACCATAAACACCATAGCAGGTAAAGTTCCTTGTTCTTTGTTCTTATTGACAAATGGCTACTATACAGAAACAGTGGAACTTCTGTGTATGTGGAGTGAACCTCTCTTCTCACTCAGTCCTGTGTCCATCCATGGACCCTTAACCATGGTTCCTGCACAAATAGGTATCCCTACTCTCCTTCCCGGGAGTCCTGTAAGACTCTCCTAAGTCCTGCATCCTTTAGGCCTTTCCATCCCTGGAGTCTTGGACTCTGTTGTGCCTACTTTCCTTTCCTTGCTTGTCTCTACCTTGGAGTGAGGTGAGAGCCCTGCCCTCCCTGTCACTGTGTTTCTGAAGATGGCTCTGTGGAGTTGGTTACGTGGGAACGTTGGATTTTCCTGAGAGAAGAAGAAAGGAGGTTAATTTTTAAATACGGATGTTTGGTATTTGCCCTTATACCCACACGTAGGTGTAGGCTGCACCCTCTCAGCAGACCGGAGACCACGACAGAAAGCAACAATGAATCAAAATGCAGAGCTGTGGAGCCCCGTTGTATGGGTACATCTACAACATCATGCCAGTATCCAAGGGTCAGGGAAGGAACATTTTAAAAGGGGGCACAGAGAGACGGTCAGAGCCACCAGATCAGGAGGTTTGCTGTGGGATGCGTCTCCTAGGAATGTCAGAAGCTGCGTCCCTATTGCCTCACCCACGACTGCCCGGATGGGAGCTGAACAAGGGCAGCAGCCATGGATGTGTGGGTCTGAAACGGAAAATGTTCCAGAGCTTCCACCTCTTAGACTTAGAACTACAGCAGCTACAGCTACGGAGCGATGGCCGTGGGAGAAATTATCTTTCCCGGGAGAACACACTATTTGGTAATCCGGTACCAAATGGTCAGCCCCGAAAGCATATACGCGCGTAACCTTATAGAAACCAAGCAGGTTTTATTTAGGAACATGTATGTATATGTGCATGCATATACACAATAAGCATGCAACAACAATTAATGAAAAAGAAGAATTTCAAAAGAGGAAGAAGGGTTTATGGGAGGCGCTGGAGGGATGGAAGGGAAGAAATTATGTAAATCTCTAAATTAAAAAAGATAGAGATTGGGAAATATAGCCTTTATCTCATCCTAATATTTGTTTAGGATGCATTTCATTAACTTTGCTCCTAATTCTTGATCTTTAAATAAACTGGATCTTATGTAAAAGACAGCCTTGTCCCAGAAACTAAGGTTGCAATATTTTTAATTCAGGGATCTCAGAAGGAAGACCAGTGAAGATACTGAGAGATTCATGGTACAGCAAAGGTGCAGATCTGGTTTAACCCATCCATCCACTATACTACTGGTGGACAGGCATAGGGTAGGGGCCCCCAGGGGTAATTTCAGCCTCTCAGGTAAACGTCATGGGTGCTACTATCAGGCGTAGTTGTCTTTATTTTGTTGTACATGGAAGGTGGACATTGACAGGTTATTGGCAAATGATGTTAAAGTCATGAATTTATTTTGGTTACTTTGGATAGTTATGTTGAATAAGGGAGAGAATCAAGAAATCAAGGGTGATTATTTGGCCATTAAATGTTTCAAGTGGCCTACAATGGTTTGGAGGCTGTGCTATGTGGTAAGAGTACATGTTGCAGGATATTTAATTACACTGTGAAACCCGAGTTTGTGTTTGCATTAATTAAATAAAATTAACTTTGGCAGGAGGCAGAGCCAGAAACGAATTGACGGAAAGTTTTCATAGAGAGTCAGAGGGAGCCCGGAAGCTAGATGCACAGTGAATAGTAGGGACTTGGAGTGTGGTAGTCTTTTTTGGTTTGGAGAAGCAGAAGGATGTTCTTTCTGAGATGCCAGTGAAGAGGAAAAGTAGACTGGTTGCTTCTCAACCTCTCTGAGCTTGTAGGTTTTCACCCCAGTCTCTGACTCCCAAGTCCTATTAACAAATAGAAAAACTGACATTTAGTTAAAAACTACATTTGGTGGCAGTGTCAGGAGGAAGATCTGGCAGCACATGGAAGTCCCAATATGCTACTATCTGAGAAGTGGGAGAGTAACTATTTGGAGTCACAATTACTGGCTGAAATGGCAATAGATTCAAGTGCAGCCACTGTACCAGAGGAAAAACAACATTTTCGTGCTACAAGAAGGGACACACCACACAACCCACACTGCTGCCACTGGTGCAGGGATTCTAGGAAGCTGGCTCATGCTTGGTGGAAGGGGCCCACGCTTGTAGATAGCACTGCTACTGCAGACAAACTGGAAAGTCAGCAGATTTGATGAAAACCCTGGGAAGTCCTTAAGGAGAGAGTTAAATAATATTAAAAAGAAAAATCTTTCCCACATTAAGGATGGGAACTATAACAATGCAGGGAGTTAGGAGTCTGTGTGGTGCTTCTATGGATAGCTTGAAAATAGAAAAAATAAATGAGGGGATAAAATACTTATCTGTAAATGGCATAATATCTATTGTAATTACTATCAGTTTGGGAATTCATATTTTGTCCTTAAAAAAGTGGTTTGATTACAGTGCCAAATATGAAAATTTGACTGATAACATACAAGCCTTAGACTTATTAATGAAAATAAGAAAAATTTGACTGATAAGATGAAAGACTTAGAAGGACTTACTCTTGTAAGATACAAGTTCTATAAAGACTTACCACTGATAAGATGTGAGCCTTAGAAAGAACTACTAAAGAATATGAGAAAAAAAATACTCATACAAGGACAGAGGAATTTAGACATGATCCTACCATACCACTAAATGATAAAACTGAAGAGGGGTGGCCCAAGATTATTAGAAAGCCAACTTTATTTTATCTAGTAATACTATACAAGAATGACTGGTGGATGATAGGCACTCCCAAATTTGTGCAGAAGTTAAATAGAATTCTATAGAAATATTAGACTTGAGGAGACTTAAGGAAGCAGCCATTTCATGTGGTAAGTATTCACCCTATGTGAAGCAGATATGAAATTCATGGACAAATCAAATAGAATTATCCCCTAAGACTGGAAAGATTTAGTTACAGCAATATTAGACACTGTTCAATTATAATGGCAAATATGGTGGACAGAGAAAGCTAGGGTCATGGACTAATGAAACAAGGCTACAGGCGGCACTAGTATTTCTCAAAGTCAACTTCTAAGTGAGGCCAATTTGCTGAGTTGCAAAGACAGTTTAAATTTGATGATCACACCTTGGGCCTATGACATTTATCAGCCTTAAAATGATTGGGATAAGGCTGAAGAATCAGGAAAGAGACTGAGTCACTTACTAAAATTATACAAGCCCCCCCCAAAAGCCTTCATTAATTTTTCACAAAGATTGACTTCAGCTAGAAATAGAATAGTATCATATCTAGAAGTTAGATGAATATTAATTGAAACTTTGCTAATTCAGTATGCAAAAGGTGATTATGCCTTTAAAGGCAAGATGAATGGATTAGAAATATGGCTGATATTGGATCTTAACTTATGATACACTTTGTTAGAAGTAATTTCTAGAAATTTTAAGAAAAATCAAAATGTCAGAATTTTAGTTGTGCTAAAAAAAGTCATTTGAAAAAGTATATTCAGGAAGATGTTCCTAGAAACAATATTTTATCTTGAGATAATCCAAACAAAAGGCCCCAAGCTTCTGGAATATGCAGATGTGGCAAAGGCCACCATTGGACTAATGAATGCAGATCAGCAAGAGACTGACAATGCAACCATTTTCCATTGGGAAATTCCTCAGGGGGCCTCCCACAGGCCCCAATATTAAATTTGCTTAAATTATTTCCTGTCATCTTTGGAGAAACTCACCCACAGAACAACTAAAATACTTAATGTCTGTTGTTAAAAACAATACCAATATGGTCATGAACAAAGACAGAACAGCTTCAGTAGATACAATAAAACAGATATCTTGGCAAACTTTTATAAATGATCAGAGATCAAAGCTAAAAATACAAATAAATGACATTGAAAATGAAGGTTTAGTAGATAAAGGAGCAGATGTGACAATAATTTGACCAAAATCTTGGCATCCAGATTGATCTCTTTAGGAGGTAAATGTTCAGCTCTAGGGACAGGAACTTTGTCTCAGGTAAAATGAAGTGTAAGATAGGTCAAGTGAATAGGGCCAGAAAGGCAGATAAGAAAATTAAGACCATGTGTGACTATCATAGCAATGAATTTTTGGGGATGTGATTTGTTGCACCAAGGCAAAACACAGATTAACATTCCTCTAATCTCAGAAACAAATGATCAAATAAAAAATACTTCCTAGATTATTAAAAGATATTATCAAGAACAGTTCCAGACTTTTCAGGTTGTACAAAAGCAGGGCACAAAAACTGTTGGTCTTTCAAAGGTACCAACAGCACTACTTTTAAAATGGATGACAACTCTTCATGGATGGGACAATAGCATTTGACATCAGAAAAATTACAGGCACTAGAAAAGCTTGTACAAGAGCAGCTAAATGTTCAACGTATCAAAGAATTGACCAGTCCTTGGAATTCTCCTATATTTATCATTAAAAAGAAATCTGGAGCCGGGCGGTGGTGGTGCACGCCTTTAATCCCAGCACTCAGGAGGCAGAGGCAGGCAGATCTCTGTGAGCTCGAGACCAGCCTGGTCTACAGAGTTAGTTCCAGGACAGGCTCCAAAGCCACAGAGAAACCCTGTCTTGAAAAACAAATAAACAAAACAACAACAACAAAAAAAAGAAATCTGGGAAATGGAGAATGGGAACATGTTTGAGAACTATAAATAATAATAATAAATCAACCTTAGGTCAGGAGGTAGAGCCAGCAGCTAGTTGACAGAAAGTAATCATAGAAAGTCATAGGGAGTCTAGAAGTAGAGAGACCTACAGGAAGTGGTAGAGAGGGACTTGGATTGTGGTGGTTTTTTTGGTTTGGCAGAGCAGAAGGGTGCTCTTTCTGAGATATCATCAAAGAGGAAAAGTTAACTAGTTGCTACTTAACCTCTCTAAGTTAGCAGATTTCCACCCCAGCCTCTGACTCCCAAGTCTTGTTGATAAATAGAAAAATAGAGACTTTGTTAAAAGCTACAGTTGGTGTCAGCAGGAGGTAAAAGTCCCATGGTGCTGCTGTCTGAGAAGCATTAGATTCAGGTTCAGCTGCTGTGCTGGAGGAAGAAGAACAAGCATATATTGAGTAAAGTGGACGGAAGTTCCTACCCTTGTTGAGCCTCTGAGATTTGGATCTTAAGAACTATTAGACAGCAATGGCCTTAAATGGAGCAATGATAAAAGCCCCAGACAAGTATGCAAATTTGATATGAGCAGTGAACCTGTTACAATGAGTGTGAAAAGCTAGTGATGCAGCTGATGGCATTAACAAAGGTGTGGTACAGAGAACCAGGCCATTTACTTCTCAAAAAGGCTTTCTGTGGATGCAGGGGTGGGGTCATTTTCAAGGGAACCTCACTGGAGGTGTCCACAGGAGTCATTGGAGAAACACAGTTGAAGGACACCTGCGTATAGGTCTAGCGGGGTTGACACAGAAAATAGCATGAAGGATGGGGAGCAGACATGAGGAAGCTGGACACAGTTGGTGACATAGACCTTTGAGAACCTAGTGAAGGACTGATCAACGTGAGAGAAAGGCTAAAGAAGCCAGAGTGTGGACGCTCATGGGAGGCTCGTGTTGGAGGTGAATGAGTTAGTAGCTGAAAGCAGGTTTTGGGGGTCCAAGTTGATCAAGAGAAGGCAATATTAGAGTGGAAGCTGTGAGAGGAATATTTCAATGTATAAAAGCACCTGCTGCTTCAGTAGAGAAACTGACTTTGGTTTGTCTCAGTTACCTTTCTTTGATTGTGATAAGACATCACAGCCCATGCAACTCATAAAAGAAAGCCCTTAGTTGGGGCTTTTAATTCCAGAGGGTTAGAATCCTTGACTACCATGGTGGGGACAGTGGAAGAAGGCAAGTTTGCATGGCCCTGGATACTAGCTGTGAGTTTGCATCTTGAGACATAACTCCTAGGCAGGGAGAGCTATCTGGAGATGACGTAGGCTTTTGAAACCCCAAAGTCAAACATCCAATGGCACATTTCCTCAAACAAGTCCACACTCCTAATCCTTCTCAAATAGTTCCACCAACTTGGAACCAACATTCAAATATATGAGCCTATGCAAGGCCATTCTCATTCTTACCACAGGTTGCCAGCACCCGTTTGCAAACACCTGCATCAGGCAGCTCACAACACCTGTGACTCCAGATCCAGAAGAGTCGATATCCTCTTCTACATCGATGCCTCTGCTCTTCCTGGGCAACTACACGTATGCCACCCCCCCCATATATATAATGATAGTAAAGAGGCTTATAAGGCATTTTCCAATTTCATATATTCTGGCTATATTACAAATGGTAATTTGAGTGCTTTCTGACTTTCTTGTGGCTTTGGTGGCTTTTTTTTTTGTTTGTTTACACCTGTAAGAATGGCCAAGATAAAAAACACTGATGACAACTTATGCTGGAGAGGTTGTGGGGAAAAGGGAACACTTCTGCATTGCTGGTGGGAATACAAGCTGGTACAACCCCTATGGATGTCAGTGTGGTGATTTCTCAGAAAATTAGGAAACAACCTTCCTCAAGACCCAGTAATACCACTTTTAGGTATATACCCAAAAGATGCTCAATCGTGCCACAAGGACATGTGCTCAACTATGTTCATAGCAGCTTTGTTTGTCATAGCCAGAAACTGGAAACAACCCAAATGCCCCTCGATCGAAGAATGGATAAAAAAAATGTGGCACATTTACACAATGGAGTAATACATAGCAGAAAAAAATAACGACAGCCTAAATTTTGCAGGAAAATGGATGGAACTAGAAAGCATTATTTTGAGTGAAATTTCCTACAAGATCTAATGTGAAGAATGTAAGTATCACAGAGCAGAAATCATCTGACCAGGGAGGGGATTTAGTCTTACTGGTAGGGTAGCTTAGTTTCCTTGCTGCACACAGTGGAATCCAGAGGGAAATGCCCAGGGCTGTCCTATCTTGAAGCATACCCCAGAAATGCTTTCACTTTCATAACAGTAGGGACTATCTCTGTGGAGAACAAAATTCTAATGAGTGCACCCGTGTGGTCACGGCATCTGCCAGTTTGGAGGCTCTTGAACAGCCTGTCAAGAACAGTTTCTGGAGCATCTGTGTCTCTGGGCACCGGACATCACCAGCAATCTCCTTTAGATCATTGCAGAGTGAGTGGACCTCAGCTAGACACAGCCTAAAGGAGATTTAAGGGGTTAATAACTCACACTTCCCTCCATCCACGTGATGACACAGCTTGGCTGTGTCTGGGGCACACCAGCACTCCTCTTTGTTGACTGAAGCTAAACTGCCTCTCCCATCCTCCCGTGGTAGCTTTTCCTGGGTCTCCTGTCAAGCTCACGCTGATTCATGGGTTCGAGTCTGCCCCCATCCAGCTTTCTGCAGAGGTTACAAACTTAAAACTTGTCAGTGCCCATAACTGCCTAACCTTTTCAATTGGTAAAGTTCACAGACTGGTCCTTAGGGGCTCCACAGTGATCCTGCCAAGAGCAGCTGTGTGGCCTCAAAGAGTCAACGTAAATATTTGAACAGGTAAATAATCAGTCATAGGGCCTGGGCCAATAAACTACACACGTGGAGCAGGCCACAGGATAGCCCATGCAGGGCCGTGAAAGGAAAACTCCGTGGCTGGAGGTGTAATTCCTCCGCCAGATTTCCTGTCTGGCAGGCATGTAGCCCTGGACTCAATGTCTGGACCCTCGTACTCCAGCTGCAGTGATGTATACCTTTAATCTTGGTGCTTGGAGGATTAAGGTCATTCTTGGTTGCATAGGTAATTTGAAGCCAGTGCAGGACACGTGAGAATCCCCACTTCCCCAGAAGGAAAGCACTGTGTGAGCCATTTATACAGTAAAACCTTACCAGAGAAGGAGCGCTGAGGTGGAGGAATCTAAATTCTAATAACTGGGTTTTGAAGGGGCCTGGCGAGAACAAATGTGAGCTTATACAGAGCCCAGTGTTAATGCCTAGTTCCATGGTCAAATGTCATCTTTGAAAGGGATTCAAAAATGGAGTTTTTCCCACTCTCCAAAGTCAAGAAATGTTTCAGTGAGAGAGGAAAGAAAAATAAGAGGTGAGTTTTCCATGTTCTAAAGATCTCTCAAAAGGCCTGAGTAAAATGGAAGTTATTGTGGCTAAGATCTTTGTCAGGAAAGTTTTTATAAAAATAGGTATGTGCAGGCAGTAAGAATACAGAAACAGAGCTTACGTCTGTGGGGGCTGGATTGTCAATAAAGACGCTGGGGCCACAGTAGAGAAAGTAGAAAACACACGGTGCCAGCAGAAAGAATAGCCCCTGACACATTTCTACTTCAAACTGGCGCAAAAATTAATTTAAGATGGACTTAAACAGAGAAGATTACCCCATGGCACTTAGGAAAAAATGTGGTAAGTCTTCCTGACTTTGGATCTGGCAAAACATTCTTAGATAGGACACTGAAATCATAAAAATCTGGAGAAAAAAAAGAAAACGGTACTGTATCAATGTGAAAAATCTACATACAACATGGATATGAACGCAAAAGAGGAATGGCAGCCTACAGAATGGAGAAAGGATTCGGGATATGACTCTATAATGATATAGGGTCTGCTATGTAGGATATGGAAGGTATTCTTAGAACTAACCGAACAGAAGATAATAAGCCCATATTCAAATTAATATAGGGAGCAGAAGGGCCCGGGGAGATAGCTCGGTGGGGCAGTGTCATGCCAAAGTACAGACATGAGGAGCTGAGTTCAGATCTTCACATAGCATAAAGCATAAAGGTGGATGTCAGGAGCTGGCTGGCCACTCAGCCCAGCCACTCAGCCCAGCCAGTCAGGGAGCTTCAGCTTCAGTGAGAGATTCCGCCTCAAAAGGGGGAGAGTGAGGTCAGTGAGATAGATTAGGAGGGAAAAGTGTTTGCCACTAATAACAATGACCTGAGCTCCAACCCAGGAATCCATCCTGAAAGGGGAGACTAGACTCCCCAAAACCGTTCCCTAACCTCCACACAAGCATGTGTGAGGAAGCGTGAATACACACACACACACACACACACACACACACACACACACACACACACACACACACGTACTACTATCCATAAAAATCCATTCAAAGGACGTACTGATGTATGTAACAACATATATAAACCTCAGCACCATTACCCTAAGCAAACAGAGTCAAGAACAAAGGTCACATATGATATCATTTCATTTAAATACACTATTCAAAGTAGATCAATCTGTATGTAAAAGCAGAAAGTAGTTTGTCATTGCCTAGAGCTTGGGAGAGAGGAGTTTGAAGTCACTATTCAGTAGGTGTGGGATGTCTTCGGGTGGTGAAAACCCTTTAAGACTAGATAAAGACAATGGTATGTGATGGAGTGTCTCCTTCACATAGCTTGTTTTTTATCTTATATAGATTTCACATAAAAATGTAAAATCCACATTGTTTGCAAATTCTAGTATGGTCCTAAATTCTACAAAACAACACATCATTTTGGGAAGTATTCAAACTTTACTAGGGAAGGAAGCATGCTTCCCAAGGGGTCATCCTGAAGAAACCCAGGCAGTCACATGTGAGATGCTTCTACACACATCCCACCCTATAGAGAAGTCGCGTGCCCCAAGGCTTTCTCTACACACTCACATTCCCAGAAAAGCCCCCGGGGTTCAACCCAGACTGTTTGCTTTGATCCCTGGCAGAACTTAGCTGCATTGTGTGTTTTCTGCGGAGACTGAGAACAGTGACCAGATCATCAAATCATGAAGTGTCTTCATCCTTGCTGTGGTGAGTCAGTTCTTCAATGCATTCATCAGACTTGTTCTTCAGGGCTCAGCTCAGCCATTAGCCCCTCTGAGGAGTCTCCCCAGTGTCCTTGGCAGAATTCTGCATTCTCAGTGCTAACTCAGCACATTCATGCCATGACCCTCCTTTCCCCAGGCCATTGTCAAGGCTCAGTGCCCAGTGCGATGCCTGCTACATAAGGAACATCAGTGTAATGTGCTTGGGTGAAAACACCCTTGCCAGGTCACAGCGTGTCGTGTGTGAGTGTGAGTATGTACGTATGTGTGTGTTCACAGAATATAGCTGCTCGCGGAAGACACTTCCTATTCATATCAGTCATCTCACCAGCCGACTGCCTGTCATTGCCTGTAGGGACATCACACTTACTGGAACCAAATCCTTACGCTTTTGAATAAAAAAAATTTCTTCAGAAACCAATGAATTCAAGTTAATTCTGTCAGCAGAACACTCTGGAAGCTACTTTATTTGAGGGCAGCTCCCTGAGTTTGAGGCGGTGGTGGCACGTGAAAAATGTCAGGCAAGCAGCCAGTTGCTGGTTGTTGGAGAACTGAGGAGGGTCACTTGACTGTTGATACATGATTGTGATTCTTTTACCTCAGTCAGGTCAACTGAGACCTTGAAAGCCTCAGTTCTTGGTAGCATTGCTCTTTAAGAGACAATAGTATTAGAGGAAGAAGCAAGAGTGTCAAGCCAACCAATAAAGAAGTGATTCCATTCCCATCCCAACCCAGAAGTTTAGTTCTTCAAATTTATTTGTTGAAGGAATTCTGTAAATGACTAGAAATTTCTGGAAGGTGAGTTGAGAATTTGCTGAGGAGAGAAACTCTTGGTTTTGGAAATCTTATAGGTACAGGTTATGGGGACTGGGGCTGAGCTAGAGGATAGACTATACATTACAGTACATTACAGGCTGCTGCTTGCAGTGGTCGAGGGAGCTCAGAAAGGGCCAGCTCCCTCCAACTAAGATTTAAAATTTGAAATATCCCTGTTTTCTTTGGCATTGCTACTGCCACGGTTCATACCACTTTTTGGTTCTAAGAACCTTCCAGTGATTTTGTCAGTTATCTTTCCTAATAGGAGGAGCCAGGGTATGTATGTGTGTGTGTGTGCAAGTGAGTGTGTGTGTATGCACATGTGTGAGTGTGAGCTACAATTGTTTTCAGTGATGATGTTGGGACTACCCTGACCAAACTACAAGAAGCCATTTACTTAAAAGGCCTCCTTACCTCTTTACCTCATCTGGTTGGTTGTTATTAAGAAAGATATTATGGAATAAATGCTAACAGAGTGTGATGTGTGATAAAATTACAGAAAGCTGGAATTAATCATTCAGATGACAATCACTGGGTCAGGCGAGTTGCCAGTGAGTGGCTGCATGGCCAATATGCAGTCTGACACAATGATAAAATCAACATGGAGTTAGTCAGGGTCACCCTGAAACAATTTCAAACCATGTCAATATTCAAATGTTCCTCCCTGACCTGGTGGAGCATTTTCTCCTCCCACTCTTTCATGCCTGTGGGTAATCTGCTTATTGGGCATGTAAACATACTTGGCACATACCCAAACTGGTCATTGTGAAACATTATTAAATGTAGACACAGAAATATTTAGGTCAAAGGAGAAGTTAGATATATCATTTAGCAGCATCTTTTCCATTTTTCGTAATTCCTTTCTTTGCAAAACAAATCTGGGTTGTGACTGGTATAGTTATGTTTGCTAAACCTGCTCTTCCCTTTGAGACACTTAGGCTACTGACCTTCTCAAGGTCACACCAACACTAGGTCTGAGCCGAATCCATGATATCTGTAAATGATGTTTGTCCCTGCGGGGTTTAAGGCAGAGCTCATGAGACACAGAAAAGAACACATCCTTGAGTGCTTTCAAGTCTTCCACAACAAACAATTTTCTTTTTTCTGGATGATGCTTCTTGTGGAGTCTTACTCTGGGTTTTGTTTGTTCCCCCTGGGCTCCTGGCTGTTCCTTAGAGTTTTGAATTAGCATCTTCTCTCCTCCAGCACTTAGCCCAGAGATTTTAGAACTGCAAAACTGCATTTTGAGGTCTGCACTTCAAAGCTAATCCCACCTTGGTCTCTCCAGGTGCCCAAACTGTGGTAATCTCCTCAACGCCATCTCAAATAAGTTTTCATTAAACTGAACTCCTTCAGTCATGACTTATGATTTGTGTTTTGTTTTCTGCTTCTGAGGTTCTATTTAAAAACCATTTAGTCACATGGGCTGCTGGATTAGAGTCTAATTAGAGCTGCCCATCGCAATATGGTTGCTCCAAACCTTTGCATTGAGCTCACAGAGGAGGGCTTGACAAAGACTTAGCTGCATTTCCCCAACCCCCACATTTTTTTATTTTATCTCCTGATGTATTTTCTTCAAAAGCCCTCAGTTACATTTTATACCTTGGCCACTTCTCTTTGCTTAATGGCAGAGTATGTGTTGCAAGTGATAGGTGGCAGGTGCCACACACTAGCCCACTGTCACTGGGGACCTAGGGCATGGTTTATGCAGGTTCCAGTAAGAACAATGGGCTATCGCCTTACAATCTGATTGTGGTGTCCATATTCAGAAGTCTGGACTCCCTTCTTGCTCCACTTTTGGATGGAATCCAGGATTCAAATAAAAGAATAAGAAATAGAAATTAAATAGAAATTCAACCACTGGAGTCAAGGGCAAGCAAAATTGATTTTAAAGGGCTGGCTTCAAGCCACAGACCCAGGGAAGCCAAGAAGGAGGCTGTGCTTGTAGTCTCAGTAAAATCAGAGCAACTGCTGAGGGAGATGCTCATAACGGGAAGGGGACCTCTGCGGTTTGTTTTTAGCCCGGTGTGCTGGGGGCTTCGATAACGACACACTCCTGGAAATAACAGAAAAATTGCTTCCAGAGACGTTCCGCCTGCCTAAAATGGAGGCAGAGGTACTCAAATAAAACAGTAGAAACGGAAACAGCGTATAGGGCCTCCGTTACATCGCTCCCCAACCCCAGTGCTTCTTAAGTCATGAAATCTGTCCTGAGCAAACAGCCTGTCCAAACACAGATTTCATAACCCGAGCTGCATACGGAAAGACACATTGTAGATTTATTGAGAGGCAGTGTAGTCTTGTGGCTAGCAGGGGTAGTTCTGTGGCTGGAATATATCACATCGAATGTTGGCTTTTCCAACATCTGGCTGTAAAGAACTGCTTGTCACCTCTGAGCCTTCATTTCCTCAACTTTAAGAGGGGAATCAGTAGTATATAAGTGATACACACACACACACACACACACACACACACACACGAAGTCAATTTCATATAAAAGATGCTCAAGTCAGTATTTGAACTTAAGCTAGACATAAAAATTTGGCTATATTCTTATTAAATATTAATCATGTTTTAGCCATATTTTTAGTTATTGATTCAATTGCTGTCAAAAGTCATCCCCCTAAAATATTCATAAAAAGAATGAATTTTCAGCCATAAATAATGTCAACATAAAAATTGGTTATCAGTTAAATTATAATTGTAAATTCTAAAGTTTACATAGTAAATCTGGTAGAGAAAAATATGAAATAAAAATGCTTGTGGGATTATGGTAACACCTCAAACTACAAAAAGAGGCTCCCAAAGAACTGGCCACAGAAAACACTGAGAAGCTGGAATGCTTGTGAAATAAGAAGCTTTAGACACAGAGAAATATGAGCAGGGAAAAGTAAGCTACCATGTAGGAAAACATATGAGTAATAGCCCTGAAAAGAATTACTGAAGCCCAATAAGAAAATGTGAGAGCACAGGAGAACTGGGCAAAAGACTTAAAGAGATGCATCAGCACAGCTGACAACCACTGCTCAGTCCAATGAGCTCCCAGTGCCAGTAGTCACCTGAGAAACGTAAATGGCCTATTTACTCCACCAAAATGCAATGATGACTAAAGACGAAAAGTTACAGAACAGCAATGAGAATCAACGAGCAATAGAATCAGTGAAGATGTGGAGAAGGTGTGAGAGTTGAAGAGCACATCCATGACAGAAAGCCACTAAGTGCACAGCAAGCGTGAGTCTAGGAACCTAAGGTTTCATTTCTAGATGCTTATTTCAAAAGCCATGGGATTCAAAATGTGTGTGTAAGAATGCTCATACTGGGGCTGGAGGGACGGCTCAGCTGTTAAGATAGCTTGATGCTCTTCCAAAAATGAGAATATGGTTCCCAGAACTTATGTCATACAGCTCATAAAACCACCCACAATTCCAGCTCCAGTAGATCCAATGTTTGCTCTCATCTCTGTGGAGGCAGCTACATACATACACAGGCAAAGACACAGGCACACGCACACACATGCACACACACACACACACACACACACACACGTGTTCATGTAGATAAAAAATCTTTTAAAATTTTCTATATTAACAGCTACAAATTGTAATTCAAACAACCACAATCCCAACATAGAATCAAGGAACATGTTTTGATGACTCATGACATCATCCATTAATTAAATACTCTGCAGGAACAAAAATGAATAATCACACAAGTCTCTCTCTCTGTCTGTCTCTGTCTCTGTGCATCTCTGTGTGTCTCTCTCTGTCTCTGTCTGTCTGTCTGTCTGTCTGTCTGTCTGTGTCTCTCTCTCTCTCTCTCACATACACACCATTGAAATAGAAGTACTTCAGACTTTTACAGAACTTTGCATGTTGGTAATATGTGGAGAAAAGGGTTAGTTACCAGAGGAGACAAATAAGAGTTTTATAGCAGGCAACTGTTTTTTTCTAGACATTATGCATAGTCTATTATTCTATTTTTTATGCATATGGATCTTTTGCCTACATGAATGTCTGTGCACTACTCACGTGCCTGGTACCTATGGAAATCAGAAAGGCATTCTGTTCTCTGGAACTAGCTACAGAGGGTAGTAAGCTTCCTTACAACCTGTGGGTTCTAGGAACTAAACCTAGGTCCTCTGTAAGAGCAGTCAGTGCTCTTACCTCCTGAATTGTCTCTCTGGCCCCATGATGTCATTTTCTTTGTCTTCCTCTTTCTCTTCTTCCTCTTCTTTTATTGAGAATTCTAAGCATGCCACACTTCACTAATGATTTGTTGTTACAATGATTAAGATCAAGGAAGTTTTAAAAAATGTGCTCTGTAACAATTTAACCCTTCTAGTGTTAGCATGGGTTACAACCTTTCCATTTCTAAACTCTGGGTGTGTACATGGGTGCCAGTTGCAGGGAAGCGGGTGCTGCCTGTCCTTTGCCTTCTCCCCGCCTCTCTCTGGTCACTTCCACAGTGGCTGATATATAGTAGTCACTCAATAAATATTTTCTAGATGCATGAATAAATAAATGGCTTTCGTTTGATAAATTAAAGGAAAGTTAATATAATACTGTGTTTGAGGAGCAGAAAAATGGAATGGGCTCCTTCCCAGGGGAGGTAGATATTATGATTGATCTACTTTTATGTGTCCGCCAGCCAGTTTTTCTCAAGCAGGGTTTGTAATTGGAGAGAGTGATATATGAGCAACAAGCCACAGTGGGAACCAGCAAGTGAGGCCATGCAATGGAAAGGAAATTAATTCTGAGCCCACCAAGCTATCTCAGTCACTATCACTTAACAGGATGCTCAGATCCTAACACACACAATTTTCAGACAATTTCTTTGGAAAACAAGAAATCTATTTTCTCACGAGACCTCTCCAAAAAAAAAGTTGAATGGGGTTTCTTACAGGGACAAGTCTTACAGTAAATGAAAAATATTAATAAAAATAATGGAAGCATTTCAAAGGAAGAGATGGTGACTAGCTTCTTGACAGCCTCGATGTCACTGGCTTGAGCAGCCAGAGTGAGCTTTCTGGACTTTGTAAATTCAAATGTATCTATAATTTACATACATGTGTTTCCTAGCCATGACTTCATCTACTTCCAATCAAGAACATATTTCTCTCTGGATTTCTATGGCAGCTTTCCTACTGTCTTAAGCTAACTGTGTTCGGTATGTAATGAAGCCACAATGTAATATTGTGTCTCTCTTGCATGATAATGTCAAACTCTGTTAAAAATTCCTCAAGTTGGGCTGGAGAGATGTACATATCATAAAGACATATGCACCTGAGTTTAGATGTCCAGAAACCACATAAAGTCAGACATGTCAGCCCATGTCTGTCATCACAGCTTTGCAAGATGACAGGGGACAAGAGAATACCCAGAAGCCCACAGGTCAGTTAACCTGAAAAATCCAACAGTTAGAAAGAAATTTTGCCTCAAACAATATGGAAGGCAAACACCAGCATCTAGGTTTGTCTTTTGGCCTACACACATGTGCTATGTCATGCATGTTCCCGCATTCTCAAGCACAAACATACATATGCAAAAATGATAAATATTTCTTCAGGCTTGAATTCTAATATTGGATCAAATCAATTTGAATCTGGTCAATGCAAAATTAAATTCATCTTAACTTTTCTAATAGATAAATGTACATAATATGGGAAATCACAAATGCAGAAGCAATGAGATCAGGGTGGGTAATGGATTGTTAGGCTTTGATGTTAGCATCTTTGGGGTTAGGGGCAGTTAGAACAAATTAGATGAAGCCATGTTCTATTGCTCTGGCTTAGTAGGTGATTGTAGGTCTCAAAAAATAAAATGCTTAAATTTCTTAGGTTGACACATGAGTTAATGTTTATTTTAACACACAGTGAAAGATCTGCAAAAGCCATTGTCATTATGATCATAACCATCATCATAAGTTTCTCGAAAGCCAGATTGCCAGCTGTCTGGAACAAGTAGTCGCTGGCTACTAGATCAGAGGGGCTTGGCTTTCACTTAGTTCTGACTTAGTTTCCCAGCACCCCATCATTTATTCATCATCTGGGGAAAGAGCTTTATAGACTGCCATTTCTGACCCTGTTTCTCTCGGTAGAGCAACTCATCACAGGGCTTCATATTTCCATCTGCAAAATGGATCTAGCCATCTACAAGCCCTGATACCAGCAATTGCTTCTAATCCCCACTTGTCTGGGAACCTGGCTGGGGAAGCAAGCATAATTGGACTGCAGGAGGTAGGAAGGTCCTTGGGTTGCTGGTTAGAGGCTGAGCGATGGAAACCATTCTGTCTGATCCATTGCCTGGAGAACACCATCTGCCAGCTGGCCCAAGAAGACACAAGAGGATTGTTCTACTCCAGGCTAGGTTGTGTACTTAACAAGGACCTGGGCAAGAAGCTTTGTAGGCAGTATTTTCACTGGATGCCAAAGTCTGCACATTTTATTTGTACTTTTGTTTTTATCCATTGGCACACTTTAGAAATTACTTTTATTTTTTACCTGGAGGAAGTAGTAACAATTTCTCTAGTTACTTCAGGCAATTTGTATTAAATACAATGTATTAAACATAGGGTTGTCTTAGTTGGGGTTTTATTGCTGTGAGGAAACACCATGACCACGGCAACTCTTGTAAATGAAAACCATTTAATTGGGGTGGCTTACGGTTTAGTCCATTATCATCACAGTGTGACATGGTGGTGTGCAGGCAGACATGGTGCTGGAGAAGGAATTGAGATTCCTACATCTTGATCCCATGGGCAATCCGAAGTGAACTGTCACACTGGGTGTAGCTTAAGCACAGAAGACCTCAAGGCCCACTCCCACAGTGACACACTTCCTCTAATAAGGCCACACCTACTCTAAAAAAGCCACATGTCCCATTAGTGCTACTTGCTTTAGGGACGTTTTCTTTCAAACCACCACATTCCACAACTGGTCTCTGAAGACTTGTAGCCATATCATAATGCAAAAATGCATTCAGTCCAACTTCAAAGGCCCCCATAGTCTATAACAGTCTCAAACATATTTAAAAGGCTAAAGGTCTAAGTCTCTTCTGAGATTCATGCACTCTCTTAACTGTAATCACCTGTGAAATTAAAATGAAAAAGTAGATCACATACTTCCAACATATAATGGCACAGGATATATATACATTACCATTCCAAAACATAGGGAAGGGAGCATAGTGAGGAAATACTGGACCAAAGTAAGATCAAAAACCATCTGGGCAGACTCCAAACTCTGCAGCTCCATGTCTGATGTCAAAATGCCCTTCAGATCTCCAACTCCTTTCAGCTTTGTTGACTACAACAGACTTCTCTCTTTTGGGCTGGTTCTATTCCCTATTAGCAGCTCTCCCTGGCAGGTATCCCATGGCTCTGGTGATATGGGACAGAAAGAAAAAAGAATTTAGAAAAAAATTTACTTTTCTTCATATATCGTACTTTTCATTGAATATCTATGTCTGTATATGCCTATATAAATAATGTTTAAGTTTTCCACAATGAACAATGAATTTTCCTGCAGTAATCTTTGAAGTTTTCAGGAAGACGATGGGCCCCACAACAACAACTCCACCTGGTTGATACGACATCATGATGCTGATAGCACTACTACAACACCTGTTTTGGCTACCAGCTGCTCATGATGGTTCCAACTTGGTTAGCTGAAATGGTGCACTTTTTCACAATGTTCTGGCTAGACCTCCACCAAATACTCAGAGACTATTTGCAATTATACCACACATTAATCTTGGAACTTAACCATCAGTTTACTTTCACAGGATCCCATAGGAAGAACATTGCTCCCATGACAGCTGAAAGTAATTCTAGAAGATGACGTCCCCTCTCCCAACTTAGTTTGCCATTAGGGGTAGGGGACATCATTTAGGGATTGATTATAATTGGTATAGGGTTGGGGCTTGGGGGGAAATTTTATAGGTTCAGAGATCTCTTTATAAAAAAAGGGAAAATTGGATGGGATAACAGAATAGTGTGAGCTTACTCACACTAATAATAATAGTGAGTAATAGAGTGAATGCTTGCTGGGGCTGGACCATGGTCCCCTCATTCATTCACGTCTTCACCAACTTTCTGTTTTCAATGGTTTTCTTCACTGCCTAAGCTTGGCTGTCCTGAAACTGGATCTCTAAACCAGGCTGGCTGTGGGGGTCCACAGATAAGAGCTATGTGGTGGAGCCCTTGACTAAAGGTCAGAGAGTCTGAGCTTATTGTTTGCTCTTTCAAAGTTGTTGACAACAGGTGTGTCTACAAACAAGAGATCCTGACCTAGGGTGTGATTAATTATTATTTTGAGTATAGAGGTGGATCAGCTTCACCTTGCTATTTCTGCTTTTTCAAAAGAGATGATTGGCAGGAGGTTCCAGGGAGAAGCTGCCTTCAGGATACTTGGTCTATTCCTTTATCATGCTAATGAACTCTGTTGCACCTCCCCCCCCTTGGGAGAGAATCTATTGGCCTGTGGAAAACAGATGCCTGTGGGCTCAGTATTCACTGAGTTTCCCTTCCGGTGCTGTTCTGTGTTTCTTTCTTTTATTTTTCTGCTATCTCTGTTCCTTCTGCTTAATAATTCTAATCCTCATGTGCCTACCCTGGAACATGCAAATTTCATCGAGGATGGACCCTGACAGATGTCACCACAACGTGTGGCTTATGACAGTTGGCCTCAAACTCAGAGATCTGCCAGCTTCTGCCTTCCCAGTGCTGGGATTAAAGGCCTGCACTTCCAAACACCTGGCTCCAAGCTTTACTTTAATTCCCTTTCTCAAGTTTGAAACTTAGCTGGGTGGGCTCTTGCCTTGAGGTCACCACTCCCTTTATTCCATTTCTTAATCTGTTTAGCTCTTGAACAAAGGGATTAGTTCCATTTCACTTTCTGGTGCCCCTTCTCCCCTCAAATATTTTTTCTTGCTTATCTTACTCCTTTTATTATATGTCTTCATCAGAGTTAACAGTAGTAACCTCACCACAGAGTCTATGCTAGGCTCTTTTGAGATTTAATCTGCCAAGAAAATTAATCCAAAACTCTTCCTCTTAACCTCAGGTAAACTTTTTGGACAAGGGCTTTAAAAAAGCAACCACATTCTTCACCAAAATATCACGAGAATGATCTATTTGCAACATACTAAAATTCTACTTCCTAAAACCTCTTGATTCAGCCTCTTCCCAGTCATTAAACTCTGAGCACCACTGTCATCCATGCTCCTACTAGTTTGGCCTGTTAAACAGCACTTAAAGAACCCCACTGTTTTCCTAACTCAAACCCCAAAGTCCAAATTCCTTCAAAAAACAAACAAACAAAAATCATGATTAGCCCTTTCACAACAAGGTTGCAGTCCCTGGTACCAACTTCTGTCTTAAGGTTTCTATTGCTGTGCAGAGACACCATGACTATGGCAACTCTTATAAAGGAATATCATTTACTCGGGATGACTTACATTTGCAGAGATGTAGTCCGTTATCATCATGGTGCAACATGGCAGCATGGAGAAAGAGAGGGATGGTGCTGGAGAAGGAGCTGAGATTCTTACATCTTGACTCACAGGCAACAGAAAGTGGTCTGTTTCACTGAGTGTAACTTGAGCATAGGAGACCCCAAAGTCTATCCCCACATAGACACACTTCTTCCAACAAGGCCACACTTACTTCAACAAGGCCACAACTCCCATTAGTGACACTCCCTTTGGGGACCATTTTCTTTCAAACCACAAGGGTGGAAACAGACATGTATTTAACCACATGGAGGTTTAACAGGGAAGCATATGTTTGGAAAAGATATTGTTTCTTTGAAAATAAATAAATAGCTTTGCATGTAGATTAATGTACATGCCTTACCCCTGCCTCCTGCCTCCTGCCTTCTGGTTCCTGTCTGTGTGTTTGCTTGCTTACTTTCCTATCTTACTACTTATTTAGAAAGAGTTTCCTGTGGTTCAGGTTGGGCCCAAACTTCCCTTGAACTTGAACTCACTGTGTAGCCAAGGATAGTCCTTGACTCCTTGCTCTTTTATCTCTACCGTAAAAGTGTCAAGATTATAGGAATATGACATCGTAGCTATCCATGTCTTATATAGGAATATGACATCCTATCTGTGTCTTACATTTTATAGAAAACCCAAGGGCAGACTTCTGAGAGGCAGAAGAGACTAGTCTTTCTCCTGTCAAGTGGCAGTAGCTTCATAATAGAAATGAACATTGAAATGGGAAATTTTCTGTGTCAAGGTTATGTACAGTATGCATTTTAAAAATAATATATCACCACATACTTTAAGATTTTTAAAATTATTTGATATCTAATTGAATAATTAGCTTTTGAGGAAAACATGTCACTCTCCGCATGAATGATGCCTGAATAGGTCTTATCCATTCAGTAAGTTGGAAGTCTTAGAAGGAAAGAATGAGCTTCCACTGTCTACAAGACTGAAACCAAAACTGTTCCTTTCGCTTTCATTCCTCAGATTTGACTTGAGACAATGAAGTCAGTGGTTACCTGAGCTAGTTCTATCTCTGCTTCCCAGTTCTCTATAATGTTTGAGTTTATGTTCTCTCTTTTCTCCTGGCTGACAGAAGGATCTTACTTCTATAGTCTGTGGCACCATACTGCTTCTTAGGAGCACTGGGATACTCCAAAGGCACATTTTCCTGTGGAGTTAATCAGTTTTCTCGCAAATTCAAAGATTACTGAAAAAGACATCACCTTGTGTTTTCCAGTCATGGAGCATTCCTTACCCACGAGGCCGTTAGGCTGACAAATTCCTCTGGTGCTTTACCAGAGCTCTGGACTGTGGGGGCACAAACATGATATTGACTCCTGAAAAGGGAGCTTTCTTCAGACATTCTTAAGATGTGGTAAGTGGAATAGTCTACAAGGTGAGGGTCTTACCTGGGTTCTTAGGCTGTGATAAACACCATGACCAAAAGAACCTCCAGGAGGAAAAGGTTTACTTTTCTTCATAATTCTCAGGTCACACTCCATCACTGAAGGAAGTCAAGGCAGGAATCCAGAGGCAGGAATCAAAGCAGGAGAAATGGAGGGATGTTGCTTACTAGCTTTCTCCCCAGGGCCTTCTTATATCCCTCAGGACCACCTTTCCAGGAGTGATATCACCCACAATGGCCTGGGCCCTTCCACATCAATTGTTTCTCAAGAAAATGCCCCTTAGAGTTACTTACAGACCAATCGTATGGAGGCATTTTCTCAGTTGTGGTTCCGTCTTCCCAGGCAACCCTCACGTGTGTCAAGCTGACAAAAATACAATCAGAACAATTGTCCCTTTGTGGGCTTGAAACACCTATACTGCATTACTAAACTGTGATGATATTTTGTTTGTTTCTGACAAATAAATTAGAATTTGTGCTACAATTCAACAATAAACTTTCCTGTTCGTTGCTAAGATTTCATATTAATGCCACAAAAATACACATAACTTTAAAAGCCTCACAGTCTTTAAAATTTTAATACTTTAAATGTTCAGTCTCTTTCAAAGTTTAAAGCTTTTCTAAAACAGCCAAAGTCAACCACGGGCTCCTGTAAAATAAAAAGCATGCTAATAACTTCTTATTCCAAGAGGGAAGAGCCAGGGCACAGTAAAAATCAAATAAAACCAAAACCAAAACCCAACTGTATAAAGCCCAGCGTCAGACATCTGGGATTTACTCAGAGTCTTCTGTGCGGCTCCTCCTCTGATGCTCTACATTCACAACACACAGCTCATTGACAGACTCAGGCCAAGAGCCCTATAGAGTGTGGGGTCTACTTACTATAAAAACTGGGAGGCTCTTTAATCTGTGAATTCAAATGCAGATATGACATTAAGGGTAGGATAACCCAGAAATGCTAACTCATAGTTTGCTCTTAATTAGATCTTGCATGGCTTTACTCCTTGACAGATGCAAAGAATTTCAAATTATAATTAAACTTCCTGATCCCTCGTGAGGCGTTGGCATCTTATTCATTTTACAGATGGGTGAACTGAGGCCAACAGAAGACACATCTCTGAAAGTGAGCTTGCACATCTCTGAGAAAACATTAAGGAAACCCCATGGTTCTTTGCTCCTTGGGGCCTGAGACACAATCAGCTCAGAGTGCTGTTCCAGAATTTCAAAATAAAGAATTGGTGGAGGCTGAAAAATTTGCATTCCCATGGAGCAATGAAGATATCTTAAGTAAGTTAGGAAAAAGAATAAAAGTAAGTTTCTCTGGGTTTCGAGTATTATTTGTAGCAGGTTTACCCAGTTTCCCTAAATGTGCACAGTGACAAAATTCCCCTGTGGTATTTTTGCAGATAAACCAAATTTTCTGGATTCTTTCCTGGCAGGATTTTGATTGGGTAGATTGGGAAAGCATCTTGTAAAATTATACTTATAAAGCAAATTTTCAGGCAACATTTTATAACTAGGTAGATTTGGGAAATTCTAGATTAGTCACCATCCAAGTAATTCTGGAATGTATTCCAGATTTGCCTGGAATCATGCTTGCTTCTAAGATATACTAAGAATGTGCAAAACAGTCTTCAAAGTTCCTTCCTTCCCCTGTGCAATGGAAAATTAAACTTTTTTTTTAAATTGCACATCTGCTCTACTTCAAATACCCCAGCAGGTCATGAGGACTGAGAAGTTAGTGCAGACTGAGAGATGAATGATGAATAGAATGAGCTCAGGAAAATATGATGAGAGAGGTCTTCACAAAGCATTGTGGGGAGGGAGAAGGTAAATCTACCTGAATGGAATGGTGGACAGGTAAGAGACAGATGGGGCTTTCTACACTGGGGAACACTACCAGGCAAAATATCAGAAGCAAGAGGGTGTATGTGTAGTGGTGTGTGTACATGTGTGCCTCAGCTGTGGTGCTGTGGGAAAAGGGCAGCAAAACAGCAGCATGAAAGCATTCCTGAGGCAGGGACAAGCGAGGTCTAAACTGCTGAGGGGGTTGCATGCCTATTTATAACTCACACATTTATTCAAGGTGTTACGTCCTCATTGGGAATATGTTAGGTTCAGAGATCCATCAGCTACAAAATAATTCATACAGTACAAAACACTGTATGAATGTTTTGTTTAGATGTAGGTGTATGTACCATGTGTGTGCCTGGTGTCCAAGGAGGCCAGAAGAAGATGTTGGATCACCTAGAACTAGAGTTACAGGTGTTTGTAAGCTTCTGTGTGGGTGAGGAGACCCAAACCCAGATCCTCTCTGCAAGCACATTAAATGCTCCTAGCCATTGTGCTATCTCTTCTGCCCATTACAAGATAGTTTCTAATAGCACTTTTCCATACCATGCATGCGAGTTTCCAAGGGAAGGAAGCAACCAATAGCCTTGCCTGGCTATGGCGCCTATGAACCACAACAACTACCAACATGGCATGACATCCCTAAGGGTGCAATAATGACACACACAAAGACACAAACACACACGGACACACACACACACACACACACACATGCACACACACATATTGGTACAACTTTCTAATTGGACTTAAGGTCTGCTTAACAGGAAGAAAGTCAACCCTGGCAGTAGAAACATAGCCAACTACCAACTAGTGAAGTCATGAATCATGGAGGAAATCTTACAATCACTACTTTACTAAACCAACATAGTTTCTAACTACATTCTAAATATGTATTCTTATACTCACATGATGTGGGAGTCCCCTCTGTATGCTGTGAATACCATTGGTTAATAAAGAAACTGTCTTGGCCTGTGATAGGACAAAAGAGTAGAGCTAGGTGGGGAAAACTAAACTGAATGCTGGGAGAAAGAAGCCATGTAGCCCCACCAGAGACAGACGCCAGAACTTTACCCAGTAAGCTACAGCCTTGTCGTGATACACAGATTAATGGAGATGGGTTAATTTAAGATATGAGTTAGCCAGAAATACATTGAAGCTATTCGGCTAAAAAGTATTGCAAATAGTATAGTTTATGTGTGATTATTTTGGGACTGAGCAGCCAGGAACAAACAAGTGGCTTCCTACAACACCCACAGATAATTAGAGGTTCCAAACCCATCAAGGAGACATTTCCGTGCAACAGATGGAGACCATTACAGAAAACTGCAAACAATCAAGATGAGCAGGACAAGTGACCATGTGGTGTCCAGCCCCAGTTGGTAAATCTACAACACAACCCTCCACCTAAGGCTCAGTGTTTCAAGGAGGCTGCTTGTTGGTTCCCAGCTGCTTGGCCCCGAAATAATCACACAGAAACTATATTACTTAAATCACTGCTTGGACCATTAGCTCTAGCTTCTTATTGGCTAACTCTTACATATTAATTTAACCCATTTCTAGTAATCTGTGTATCACCACAAGGCTGTGGCTTACTGGTTAAAGTTCTGGAGTCTGTCACTGGCAAGGCTATGTGGCTTCTCTCTGACTCTGCCCTTCTTTCGTCCAGTATTCAGTTTAGTTTTCCCCACCTAGCTCTGTTCCCCTGTATCTCTGCTATAGGCCCAAAGCAGTTTCTTTATTAACCAGTGGTATACACAGCATTCAGAGGGGAATCCCACATCAGCTCAGGACTCAGTAGAAGCAGGATCAGAATGATCATAAGAACCAGAGGTACAAGTTTATTTCAAGATTTTTGACTCCCAAAACTGTTAGCAAAACTACCCCTATGAAGCATCATCAGCATGGCTGCCTAAATAAGACATGAACAACGATGACATCAATAGACATGCGAAAATGAAAGCGGGAAATGTGGTGGGACCTCAACCCTAGACAAGGAAGTATAGGCAGCTAAGGATTCTGGGAGCTGGAGAAACTGTCTTCTACACTGGAGTCAACCCATAGCTGGTTATCCAGTATCAAGTGGTCAGTCCTGAAATCACATATATACAAGTCACATACAGACTCACCTGGTTGTATTTATGTATTTAGGTGTGTGTGTGTGTATGTGTAACTACAATGAATAAAATCAAGGCCTTGACCTCTCTGTTGAGTGGGTGGGGGAGGTGGGAGAGTGGGAAGAGGGGAGGGCGGGGAACTGTGGTTGGTATGTAAAATGAACAAGTAAGTTTAAATAAAAAAATTAGAGGCCATGATTTTGAAAGAAAGTGGGGGGGGGTGCAAGGAAAGGTTGTAGGGAAGAAATACAAGGGGAAAATGATATAATTATTTTAATTAAAAATATTTTAAAGGCTAAAAAATTAAAGGTGCATGAAACTCAATAATACAAAGGGAATATATGGTCTTCCAGGTGATAATACATGCCAACAGGAAAACTGGGAGAGAGGAGCAGAGAGAAGATGTGGCCATGGCTGGGCTGGGCATGTTCTTATTGAGGTTCCTTTTGGTCATTATCCTGACAGGACTGAAGCAGGTGCAGTGTTCCAGGCAGAAGGGAAAGCCTGGGTATCTGGGAATAGATAGGAGCTAGGAGTTAGTGGAGTGAGGTGGGATGGCAGGGATGTGGTCGGAGATGAGGGCTACGAGATGACAGAGAGATAGAGACAGATGTGGGCGGCTTCCTTGAACCACTTTATGGGTCTTTTTTTCCTGAGAAAGGAATCTTCTGAAGGGTTTTAATTAATGAGTAATATGTTATGACTTTTGTTTAAAACAAAACAAAACAAACAAACAAATGAATGAACAAACTTTCACGCTGTCTGCCTGATGAGAACAGCCTGATGTAGGGACTATAATCAAATGATTTGAAATCAGAGAGAGGATGCTGAGGGGTCTAGGTGTGATGCTGTGATATGAGAAGCAGAGGATACTGCGCAGGATGGCAGAGTCCTTGGTGCATTAGCTGAGTTCTGCATGGACACAGGAGAAAGACAAATCAAGGACCTTCACTCTCATTCTGGAAGGTATTACCTGATCTATAGTGCTGGGAAATCCCTGGGATTCCAGAGTGTGTGGCAGCAAACGGAAGGTTCTCATGCCAAGTCAGGAAAGAGAAGAAGGTAGACAGAGGCTAAGAAGAATAAACTATGGGAACTGGAGATAAGTGAGACTCACCAGGTGCGATCACAGCATGGCGGGGAGAGCCAGATTCGTGGAAGGGGAGAAGATGAGTTCAGATTGGCTTCGCTGTTGAGCAAAAGCTCTGCTCCTGGACAAGCAGTCATTAAAGACCACAGGCAGTGGAGTTAGGGAGCTGTGATAACAGTGACTTTCAGTGGCTGGGTGCCTTTTATAATGAGTCTTCTGGATCTTACGAAGGGTGATCTCTACACTATCCGGTCCTTGCATAGCCTAAGCTAATTAGGAAGGGAGCAAGGAAAACGTTTGGTGGTAAAACAGACCCACTAAATAGGGTGATGGGTGGTGATGGGTTGTTTGGGATGTGAGATATCCATCAACCCTTCTTACAAAGGCCACATACTAGAAGCAGATTGCATTCATGGGGCACTTCGCCTTTGCCTCAGTCAGGGTGATACATACATTCATAAACTGCCTCTGTATTTTTAACACAAAGGGCCTTTAACATCTTTTTAAGAGGTATGTGGTGTTTGCCCCCTAGTTACGCTGAGAGGATTAGGGATATTAGTATTATAATCTTCTACATGGCTGATTTCCGTTGAAGTCAATGCTATTCTTCTATGTCTCTGGGCTTTCACTGGAGACAGATGGATGATATCCACAAATTCTTTCTTTGAAGTTCCTCAGTGTAGGAAGGTTGTCACCTAACTTTGCATATGAGGACTCATCCCTTGTTTCCCAGATAAACTGGAAGAAGCATCTAATGGAAATTGGCCTTGAGCCTTATAAGATAAAGTATGGGGAGGTTATTAATAGATTTCATCGTGGGCACCAATCTTTGCCCCAGGAAAGGATCAGGACATCACTCCAGCCTGTAGAAGGAATTTCCTTTTATTATTCTGAGCAGCTTGATTGTGGCTGGAGATAAAATCTCTTTGTATCTGTCCTTGTCATTCAGCAGAATACCCACCAATGGGACCTGTGTTCACAAGCTAAACACGGTATGCCATAGACTGTAATTTCCATCTCAGGGCAATTAAAATCATCAGAATCACCCAGCTGGAAAAGTGAGGATTCCTTAATTTAGGAAATCATCAATCAATCACTCTCAGCTCTTGCAGGGAGCTTTCGGATCCACTGACGCAGATGGTCCTACCAATGGCCTGAGGCAGTTCTGCCAAGTGTCTCGTGATCTGAAGACACCAAAGGGCAGATGGGAACCTAAGCTTCAGCCCTGGCACCGTCGCTATTGGCCTCAGGCAAAGATCATCTCTCTGGGGTCCATGACCAGTATTATCCACTCCGTCTCTCTTACAGGATGTGGTAAGGAAAAAGTGAAATTGGTCTGAAATAATTTGAACAAGAATGGGGCTTTTTGCTACTTACTGGAAAGAGAGAAGAGAAAGATTTTGTGGATAATTTTTTTTTGAGAAGAAAAGAGAGGCAGGAATCAGCTCAAGATTAGGGGAAGCTTGTGTGGAGAGTTCACAGAAACAGTGGAAGGCTAGTATTCTCTGGCAAACCCTAGTAGACTGTCTTCCAAAATGCCTGTGAGTGATCTGTCCTCCTGGTCTCCACGTCCCCATCAAGCCTGACCTCTTGGTTGTTAGCCGGCTCTGACAAGTTGCTGCCATTGAGGACATACAGTCAAGGTGATGGGTGTTGCCTCTGAGCTTAGATTGGAGGACTGTGACTTCCCTCTGGCTGACACTTCCTCACTGTGACACTCAGTTTGGTAAAACTGGATGCCTGTGAGACTGGGATCTGCCAGAGAGAGACAGAGAGAGAATAAGAGAGGCAGTAGGGAACTAAAAAACAAGGGTGGTTCCTGGCAATAACTCTGGAGGAGATGAGGTTTTGGGTCCAGTCCTCTGCAAGGGCACTATTCCCTGCTGTCTGCCATGGATATGGAAGGCAACCCTGCCTTACTAGGTCTGCAGAAGATCTGGTCCCTGGAGAATGCTGCCTACAGCTTTGAAGGATCATGAGGACAGTAGCACCTGTCTTACCCACGTCCACATTCGCTAATTTAGGATCATTTTTATGACAGTAGATAACTAGTTAACTGATAACTAGATAACGGGTTTACCTGGGATGGTTTTGGAGAACATGAAACAAAGGCTCTTCCATAATGAAGTAGGAAGTTATTAAACATGTGAACTTTCTCCCATGGGAAAAGCAGTGGCTACTGATTCAGAACTCACGATTGTGTGAGATGGATCAGCCACCTATACCAGCACCTGCTGAGGACTCAGGGACAGTAGAAGAAGGAAAGAAGGGGGGAATTATTGTGTGTGTGTGTGTGCGTGTGTGTGCATGTGTTGTGTACATGTGTGTGTGCATGTGTGTGTGCATGTGTGTGTGATCTGACTTGGAAGCTGTTGATCTAGGAAAGCCGATTCATCCAGAGGAGGGCTGCCATGTGATTGGCGAAGGTATATATTTTGGTTCCTTTTGTTGATTCTAAATGGGAGTAGAATTCTCAGTTATCCCTGAAGTCCTGGACACTTGCGGCTAATTGTTATAGGAGTTCTTACGTGCCTTCCTAGACTGCCGAGGGAGATGGTGGTTTCTATGACAGATAGCAAGCTAGCCTGCTTACCTGATAGGCTCAGTGAACGGGCAGGCTGAAGCAGACTGAGACCCAGAGTTCTGTGTTCATCCACGGTCTCACCATTGGCTATTGGACAGTTTGTCTCTTAGAAAGAAGGATAAGTTTGACACCGGGCAACACCGACCTACAGTAAGGAGGACTCCACACATGCATTTGACACTTGGCCAAAAAAGGTGTGAGTTAGTTTTAATTGCTGTGACAAGTAGCACAGCATCAAAAGAGAAAGGATTTACTTTTGGCTCATGGTTTTATTCTATCCTTGGATGGCTGGCTCTGTTGTTTGGGGCCTGTGTTGAGGCAGAGCGTCATAGCAGAAGACAAAGGCATAGGGAGCAACACTGCTCGCTCTGTGGTAGCCAGGAATGAGACGGAGATAAAGGAGGGTACATGGAGACATGTTATATATTTCTAGGCAGGCTGCCAATGCCCTCCTTTCTACCTGTTAATTAGAAATCCAATCAAGTTATGAGTCTGGCAATGGACTAGCCCATTGAAAAGTCAGAGACCTCATGATCTTTATTCCCCAAAGCCTCACCTCTGAACAGGGCTGCATTGGGAAATAAGCCTTTAACCCATGAGCCTTTGCGGGGTTACCTCATTTGGTACCCACGGCAGGAGGGAAAGAATTGGGAGAAAGTTCTGCTTTCTCAGGACCTTCGGGAACACCGTGGAAAACGATGGAAAACACACTGGGTCACACTCTGATTCAGAAATGGGATCACTGTCGTCCTTCCAGCTGCTTGTGGTCCCATGGCATGTAGCTCTGTGTTCTGGCCACCCCATTTCCTGAACGTGGAAGCAGTTTTGTGCAGGGTTTCCTCTAAGATGCTCTCTATGGAGTTCCATGTGCTTTGTTTGGCTTTCTGTCCACAGAGGCAGCGTTTCCGTGATCTCAGACCGCTGAGGCGATTCGTCTTGAGTCACTCTCGGGAGAGTCCGTTCCTTACGGTCTGCATGAGACCCTGTTCATAGGAATAATTTTTCACAGTCAGATGCTGAGAGGCCTTTCTTCCTTTGCTTTCCCTGCTGCTAAAAAAAAAAAAAAAAAAAAAAAAAGCCCTCCAAACAGAAAGGTAAAAAAAGTTTTAACTTTTCTCTACAGGGTAGAAGTCTGCATTGGCCCAACAGTCCCTCTTAGTAAGTGGTGGCTTTCAGAAGGGGTCCTGGGGCTAGGATAATAGCAGCAGGGCTTGTAATCGACTCCTGTGTTAATGAGGGTCACATCCTACCTGGCTCTCAGCCCTTGTGCTCAGTGAGTTTAAACAGCTCTGGCCTTAATTAGCAAGGGCTGAGGAAGGGGAAAGCCTGCACCTTTAAAAGCAGACATAGCTGTGTTAGGAAGAGTGCTGAGACAATCGTTTGTAGGCCCGATGGCAAAGATGGTTAATTAAAATAGCGAGGATGCTTTTAAGAGCGATGACAAGTGGGGGTCCTTTGTTAATGAGGACACTCAGCGTCTCCTCTCCCTCCTCCCAGTACTCATCAGGAAACATCAGAGCAGAGCCCCCAGGAGACTCAGGCTCAATTAAGCCCACAGGCACTGGGAGCTGCCAAAGGGCTGGGTGAAGGGGAAATTTAACCACCTAATTTGGGAGCGAAGCAGAGAGGGCATGGTCTATAATGGGATATGACACTGGCACTTCCAGGTTCATGCGTGTTGGGAAATGCCTCTTAAAGCTGTCTTCAAAGAGGTCGAAGTCTAGCCAGCCAGAAGGATGAGGGCTTTCAAGTTATACAGGCCTGTTGGGATTCTGATTGTAGAGATGATGCTGTTGGACATTTCAGAGCCTTTGCTCTCTCATCAAAGACAAAGGGAGGATGACAATGAACTTCATCGAGGGCCCTTAGAGAGTATGTGATATGTGTGTGTGTGTGTGTGTATACACACATATATAAATGTATACATGTCTATATATGTGTGTAATCATTATATATCAATATATATTGCACAATCATATACACTATATGTATACATATAGTGTATATGATTACACACAGCTAAAATAAGCACAGTTTTACTAGTTTGTTGCTCTTCTGTTTGCTACTCCTGCTGCTCGCTCAACCCTTAGTGGATAGTAGTCCACATTTTGCCCCTACCCAATGACACATTGAAAATGGCTGCTCCCAAACCCATACTTTTTTTAAAAAAATGTATTATAGCTCTTAAGGTACAGCCTCTTAGGGAACAGGGGCCGTTCATTCTGATCTTTTATATTATCTTCCTATTACTATCCCCAATCAGTCCCCTGCTAATACATCTGAGTGCATTTTCATTCTAGCCTCAGCTGCCCACCATAAAGGAGAGTCATTGTGGCTAAGAACTGTTCTTTGAAGATAGCCGTACTTGTTATCATGCTTTTGTTCTTGCTAATGGCTTCATGAGACATAAGCAGGGACTCCAGTGTTTAAGTAATTTGGCTAATGGCTCACTTCAAGAAATTGGCAATACTTAAATCTAGGTCTTCCAGTTGTCTTTAGCTGTCAGCTTGACACAAGCTAGAATCACTTGAGAAGAAAGTGTGAAGTGAGAGAAACATCTTGGCTGTGGGAATGTCTGCGAGAGACCATTTTGATTTTAATTGATACCAAAAGAATAGGTGTTCATGGGTGGCGCCATTCCCGACTCAGAGGTTCCTGAACTGTGTAAGAGGGGAGATAGCGACATGAAAGCAGACAACCTGGCTCTATTCACCTCTTTCTTCTTTTGACTGCGGATATGGTCAGCCTGTGCTCTGAGTTCCCATGGAATGGGCTATGACCTGTGCATACCCTTTCTTCCATAAGTTGTTTTTGCTGCCGTGCTTTAACACAGTAGCAGGAACAAAACTAGAACATAGAACTGAAATAGTTTCCATTCTCCTGTCAATCACTAATATTGGTATCATTCGTGGGAAGGTACAAACATTTCGGTGTCTAAAAAACAAACAAAAAAGAAAACCAAAGGCAAGCTGTTTTCTCTTTGCTACCAATCAATTGAGGTTCCCCTGATCGAGTCACTCCCCTATAATCGCTCACACCTGGAGAGATAGCTGGTGCATCAGATAATCCTTGGGGTTTCATTTGCTGCCAAGACAAAGAAAAGACAATTGTGCTTGCTCCTTTTTTCTTTTTTAAAGAAAATGATTTTTGTGTTTATTTTATTTTATGAATATGTGTGCACCGGAGTGTATTTACATGCATTCCATGAGTGTAGATATTCATGGAGTAAAAAGAAGGTTCTGGTTCCCAGGAACTGGAGCTACGGGCAGTTGAGAGCCACCAAGTGTAGGTGCTTAGGAACCAATCCCAGGTCCTCTGTGAGAGTAGCAAGCATTCTTAGGTGGTTATCCATCTCTCAGCTCCCAACGCATCAGCCTAGAAGTAACACACCAACTTAATTCACATTTCATTGTTCAATAAAGTACACCTTTAAATCCTGGGGGAGGGACACTGCCACAATGGTGAATAATGACCTCAATCTGGTGAATCTAACCTCAATCTGGTGTGCTGGGGTGTGGTACAGGTCTAATTAGCCTAAAAAGTGAATGGAGTGGATGTTTGTCCCATTTGAGAAGCAGAGAAAAAGAAGGGATACCTATCATAGTTTGCAATAGATTATTTAACAAGAGATGTTGGCACTTGACCCATCCACAGCACATGGTTAGATCCTAGAAAATGAAAAACTTAGCAAGAAGAGAAAATGTGAGTTTTGTCTCTCATTTGTACTTTTCCCACTGGTTATAAATGTTTTAGTGTCATGGCTGTGATGAACACCATGAACAAAGCAGCTTGGGGAGGAAAGGGTTTATTTGGCTTGTACTTCCACATCACTGTTCATCTTTGAAGGAAGAAAGGGCAGGAACTCAAACAGGACAGGATCCTGGGGGAAGGAGCTGATGCAGAGGGCATGAAGGGGTGCTGCTTACTGGCTTACTCCTCATGGCTTTCTCTACCTGCTTTCTTATAGAATCCAGGACCATCGGCCCAGGGATGGCACCACATACAATGGGCAGGGCCCTCCCACATTAACTACTAATTAAGAAAATGCCCCATAGACTTTCCTGCAGCCCTATCTTGTTGAGACATTTTCTTAATTGAGGCTCCCTCCTCTCTGAAGACTTTCTTTTGTCAGGTTGATGTAAACAGCCAGCAGAGTAAACCACCGGCAAGGACACAGGCAAACCTCTGTTTGTAAGGCCTGCAATGTTGGACTTTTGTGAGTAGGTGAGCTTATTTGCTAAAATGGAAGAGTATTAAATGACTTTATGGTGGTAGACAATCTTATTTTCTCATAAGGAGAGTAGAGAGATCATTTGGTATTGACATAGTACCATCAAATAGAGGTGCCAGTGGCTGAGTTCCTAGACTGGAACTCTCCCAGTGTGGTCCACCTGACTTCTCTTTGCATTTCTTTATATTTATAGTTTACTGTGTATGTTCTTTTATTATTTATAAAAAATAAAAAGGATATTTAACATTATACCTTTCCTTCTAGTTTATGTAGCCCATGGAAATGAACTTCAGTAATCTACTTGTCTGTTTGGGGTTCTTCCTCCATTTTCTGCCTAGAAGATTTGAGGCAGGCTCTTCTGAGAATGTACTATGCAGTAGAAGAGTTAACAGTGAAATCAGGCCTGAGACCGAAGGGTGTGACCAGGGTGAGCAGGTGCTCCCACATCCCGAAGGGCAGCTGACGACTGGTATTGAGACATGACTTCGTTGTGAGCTTGGGAAGGGACAAAGGGACAGCCTCTTTGAGAATGCACTGCATCTGATAGGTAGACTATCTGAGAGCCACTCCACAGATTTATGACTAGAATAGGTGGGCTACAAAATTGTTGCAGTATTTAGTTCTTCTTGGGTGCATACACTCCTTGTCATACTGCCTGCCTGTAATATTTAACAAAGATTGTCAACTCCTCAGGGTCTATAATCTCCTAGGAGACAAACATAAAGGTGTATAAAAAGATCCATCTTAAATGTGGGTGGCACTATTTCTTTGGCTGGAGGTCTGGGCTGAATGAAAAGGAAAAAAAGAGCTAAGCACTGACTTTGAACTCTTTCTGCTTTTTGAGGACAAAGGTGACGTGATTACCTATCTCACGCTCTTGCTGCCGTGCTCTCCCTGCTATGATGTCTGCTCAAACTCTGACCTCCTTTTCCTCAAGTTGATCGTTTCTTGTATTTTGCCACAGCAATGACTAAGTAACGAAGATGCCACTTTTCGGCCTAGCTTTACTCTCGCGCAACAGGCAAGATGTGTTACATGTTAGTTGAGAGCATTGTGCAACATGACCTGAGCCAAGGGCTTTACTCAGTGGCATTCATCTTGACAGTCCTTTAGAGTTTACATTTTCAGAGAGCGGAAATGTAGAGATGAAGACAGTGTTCCAGGCATTTACGTTTCTTATGGAATTCTTAGAAATCCATAAATTTGCATGTATCTTTCAGAGGCCAGTTGTTTGAGTGAACGTGCAACACATCTCATGGTTAGCAAAGGAGATTATCACAGAGAGATACCAAGCACCTTTCCTACCTTCTGCAGCAGTCTCTTGTTTTGGTCCTCATCTTAGGTCTGGGAAGGACAGGCTGTCAGCTCCTTCTTCATGGCTGAGGTCCACATGGACTAAATGTGAATGTTACTTGGCAGAACAACTTCACCAGCCACATAGGTTCTGTGATTTTCCACCAGCCCTAGACCTTCCCATATGAGAAGATTCTGGGGGCCAGGAAGAGTTTGCCACTGATGCTTATGACACATCTATTCATGATCTGAGCGACTTCTAAAACACTCAGTGTCTTCTAGGATCAGCACATACCTCTTCCTAAGATCTCTCTGGTCTCTAGAATACCCACCCATGGAATGTGTGTAGAAGTGGTGTCAATCATGTCTGAGATTTCGGGCCTGAAGTGTTCACAGACTTGAGGTGACTCTCCATATTAAATGGTAGAAGCAGGCTAATATTGGACAACTACCAGAACTTCTACTGCAAATATGGTTCTTGATATTAAAAAAGGTGGGTGGTCTTGGAACTAGGTCTTCTGGGAGGCAATGACGGGTCTAGGTGAGAGCTTGGCAGTGCCTACTCCTAAGATAGATTCCTTTTTGCAAGCAAGGAGTTAATCCACCCCGTTTACCCATTTCCGATTGTTTACAGGAAGATTTGATCATGAAAGGCCAATGAGAGTGTTCGGGAGTCTGATTCTCCTTGTCTATCTAAATTACCATCTCAGGAGGTAAAGCAAACCAATTTACCTTGTGACTTTCATCAAAGAAATCCAGAGACAGTCAAGGAACCACATGTTAACAAGATAGTGAGTCCTGAAGGAGGAAAACAAACTAAAAAGAGGCAAACTCCAACTGAAATGTTTGGCTTCACGATAAGCTCCTATTTAATTCAGGAGAAAATAAAAAGCAAAGATAGCAGTAGGAGAAATGCAGATATTTTGGTTAACCAAATATTAGGTTATTCTTTCCTGCTCTAAAGAATTAGATATGGAAACATTAAAATTACATTAAATAAACCCGTATCACTTGGGGGGACTGACTAATTTTGAGGTTGGCAGTACATAGTTAGGTTCTCTTCAAAATTTAGTTGAGAGCAGGACACAGTTTCCCCAGTGGGCCTGATGCAACATTTTTATGTTATAAGACAATCACACAAAAGCTTTTCATTTGAAAGAACTGGAATTGTTTTTATAGTCACTATTTTCTGAGACTTCATTTCTGTCTTACTCACTGTTCTGTTGCTGTGAGGAAGCACCGTGACCAAGGCAGCTATTACAAGAGAAAGCATTTAGTTTGATGCTTGCTTTCAATTTCAGAGGTTTAGTCCATTATCATTATGTTTCAGCCTATGCACATGTTTGAGCAGTAGCTGAAACACTCTGGGATTAGCAGTGGGTTTTGAAACCTAAAAGCACACCCCAGTTTTGGCACACTTCCTCCAACAAAACCATACCTCCTAATCCTTCTAATGTTCTTAAATGTGCCGCTCTCTGATGACTAAGCGTTCAGTATATGAGCCTGGAGGGGCCGTTCCTATTCAAAGCACCATAATTGTTATGATAGTACCTGAATATCCATTGGAACTCTTTGGTGCCAACATGGACAACTACATCCACATAAAACCTGAGAGAGCTTGGGAAGGAACTCTAGACACAAAAAAACAGAGTTAAGCACGGCTTCTTGGTAGCAGCATTTTCTCAGGTGGGCTCTGTTTGTTAGAGGCAAGTGCATCTCATTTAAGAGAGACTTCCTGACTCGGTTTTAGCTGAAAAAACATTGCAACCCTTTTAAGAGGCCCCGCAACAAAACACTTAAATGGTGTTTATAAATAGTTGACAGCATGCTTCTTGGTGGTTGCAGGGACTTTGAAACTCCATAGAGTTGTGGCAATAAACATGGCCTCCACCAGTACTTCCACTATGAGGCTAGATACTCAGAAAACTAATCAATGGGCTGGATCCAGCCGCCAAAGCCACGGCTTTAATCCTAGCCATATTGTTAAGCAAATTAAAGACTCATGTGGTGAGAAAAAGAGAGATATACAGTAAAGGTAGATTCAGATGAAGAAAACCTCTAAATGGTTTATAGTGTGTTTAAAATATATATAGGCTTGGGAGAGAAAAGAAAAAGAATCAAGTCCTTAAGAGAGAGAGAGAGAAGTTGAGTGTTGTGGCACACACGTTTAAGCCTAGCACTCGGGAGGCAGAGGCAGGCAGATCTCTGTGAGTTCAAGGACAGCCATGTCTACAGAGTGAGTTCCAGGACAGTCAAAGATACACAAAGAAACCCTGTCTCAAAAAACTAAAAATTAAAAATAAAAATAAAAGGCATAGAGTTTAAAATAGAGCCATGTAAAGATGGAAAAATACAGAGAATCTGTATACTGTATGTCACTGTGTTATCTTTGAATTGTTTGATTGCTGAGGAAGGATCAACAGCTGCTAAAAGACATTTGATTATAAATGCTGCTGGATTAATCCAACATATATATTTTGAAAATGCCTTGACTTTAAAATTTAAGTCAAAAGATATGTTATTTTGGAGAAGAGATTTTGCTTTTGTTTCTGCAGGAAATAAGAGGTTGTGGATTCATTCTTGGTTAAGAAAAATCAGGTTTGACCAAGGAAGACCCCTTGGAAAATCTCCGAAAGGAGTGGATGGCTCAGACCATCCAATTTTTCAGAGGACCTCTGTTTGAGTTTCCTCTGAGTTCTACATCCAGAACAGTTTCAAGACTGCTAGCTCAGATGATCAAGCCTCACAGAATATTCCAGTCAGGACTTGACCATAATTCTAAATTTTCTTTATGTCTCCATAAGTTTATCAGCACCCCCAGTCAGGAGGAAGTCGCCTGGAAAACTACGCCTACATTTCCAAAATATGGATTATGAATACTTTTCTTTATTTAGAATGTTGGTTACAAGTTGTTATGGATAATGGTCAGGAAAAAAGCTAAACAAAGGAGATTTGATTCAGAGTTCTTGTTTTGAAAAAAAAGAGAGGGGGAAGTGCTGTGGGACAATGGTCTTACAACCTGTAAAGGTTTGTCAGTTGTACTGGTTTAATAAAATGCTGATTGGCTAGTAGACAGACAGCAAGTATAGGTGGGGTGACCAGAACAGGAATATTCTGAAAAGAGGAAATTCTCACTCTAAGTTATCATCCAGACACAGAGCAAACAAGATGAGAACACCTTGCTGATAAACGGTACCAAGCCACGTGATTGACACAGACAAGATTTATGGGTTAATATAGGATGTAAGCATTAATAAGAAGCCTGAGCTAATAGGCCAACCAGTTTATAATTAATGTAGACCTTTGTGTGTTTCTTTGGGACCGAATGGCTGGGGGAGACTGGGCGGGATAGAAACTTCTGTCAACAACTTTTCTCAACTGTGGCCACTGCACAGTGTGCAGTATTTAGATGCCTGAGATTTTCCCTCTCTCCTTCCAATGTTCCCTTCTACACTGGATTGATGTGGGACTCCCCTGTGTATGCTGCAAAAATGTTTTATTACCATTGCTAATAAAGAAGTTGCTTTGGCTTTTAGCAGGGCAGAATATAGACAGCCTGGAAGAGATATATAGAGAGACTATGCAGAGCCAGGGAGATGCCTCTGAAGGAGACAGATGCCCAGAACCTTTACCAGTAAGCCACAGCCTTGTGACAATACACAAATTAATAGAAACGGGTTAATTTAAGATATAAGAGTTAGCTAGAAATATGCATAAGATATTGGCCAAACACTGTTTTAATTAATACAGTTTCTGTGCTATTATTTCAGACCCTGATGCTGGTGGCTGGGAAGTAATGAGCAGTCTCCACCTACAAAATGTTGTACCAACATGGGGCTAACCCACATGGCCAGTCACACACTTCAGGTCCAGGTGCTTGTATGTCTACTCCGGGCCAGTAGGAAAGTAGCTGAGAGCACATCAGCAGCTCAGCACCCACAGTAGGAAAGCAGCCAGATCGGGTCTGCTAGGTGTGCACAGACAGGAGAGCATGGCAAATTTCCACGGCCATACACAGAGATATTTCCAGGCCTTACACAGTGAACTGCATGGCAGATTTAGCTTTTACTCAGAGAAAAAGGGTTTATATGCTTCATGCTCCATCCCATAGTTCAAGTGGGGAGCACGGCTTCTACCTGGTGGTAAAGGTACCTCTGCCATATTAAAAGGCCAAGAGAGGCAGAGCCAGCATCCAGGGCTGCTGCAACCAAGCTGCTTACCATTTTAAAAGCACTCCTGTCTGGAAAATGATTACAAATAATCAATAAAGACAGATTTAGACAGAAATAAATCTCTAAATGGGTCATAGTGTGTTTAAAAGATATACACAGGCTTGATAGAGGAAAAAAACAGTATAGAGTGTTAAAAACTAGTTTTAAAAATAAAATGAAGTCTTTAAATAGACAGTAAAAGTAATATAAAAGAGTACAGACAGTCATAGATTAAAGGAGTAAAGAAAAATAAGCCCTGTGTAGATGGGATATACAGAGAGAGTCTGGGTTATGTATAGTATTATGTTTTCTTTGAATTTTTTGACTACAGAAAGATATTTGGCTTGACTTCAAATTTTGGGTCTAAGGATATGTCGCTTTGGAAAAGAGGTTCTGCTTTTGTTTCCACAGAGGATGAGAACCTGTGGATTTCTTCCAGGCTAATGTGGTTTGATGGAACAAGACCACCCAAAAGGTCTCTGTGAACACCCCAAAATACTTTGTCCAACAAAAAGCAGGAAGCAGTTTGGAGAGAACTATGCCAAAATTCCCAAATATTGTTTATAAATGTATGTTTTTATTTAAAGGAGAATATGATAGAGATGAACACTTTGCATTGTTATGAATCTTGGTCTTTTGATACAAATTTAAGGTCAATTTTGTTAGATGTATTTCTGCTCTTATTTAAGGTATTGTGTTTGTGCGGCTCACTTAAAAATGTAATGCATAGTTAAATACAGATTAACAATAGTCATTTATAATAGTCAAACTTATATTCACGATAGTTAGGTTTTCTAGATGTACAGAGATATATTTCAGATAAATAGGTATTCTTCATATCTTTCAAAGACATACAGAATATGGCATTTAAAATGTTTTAAGAACTTAGATTTTTCTCCACAGTGAGACATTTCTGCTTCTGGCAGCACTAATTACTTCAGAAAGGTTGATGGGCATTGAAGAAACTCATTAAGGAATTTGCCTTCAATGTGACAAGGCTCATCAATTGGGCAAGAAACTGCTCTTGCCTGTACTACTTGATGGTATGCTGTATAAACTGGACATGCAGGACCCACAGAAAAGTGATTGCTGAAGTTGCCTAAAGAAGGTGAGACAGTCCTTCAGGGTTCCTGCTTCATGAAAGAGTCTGCCAGACATTCTGCAGGATACTGAAGAAAGTGGTTGATAAACTGCCAATATAGGCAGAACAGTCTTTGAAATTTCCTGCTTTGTAGAAAAGTCTGACAGATACTATGGGCCTGTAGACTAAATATGGATGCCTCAATGTTACAGAAGAACTTTGGGTGACTGCCCAGGCAACAAGATGTCTCTGTCAATTTTAGAGTTTTGGAAGTTGCTTACAATGCACTTCCTGTTTACTTAGGTAATATTATATCCTACTGGAGTCTTTGATGGAGTTGAAAAAAGTTAGTTATAATTATAAAAGATAGATGAGTTATAAAACTTTAGACTCATAATGATAGGATATATGATAGAATATATTCCTTAATTTGACAAATTTAAATGGACTAAATATTGTAACTATAATTCTTGCTTGATAACTATTTTGCTATATGTAATCTGGTTATGTTGGAGCTAAAACCTTACTTTTTAGTAGACAGAAAAGGGAGGTGATGTAGGATTCTCCTCTGATGCTATGAATATGTTTCATTGCCATTTGTTAATAAAGAAGCTGATTTTGACCAATGGCTTAACAGAGTAAAGTCAGGCAGAAAATCTGAACAGAGACGTAGAGTGAGAGTAGGCAGAGTTGAGGAGACGCCATGTAGCGGCCAGAGGAGACAGATGCCCTGAAACCTTACCAGTAAACCAGGATCTTTGTAGTAAAAAACAAAATAATAGGAATGGGTTAATTTAAGATGTAAGAGTTAGTTAATAAGAAGCCTGAGCTAACATGCCAAGCAGTGTTTTAATCAATAAAGTTTCTGTGTGATTATTTTGGGTCAGGGTGTCCAGGAAAGAACAAGCTGCCTCTGTCCACACTGGATGAAGTAGTATAACTGTGTCCACAATCAATAGATTGTGGTAGAAAGGTCTCACTCTGTGGGATGCCAAGGTCACTGGTGTCTATTTGCTTCATATCATCTTAATCAACTCCATCCTCATTAATTCAATGAATCATGTCATTAACTTTTCCCTAGGCCATTTGTGGTAATTCTCTAAAATTCCATAAGAATTGAACATAGGCCAGATTTATCAAGACACAAAGTGGAAGCTGGTCCTACATGTAAAACTATGGTGTTTGTGTTATCTTAAGATCAGAAGTTACCTTATCAAGGCTAGATTTCAAAATTACATGGAAAAAGTACTTGTACAGATAAAGTTAGGCTGAGAGAAAAGATTTTGGAAGTTGGGAGAACAAAGATTGTGTGGTAGAACTTGGGCTTCATATTTGAAATACCTAACTTGAAATTATATTAAATTCTAATATAGTATTGAGTACTATACAGTTATTAGGTGATTTTTTTGTCTTTTTTATCATTATACTTGATAATTTCTAATTAGGAAACAAGTTTATAATTCTTTGTGGTAATTCCATAATTATTAAAATAAATATAAAATGTTCCATTGGCGAGAGATATCTTGCCCAACCTTGATGTAGTGGGGAGGGGTTGGTCCTGCCTCAACTTAATGTACAAGACTTTGTTGACTCCCCATGAGAGGCCTTACCCTTCTGGAGGACTGGATAGGGGGTTGGGTGAGGGGAAGGTGACTGGGAAGTAGGAGGAGGGGAGAGAGAGAGAGAGAGAACTGTGGTTGGTATGTAAAATGAAAAAAATTTAAATAAAAGTCTTTTAGAAAAGTTCCATTGGGGAGCAAGGTGAGTCAGGATGAATATGGAAGGTGGTGTGTGTAGTGTAGGGAGCAGGGGGTGCACACTGGACACAGTGACAGTAGTCTGAGTTAGAGTTGTTACAGGAGACTGTTGAGGTAGTCCCACGAGTTTACAACTTACGATGGAGTTGGGGCTCAGAGGTCACCTATGGAAGGGTAGAGTCTTCTCAGGTGGTGAAAGATAATGAGCACCAGTTCAGACAAATTGAATTGGAGGGATATGAGGAAGATATTTGGGTATAGGTGCTCATTATTTTATAAGTAGAAATTTAGCCAGCACTGTCTATTTGATATCTATCAATAAAATAGGCCATTATAGATTCTATAGGATTTGTTTAACTTGGCAAAAAAATTACTATGTTCATTTTTCCATTGATGTTTTTCTCAGCCTGATTTATTCAGCAAATATCTATCTATCTATCTAACTATCTATCTATCTATCTATCTATCTATCTATCTATTATCTATTTGTCATTTATCTGTCTGTCTACATATGTATACCTATATCATCTGTATTGAGATCTAGATTATATAGAGAGAAATAGATTTATATAGATATAATATATATTTATATATTTATATAGATATCTAGATCTCAATACAGATGATATAGGTATACATATGTAGACAGACAGACAGACAGACAGATAGATCCTCTAGTATACATCTGGCTCAGTGATATTAGTGAGCAATGAACAAACAGAAGTTATCCTTCATTTTTAAGATCCTCAGTCTTTGCTACAGAAACAAAGATGTCAAGGAGACCTCTGATCTTCAGTCCTCTGGGGTTAGCATCCAGGTTTAGGCATGTGCTGGATGTCAGGATGATGAGGTGGTGTGAAGTAACATGGCCTTTGGTCATGGTACAAGGAGAAGGGAAGATTGTCTATGCTGAATGGGTTTAGTAGGGAGCACACACAGATGAAGACTGATTTGTATAGAATGTAAGACAGGAAATGTAGAATGTGTAGACTCATGGGGTTGAGAGCTTGCATGACCTTGAACTAAGGGAGGAGGCAGTGGCCTTCGCCAGGGTCCACTTCTGAATCATGAAGGGATTGCTGAAAATATTTAAAGTAGTTTTGTTCAGATAGACCCTATTCTTTTTGCTTTGAATTTAATACTGACAATGCCTAATGAATGCTTCGAAAAGGGGAAAGGACGCATCTCAAAAAAATAAAGAGGGAGAGTGGTTGAAAGGCTTAAGCTGTGACTTAGAAGGTAGTAAAGATATCGTGGAATTTCTGCCCAGGCTCTACCAAACCATAGATTCATAAACAATTGGCGCATAGAGGTCTGGGTCATCCACCAGGGCCTGGGAAACCTGTAGTGGCCACGCTGCCGAGGAAGAGTGAGTCTCCCTTTCTCAGAAGCCTTCAACAGCCAGTAGTTCCTCAGCTAGAAGTTGGGCGGGCCCCATGGTCTCCTCCCTCCTCCATGCTGGAAGTTTTGAACTGGCTTGATTTTATAAAGGTTTTGTGGAGTGAACACAGCCGCAGGGAGCTCACACGTGCATCCTCCACGTCACTCCCAGAGGACAGCACTTCTTGGCACTCCTCTCCATTCGAGGAGTTTTAAGAAAATTATTAATGATGCCAAAGCGTGCAGCGTCTTGGCAAGACACCGAACACCTCTCACATCCTTTCTACATTGTTCAGATCTCACTTGAGAATGGCTGTGTCTCTCAGGCGGTGAAGCAAACGAAGACAGGCAGCAAAGACTGAGCTAGCCCTTGCGTTCTCTGTCTATCTTCAGGTGCCGGGCTGCAAGGGCTGCCAAGGACCATAGGCTATGACTCACAGCCGCATGTATGAAAGCAGCCCTTAGCGGTGGCTTCTCGGAAGAACAGGTACAAATGTGCGTCTGCTTAAAATGTAACTGGCAGGTTTCCTGGGAGGGATGCCCTGATTTGCAAGAATTTAATGACTTCTCCTCACCTAACACCTGTAGAGAGATAGACAATCAAGGGAGGGCATTAGTGCCTGGCAGTGCCCTAGATAAAGTCAGCACCACGGATTGTGAAGGCACTATCTTTCCTGCCCAAGAAATAATTTTCTGTCTAGTTCCATATTCGTTGTCACCTTGGTGTTAAAATTACCAGTAATATTACTCAGAAATAGTTTAAAATTATAGTCTTCGATTAAGAAAAAAAATCATGGTATCTATTACCAGAGATTTTTTCCCTTCATTTTCTTTGTGTACACAACAATGAGTTTGGCTGGTCATAAATTAACCTCGGAAACAGTTGCATTTTGGTAGTTCTGATAAAATTTTCATTTCTTTATTATTTTTCCACCACTGAACAAACATTATTCACGGGAACTGCTGCTATCCTGAAAGCGAGCTGTCTCCGTGGCTTTCAAACACTAATTTGTGAGCTCTTAATTTCCTCTTCATCTTCATGTCTTCTTATTTCACATGCAACAACTGCTTGAATAATTTAAATGATCAGATGCATGCAAGCCTTTCCCAGACCCATGAGAACTTTGGCTTTGAAAGCAATGCAGTATTTTTCAGCTTGGGACGGCAGATTTCAGTTGCTGATTATTTGCCATCCTATTTCTATTTGACACAGAGATGGTGTTAAAGAGTGTAATAAAATATTATTATATATCTCAACCACACTAATGACAGGGCTCTAAAGTCGCAGCTTAGTTAGAACGTACAGGTGCTATGACTCACTTAGAAGCGGAAAAGGAAAGCATATATATCCACACACGTTCATATTGCATGAAAATAAACTGATATATTACATTTGAACATTTATTCCAAAGGAACCATCACCTATCACAGCAGAAGATAAAACAGAAAAGAGGCATAAGCACAAAGGAAAGCATGAAAAGCCAATCATCTAGAAATCAAAATTATCATGAATAAATACATTGATAATTGTAGTACATTTTAAACTAAAAGATATTCATGTCATGTGAAAAAATTAACTCACATGTTCATTGTATATTAGAAATGTTTAAAATAAAACTAAAATTGAGTGTAGTGCAGTGGTAGAAAATTGGCTCTGTGTGTGGAAGACTCTGATTTCCAACATTGCAAAATGAAGGTAATAACAATAAAAAAGTAAGAGAAGAATTTATGGCAAAATGGGGTTAACTGATACAAAAGATAATTTTATATTGAGTAGTTTAGTTAATAAACATTGTGGAAGTGACAAAGCATCAGCAGGTGATTAAAGTATGCAGCCTAAAAGCTGTCCTGGATTAGTAGATCCTCAAGTATAGTTAGGAAATCTGTCCCTGACTTACACACACATAAATGCATGCTTTTCATTCATACTTAATAGAGTTCAGATGATTGGCTATAGAAATGTATAACATACTGCTAGGAAGTATGTAACTTTATATATGTGTATTTAGGTGACTCTGTGTATAACTTAATAAGGTGATATGACAATAGATATACCTTCCAGGCATGATTAGAGACTTTACAAGAACACAACACACGCAGTGCTCCAAAGGAACCTCAATATAGTCCAAGAATGAAAAGTTGTAAAGGTTGTAATAATTAACCTAATGTATTGGTTAAAAGTAACAAAATAAAACAAGTTTTGTTTCAAAATGAAGGAAAAGAATGGCTATGAACAGCACATATTGGGTTAAATTTTGATAGAACGTGAATATAAAAATAAAATGCAAACAAAAATACACAAGGTTAGTCATCAAGAATTATTTGAAACAGATATTTCCAATGAAATGTAAAAACTATGTAAAAAATTCTTTGTAAAATGTAAAAAAAAGACATTGGAGAATATTAAGCTGAGAAATCCATTTATAAATGTAAGATAAGTGCATTGCTTCCACTATAGAAATCAGTATGGATAAATGTAAGGTAAGTGCATTGCTTCCACTATAGAAATCAGTATGGAAATTGGTCAGAAGAGCTAATGGGAGCCAGCAGACAATCTCACTGATCCAGTCTCTAGAATCTCCCCAAGGAGCGTAGGTCAGCATACTGCGGGAGATGCCTGCTTCATCCAGGTAGACTGCAGAACTATTCACATTGGCCAGCTTTGGATTCAGTCTAGGTTTCTAGCAATAGATGAATGGATAAAGAAAATCAAAGTTTTACAGAGACATAAAACAGAAAGAAATAATGCCATTTGCAGGAGGCATGGATGGAATTGTTAAGCCTCACATTACACAAAGTATCTCTGGTCCAGAATGACAATACATATTTTTTCCCAATATGGAGACCCTAGATTTTATACACACACACACACACACACACACACACACACACACACACACACACACGACTTGAGTGCTTTCAAAGGACTGGTGTGAGCAGGTGGAGTGCTGTATCAGGGTACAAAATGTACTCAAGAAACAATAACATTAGGAAACTCTTCACTTTGTACAGGCACTGTACATTAATAATAAAGGGGAAAATTTAGATTTGAAATGAGAAAATAAAAAGTTAGTGTACATGTGAATGGTAAAAGAAAATTATCATTAAAAGGAATAAATATTAAGAGGGAGTTTTATGAAAAAGGTGAAGCAATGTTTAGAAGCAATTGAGAGTTAACCAGAAAAAAATCTATAACCTAGAAATGGAAAAAAAACCATAAACAACAAAAGGAGAGATTAAAACTTAAGAGCACATACTTTTCCGGTAATCTGACCCAATGAACTAAACTCTTTGAGCCATAAACAAGTAGAAGTGTAGGAGAAAACAGGAGAAAATAACTTCTCAAAACATAGCTGAGTCCAAAAGACAGGATGGTCCGTCTCTCAGCTCTAGAAAAAAGAGAAAACCCAGGCAGAGGCTGTGGAGTAGGCTAGTGTACTGCAGTGCAGAGTTGGGCTGGGGAGCCAAGGAGGCAGGAAAAGAAATCACAGTGAGGGGGCGGGGACCGATGCGTTTAACAGATTTATCAGTTGGTTCCTTCAAACTTTTGAAGCAAAAATAAAACTCTGGCAGTGTTTCTGATAAAAGATCTGGATTCTGCTGTTATGGAAGCATTATTAGTGTGGCCTGGCCCCTCCCTAAGTGTGCTGGTTGTGTGGGGAAGTGTCTCTTTGGCTGAGGACAGAGCCTTGGTAGAGACTTACTGGGAACTACCAGCCAATCGCCATCTTGGGAATGATGATTCCATAGGTCTGGGGTCAGGTGGGAGGCTCTAGAGTGATCCATACTCTTTTATTTGATTTATTTTTTTCTCACAGATCTTTTCTTCTTTTGACAATATTGGATATTTGCTTTATGAGCTTTTAAAACAAAACAAAACAAAACAAAACAAAAAACACGCTGCCAAAGCAGCCCACTGCCTTCTCTGTAGAAGGCATAAAATATGGATAAGCTCAGCATGATGATGGATGTCTGCAATTGCAATGCTTCTGAGGCCGAGGCGGGAGGATTACAGGGAGTTTGAGACCACCTTGTGCAATATAGTGAGTTCTAGGTCAACCTGGACTACTTAGTAACAACAGCAAAACATACAGATGCTCTATAAGTGTTGACATTTTACCGACACTTATATTAGGGAAATCAGAACTGGCAATTACTAAAAGATAAGAATGGTAAAGTTACATGCATCTATTAAATTTATGTTTCATAGTGTGGTTAAGATGTTAATATATGCATTTTCACTGCATGAATTATATGATGCCAATTTTCTAAGACACATATTTAAAATTTTACTTTAATCGCTACTGCATAAAAATCTGGAAGGAAGTAGATAAAAACAATCTTAGACCCTATAATCTATGGACTCTAAATACCTTCCATCTTCCAAATTATCTAAAGTAACCATAAAATTAACATTATTTGTAAAATAAATTATATTGGATTATTTTTTATCAGTTCACAAATTTATATTCTATAGAATTATACTGACAGATTTTCAATAAATTTAACATTTTTAAATTTTATTTTTGGCCCTGTAATAAGCTCCCTCATCACTATTTTATATTCCATGATTTTTAGTTACTCATGGCTAATGGTACTCACAAATATTAAGTAGTGTCTTCAGTAACATAAAGTTGTTGTTATTGTCAGAACACAGTCCCAGAATGGAGTTATGTGAAGGGAATGCTGAGTGCTTGTGAGAAAATTCTAAGACAAGAAGACAAGTTTGGAAAAAGAAGTGGGACCTGTTGTAAGAAAGCGCTTTTGTGTCTTTCCCAGGGTAGCAGGAAAGAGCTTACTGCAGATTCTTCATGAAAGCTGGCTGTATTTGTTTATATGCCTTTGTGGAAGCATGTGTCTGTGTATGCATCTCTGTGTCTTTGCATATGATTCTGTGTTCAGATCATATGTGATCATGTGTGTTTAATTCCCACTGTTTTCTGAAGCAGATCTCATGGCTCTTTCCATTCTTAGAAAGTCAAGCATCCCTTCTGTATGATTCCCACTTGAGGGGATTTGGTCACAGGACATTTTCTTTTTCTTTTCTTTTTTTTTTTTTTGGTTTTTCGAGACAGGGTTTCTCTGTAGCTTTGGAGCCTGTCCTGGAACTAGCTCTTGTAGACCAGGCTGGACTCGAACTCACAGAGATCTGCCTGCCTCTGCCTCCTGAGTGCTGGGATTAAAGGTGTGCGCCACCACCACCAGCAAAGGACGTTTTCTTATGGCTAAAAAATTCTCATCCATAAACAGGGATCTATTGTTCCCTTTCCCATTAAAGAAAATGAAAATAACAATTTTGTTACTTGAGGGATTTGTAAACGAGGAACTTTGCTACCCTGGAATTTCAGTCCTTGTTACATTATAGGAGCGAGTCATTTTTCTTTCAAGTCTTAACCACGACACAGATTGAATGAGCAAAAAGACCTCCTTTAGCCGCTATTCTTTTGCTTTCCTTCTGCTCTGGTTTTCTCTTTTCTTTCCTTCCGGTTCTCTTTGATGGGACTCCTAAGTCCTTCTCTGTACCTTTGGTTCCCGCTCACAACAGCTACTCTCTCTAACCATTTTACCTCATCTCTCTCCCGCACCAGGAGGTGACCCACACTTATTGGCCAACTCAGTCTGAAGGTGATAGGAGTGGGTGGGAGGGAGAGGGAGAGATGCTTGCGGAGAAGCACAGCTTTAGAGGCTGGTGTGTTTGAGAGCCTGTGACAAGTTCCCGGACCTCACAGAATCCAAATGGTTTCATATCCAATAACCACATCTGTGTCGATAGCATGAATTTCCTGACGTTGACTAAACAGATCCTGTGGATTTGATTTTCATAAATCTGTTGAAGTACTGAGGTAATTTTTTTCATTTTGTATCGAAGTCTGACAAAAACACCAGAAAGCAAAAAATATTCTTGACATCACAACAGTTTAATATGTTAACTTATCCATTAAATTGTGCTTCACATCCACGGGAATCCTCAGGTCTACAAACTATCATTTTTAAATAGCAATAAAGGTTGGTAATGTCACAATATAATCTCCTAATAACCAAGTTCATACATACTGCACAGAAACAAAAGAAGAAACACCTCCTAGAGGAAATAATTTGCATCTATTGAATAACTATCTTATATCTAGAATGGGGCACCAGATAAAGATTTAGATTATTCTAATATCGATTTGATACATTTAAAAAAAAAAGAAGAAGAACATAATGCAAGCAAAACCCAGAAAGTACTTCTGGGAGAAAACTCTTGGTCACATGATTCAAAGAAAGCATGAGAAGGAGATGGAAGATGTGTGATCATGGCTAAGTCACACAGAACTGTCTGTCAGGACAGTGTTTTCCCAGCAAGAGCTGAGGATGTGTAGCCGGAATCTCTGGCCTTACACGAGTTCCCACAGTGAGGCAGAACATGGCTCTCACAGAGCCGCCCTCAGGTCGCTGAAAGTGGACAGTGGCCTTCTGTCCTCTAAATGTTGAAGAAGACAGGTTCCAGAAACACCCACATGCTGAGTGTCTGAGGATTCAGCGTTTCGGTACTCTGTCAGGCTACCCCCGGTCCTTGCCTAGAAGTGCAGAGACATGTACCCACTCAGGTGGTCACAACAGGCCAGTCCTCAGGATTCTCAGCACCTCTGCAGTGGAGGCCAATTCTGTCAATAGACGGTGACGATGGGTCCGTGTCTGTTTTCTCTGAGAGGTGACGAAACTCAGAATGCCCCCACCTGCCCTGGAGGGCTCGTTCAGCTTCAGAGAATTCACCCAGGTGTGTCGTGGTGAATCGGTGAGAACAGAACTGACATTGGCTAGTGTGCGGTAGAGATGGAACAGGAGGAAAAGGGTTGAGAGAAGGAACCGCTGTGTGATCCCCAGAGTCATGACCTGGATAGCACTGGCAGCCTCGGCCAGCCTGCCACCCAGCCTGGGGCTTTCAGATGAAGTTGAACACAACTCTCTGTTCAATTCAACTCTTCCACCCTAGTCAGTCTTGGGACTCCCAAGTCTACCTGAGGCTCTGATTCTATCCCATGGGTGCACCCCTTCTTGTGTTCTTCTAAGTGGGTAGAAGAATTAAGTCACGTGTTCCTGGGCTGCCTTTTATCCTAAGGACCAAAGCTGTGTCTTTATCATGTTGCTATAGTCCACTATGGACTGGCACATATGTTAACAATTACCTTCCTCTGGGTGGTCTGTCTCTCGGGGCCCTACTTTCTTCTATAGCTGCCCCATTGTTTCTAGTCCTCTATGTCTGTGTGATCCCATTTTGGCCCTCTTCGCAGCCAGATGACATGTCTGGGAAGGGATAGGATAGACTGGGTGAAGTTGCTTACTTACTACAGCTTAAAGTGTTTCATCCTCCAGCAGCGGGGCAAAGGAGCTCAGGGAATACCAAGAAGACATAAGAACTCTAATAATATGCTGCTGATAAAATACCAGTGACCTGGGGCAAAGCAGAGAGAGGGGGGCGTTTTGTGAGCAGAGGTCCTACTGATCACCCCTAAGCTTTCCCCACAGGCAGCTACTGATTCTGAATTTCTTGAATGCTGTGTGGTCTCACTGAAGTTGTGAGCTTTATCCCCTCAGTCTCCATGTTGGATAGTTTGAGGGTGGAATAGAGTTGGCTAGTGTGCGGTAGAGACAGAACAGGAGGAAAAGGGTTGAGATATTTGAGCGCCTCCCCTGAATTCATGTGCTTTTCTCAGACTCTCTTTGTACAACTCTCTACCTGAACTTTTCATTCAAGTCAGAGGCCCCTTCACTGGGGGCAGAACTGAGCGTCTACTGGACCTGTCCATGGTATTTTTCCAGGTCTCCGCAGCTGCAGAACAAGTGGAAAGAAGACAGAAATCAATAAAGATTTAGATTTCATCTTCTTGCAATTCACAGTCCTGATACTGATGCCAAGCAGCACTAGGTAGTAGGAAAAGCTGAGGCCAAAAGACCATGGACCCTGAGCAACTTCCTTGTAAATGAACAAAAGCTAGGGGGATCTTCCAACATCTCTGAATCTTCATTCCAAATGATCAAACGTTAGCGAAAGGAAATGCCAGCCAGTGCACAAGAATGTGAGACAGGCCAAGTGAGATACCACGCTAAAATGTTTTGAAAAGCATTAAATGCTGACAGGGTAAATTTTAATCTCATCCTTTGTAAAGCTGATGAGAAAATAATTAACATTGAAAAGGACTTGGCATTTTTCCCCACTTCCTTTTATATTGGGGACTGGTAGTTTCTATCAGTATTAATTCTCCATCATTTCTTTAACAATAGGGCTCCCCCCACTTATCAAGACAGCTGGCACTGAGTAATAAAGACATTTTCTAGTCTTCTCTGCAACTAGATGCGGCTAATATCTAGACTCCAGCCAATGGGACATTACTGTAAGTAGTATCTGCAATTCCCAGGGCTTACCTCCACTGCCTTAAGTGAAAATAAGGTGGTTGTGGCTAAAGCAGATACATTTGGCCAGGAGGTAGATTAGAATGAAGACGTCTAAAACTATTACGTTAGTGGTCTGATCAAATGAAGATTTTTAGTTCAAATATTTGATTAGGCTTTCAGTAACTCATAATTTTCCTTCAGTGTTGCCAACATTGACTGGTAAGATCATCAATTATTTTCTCCAGTATTTAGATTAGGCTTCCAGGAAGCTAGAAGGAGATTTAAAAAAAAAATTATCTATCTTAGTTCCTACCAAAGTATGAGCAATGTGTCTGACACACAACACACACACACACAAATGCAAAATGTGAACAGACAGGCAGAAAGACAAATCACATGTATGGAACCTCATAATATGTAAATACACTCCCCTCCCTACATACCCTGCAAAATGTGAACACAAACACACACACACGGACGCACACACACACATATACACATGGGGGCACACACACAGACACAAGCATCATCTATATTCCACTGCACTGTCTTACGCTGCTACTGCCAAGAGAAGGGAGGAAAACCTGCCTGGGAATTGGAGGCGCCCACACGAAGTGGAATTACCTAGGGGTTGTTTTTCCTCTATGGAGCTGGAGTTGATGTGGCTTGAGACCTTAAGGCTGATGAGTGGCCATGCATCCCTTCCTGTGCCTGCCACTGGCTTCTCTTCCTGCAGCATCACACAGCATGGGGCTGTGCAGCCAGTTTTCAGAGAATTCGGTCTATCCCACCTCTCCGTGTCCTGGGGACACTGACAACTGCAGTGCTTCCGAAGGGAGCCAAACCAGCAAGGAAGGATATGCTAGTCTCTTCGGTTTACTTAGCACTGGCCTGGGGCCAACGCAGAGGTGGTTTCTCCTCCTCACACCATCCTGTCCTCTGCCCTCCAGGAAAGGGAGGGCCACTCGGCCTCCACTTAGCAGAGAGGTGGCAGAAAGCCTTTTGATATAAACTTGAAGGTTCTGGAGGAACAATATGGAGGCAGCACAGGATGCTTCTGAAGATTCCTTAACAAAAATGTAAAGTGATTTTAAAGAATAAACCTACTGCTTTCTAGTTTTTCAAATGGTTTTCCAATTGAAAAAATGCCAAGGTGTGCGTTTCACATATGTTGACAGCAGAGACACAATTTTCAGGTTTCCATTCCTGGCAGAACATGAGATCTTAACAAATGATGGATTCTCATACATTCCTGCCCTTCACTTTCTTCCCTGCCTCGTCTGGAGCAAATCATCCTAAGGAGACACGTCTCTAGCTCATCTCTCCCAACTAAAAAGCTAGAGCTAATTGTTCACTTTAATTTTACTATTGTGTGTAACTCAAAATGTACGGTTGCTGAAGAAGTCATCCACCTCTCAGCTCACTAATGAGACAGTGATGTGGGGAGACTGTTCCCTGGGGAGAAGGGCTCCGGACCACTGGGATCACTGAAAGGGTAGTCGCGTCACCTTATGCCACCTCTGCACATCAGGAGCAAATACTTCAGAGTCACAGCATCCGGCTTCTTATATGATTGGCAGAAAGATTTATCCCACGTGGGAAGCACTATGTAAATATAGATCTTGTGCTTTCTGGCCAACTTGGTCTACCAGATAATCCCCGAGGAAGCCTCATCCCATCTGTGGACTTCATCTTCTCAACTAGACAGCAGGGACCAGCAATGTCTGCCTTGTTATGCTGAATAACATAATAAGCACAGCGTGGGGATTCTCTTAGAACATGCATGTTACAGGAAGGCCATCCAACGACATCATTTCCATTAGTACACAATGACGTCAGTACACTAAATGCCAACCGTAGTGAGAGAAACCTCAAAGCCTCTTCTCTATGGGAATCTGCAAAAGATGCTAGGCTCCCTTGCAACAGACAACCCACAAACACTGGGAGATGATGGCCTTTCAGTCCCAGAAAGAACTTTCTGAGAAGTGACTGATGTAAATCTGGCTTAAACATCAAGCATGTGGGGCTTCAGTGAAAGAGGCTTTGCAGCCTGATTTCTGGGTCTCAAGCTTTGGGCCTTCAGCTGCTTTAAAAGACTGATCTTATCAGCACCTTGTTAAACTCTCCACCCACTCTGACCTTCCAGCTGAATGGGAGGCAAGGCTTTCTACTTCCTCCTTCCCATCCCTTCCCACAGAAGAGACTGTTGGGGCTTGGAAAGGGCAAAACCAAGGAACTTAGGGCAATGCAGCTTATTTTTTGGTCCAGTTTTGTGTACTGTAGCTTGGTTCTCTGGTTGCAGCCATAGAACAGGCAAAGATCACGTGGGAACGGAATGGTTTAAAGACACTGGAAATGTCAGGGGCAGTGTCCCTCTGAACTCCTGGTCTAACTGTCTCATGTCGGATCCCCAAAGGCAAGAGTCTGACATTCTTTCAGCGCAACAACTAAGGCTCTGAAGGTGGTTTAATGGAGGTTTTCTCCTGGTTTCTTGCCCACATTCTCTTAATTTTTTGTTTATTCTTTGCCTGAGGGATTAACACCAGTAAAGTGCAATCTCCTTAGTCATTACTAAAAAAGTATGTTCCCCTAAATGCCCCACCAGTGTTTATTTCTCAGGGCCATAATCAACCCAACATTCTATTCATTCCCTGTTCCCTAAAAGACAGAGTAGACCCATGGCTTAGGGCTCTGATGTTGATGTTTGTAGACTAGGAGTCCCTAGCTGTGGTCAGTAATATAGTAATTTTGTTTAAAAACATCTGCAGAGACAAACCACATTATTCATGATTTAACCCTCATCTTAACAGCTCCCAAATTCAACACTCAATGAGAAGGGTCATCTAAGGGCAGAGCGTCTTTCTCTCTATCTCCAAACAGAGCAATGTTCTAGTGGGTGCGTCATGATGCATTTGGTAGCGAATCCAAGCCATGGCTTTGGTTTTCCTGTGTACTACTGTGGGTTCCAGATTCCCAATTGACCCAATGTGACTGACAAAGATCCTACACACTGTCTCATTTCTGAGGCCTCACTTCTGACCACTTAAAGTGGTCTGTTGGACACATTTCTACCCCAAATATATCAGTGATCAGAAGAAGTCTAGAAAAAGAAAAAAATAATAAACAAGATGGAAAGTTTCCAGTTGGATTGAAGATGAAGAAGAAGAGGAAGCAGACATCCGAATTAAATCACACACAGCCAGGGGTCCCGGTTTCTTCAATGGAATCCAACAGAAGGGCAAGGTGCCTGCTTGTCTCCCCATCACGAAAGAGGAACAGGCAGAGGGTCACCATCTAACCACCTGGCTGTTATAATCCTCAGTGACGGCCCCCTCTGTGGCCCCGTCCTCTTTGGGCCACCGATGTGCTCTGTGTTCTCGCTGCAGCCTGCGCTCCTCACGCCTCTTTTGGCGGTCCCTCTGGTGTTCTAGCTGTTTGGTGTGATGGTAGCGTTGCTGGAAGAGATCTTTTGCATATTCATAGAGCTGCATGTCCAGGAAGTTCAACTCCTCGATATGCTGACGGGCTCCCTCGTTGATGTCCACATTGGAAGCCCGTGTGATGTTGAACTGTGTGAAAGGGGAGATGAACTTCAGGTTGAATGTCCTTTCAAAGAGAAACTGTGTCTTCCTTTGGAATTCAGTGAGCCCGAAGAAGGCCATGTTCTTCAGGTTGTTCTTAGCACTCTGCAGCAGGATGGTACTTCTCTCACTCTCGTTCATGAAAGTCAAGTTGTAGCAGCCCACCAGGCTGAGGTCAGCGAGCATGCGCACCTGCCGGTTGTTGGCTAAGTTGTAGCTGCAGTCCATGAACTCCCGCAAGCTGACCCCAGACCAGTCATCCCCTGGGTAGCAGGTAGGCAGCTCATCGGGGGTGGGGCTCCTTCCGTCACACATATGAAGAGAGGTTTTCCATGTGGCCCCCCTCTGGACGTGTTTCCACTCGCTCAGGTAACGCGACACTGGGTCCCGCAACATGGTGATGTAGTAGAAGTTCCTGGAAGAGATTAGAGGGGAAGGTCAGTGGTTGACAACACACTGTCATTCTGAATCTCTGGAGTCTCGAGCAACGCCAAGAGGATGGGCTCTATGCCAAATGCTCAAAGGGGATCACTGGCCTGATTTTACACTGACAAAGCGTATGTGCTTGTATTCCTATCCTGACTTCAGGGACCAAGGGTCAGTGCTAAGTTTATGGAGACTTTTCTACCTCATTGAATATGGATGGGGTGGGTGGGAGCAATGGATCATTAATTCATTAATTCATTCATTCATTCATTCACTCAGCAGTTAGTCACTAAGAGAGCACTGATGGCTTTAATTCATCACATTTAATGTAACCATCGAAGGTTTAAAAACTGTATCACCCACCTGAAGTGGAAACGCTTTTACTCATTAACTGTTTTATTTGAGCCTTACATCAAACTTACATCCTGGCACTGCTAGAGGAGGAAACACAAAAGGTCATGGGACCAAAACCCAATTCTTCTTAATCCTTTCTCCTGACGTTGCTACATTGCTACTCAGATTATAGATTAAGGAGGGGAAGGATGAACTGCCTGTCACACCCTTGTCACTTGAAGTCATTAAGAAGAGGTTGGAGGTCCATTTGTCAAAGAAGCCACAGAAAAGACACTGCAGAAGACCAGGGTACACGAGTCTTCAGAGTTGCCTTCCATCTATGAAACCCTTCCACAGAAGACAGGTTGACCCTACGCCAGACCCAGCATGGTTCTTGCCTTATTTCTAGAGGCTTGTTCTAGAAATGCAAGGCCAATCATAGAAAGTCAGAGTTTTCCTGGGGACACAGGTGTAGTTTTCTTGGAAGAATCCAGTAACCCTTGTAGAGTGCCTTTGCATGCTGCCAAGTGGTCAGAAATTGGCCTGCCATTCCCTGAGGAAGAGGACTATTATTCGGTGTGGCACCCAGCTTAGCATCCAGATGGAGAAGGCACCGTCACATGAACTTAATCTATCTTAGTATGTGCTCTTTGAAGATGCTTGGTAATAAAGTAAGCAGACATTTTGCCATGAGTACTTGCACACAAGTGATTAATGATAGATAGATAGATAGATAGATAGATAGATAGATAGGTAGATAGATAGATGATAGATAGATAGGTAGATAGATGATAGATAGATAGATAGATAGATGATAGATAGATAGATAGATAGATAGATAGATAGATAGATAGATAGATGATAGATAGATGTGATAGATACGAGACAGGTGACAGATGCATAATGGATGCATAGACGTTATAAATAGATAATTGGTAGATGATAAATAGTTACATGACAGAAAATAAGATGTGACAGAAATATGATAAATAGGTGATAAATAGATTACAGATAGATAATATATAAATAAATAATAGATAGATGAAAACAGATGGTAGATATTTAGGCAGTGATAATCTGTCGAGTGATGACGCAGTTGCCACTACATCGTGTATAGTTTGCCCATCTCTGCAATCAAGCAGCTATAGATATGGTTTATGTGGAGATAAATGGCAAGGTCTAAACTCTATTTCAAATAAAGGCTTTGAAAACTGGAAAACATAGGAGAGGCTGGGCAATGACTCTGCCTCTCCTGTATTATCACAGTACTTTCCTCCACCCCTTGCTGGTGGAGGCCACCACATCAGGGCAAACTAAAATCTGATAAGACACACTGCTACAAACTCAAAACAAAACGCCTCTGGGCGGGGAATTTTATCATTGCTTATAAAATGGTGAAGAGAGAAGAAGACAAAATCTAAGTTACATTTTATGTGTGTAAGAGCTCAGTGTGAGAGAAGATAATGGAAAGAATCCCCATAGCAAGCCAAACCAATGAAAAATAAGAAATTAGTAATGCCCAAGGAAGCAAGCCCAGACGTGCTTGGTCAGTGTATGAGGGAAGGATAAAGTGTGGGAGGCTGACGTTCATTTAACAGAAGTAGTGCACTCAGGTTACTTTCTCTCCTATAACATTTATTTCAAGATTGGGGACAAAGTTTTCTAGTTTGTCTTACATTTGGAATGATAATTTATTCACATAAACTTACTTACATGCCTGGATGTCAAATTTTTTTATACACCAACACTCAAGGCTTTCAGTGCTGTTGACTCAGAGGTGAATACACACTCATTATTTGTGTTTTTATTTAATATTTAACAAGTTAAGAATTTGAGAAGTAAGATATCTTCGAAGATAATACTGCTCATAAGTTACAGAACTTGGGCTGCATCAGGCTGGCCTTACTTCAGGAACCATCTTCCTTTGTCTCCCAGTTATAACAAGAAACGCTTCTCCTTGAACATTCAACCTAGAACTTGTTCTACTTGGCCGAGATAAACTAGACAGAAAATCTTTACATGCTCAGTTATAACAATAAAAAATAGTTTGAAGATGAGTTGTTTTCAATCTGATTATTAGAATAATTGATGAAGTACTTTCTTCTAAACTGTGCCTTTTCCTATATTCTGTTATTTTAATAACAGTAGCTCACCAGTAGCTAAGCCAAATGGTTTTGGAATGTGCTAAAGAAACTTCTGAATCTTAACCAGTCCTTTAACTCCAGAGGGAGAATTTCTTGAAACTGCCATGGGTGTTGTGGCCCAAGTCCCTACACTGCCCATCACCATTTTACATAACACTGTTTATTGTCTTTTCACACAACAGACCGATAATGCGGAAGACTGTGTCCTAAAGGTCAGCGAGAAATCAGGAGATGTATATCATGGTTTGTAGCCTCACAGGGAGTCACTGTTGGTCATGTGTAGCCCAGAGTAGATACAGATGACTACTGCTGAGCAGTAGGTGACTGTCACTTTGTACCTAATGTGAGACTGCTTCACATTTCAATTCCGCAGCTGAAACCGATCTTTATTCCACACATAACTTCATAATAAACATTATGAATACAGTAATGATAAAGATGTAGCTCGGGAGGTTATGATTTCTAGACACACCAGGGCAGTAGAATTTAAATTAGAAAGGTGTTCAACTGAGCCAAATTAGACCACAAATGAAATATTATTATCTTTCTTGCTAATTATACCAAGAGGAAGATGTGTGAAAGTATTTCAACAACAGTAAAACCCAATGACAGTAATATTCAAGTTCTGTTATATGTCTCACATTTTATGCTATCCTGATTTTAAAATGTTGGAGTTGAGGGGTGTGGAGGTTAGTCACATCAAGACCCGAGTTAATCTGCAGAATTGAGTGGTTTAATTTCACTTGGGAATACTAGACATGGAATTTCTGGTCACTTTGCTTTATCAGATATTAAGTGGCTACATGATCTTCAAGTAAATTTAAAATGCTTCTGAATTCAAACTAAACTATTTAATTTCACATTGCATTTAGTTTTGCCTAGTGATGTTTAGCTATGTCTCAGATATCTTTGATGTTTACAAACCAAAGGAGTGAACTTGTAAATAAACTTAAATCTGACACCAAGACATAAATCTACAATACAATTCCTGCACCTAGCTCAGGGATCATTGGGGATGAAGGGGTGGAAAGATCACAGGAAGCAGAGGAACAGGAAGTTTGTTGAGAGATTGTGTCTACTCTAGAAGAGTCAGAAAGGTTACACTCATGAAGTCTCCCCAACATGGATTCTAAACATGACCTGAACTAGGAAGTCACCAGTAGACAGGTTAACTTGGAATGGGGAGTGTTCACAAGCTCTCATGCAAAGCCCTAAATGAAAAACTAAAGGAATGCTAAAAGCAAGAGAATCTCCCTAGGGAAGAACATGCCAATTGATTATTCAATACTAAATGGTCATCTCTGAAAACATAAATATAAGTAACATTATATGGACTGACTATATCGTATTATACAGTTAGGCGCACACACAAACACAATACACACACACCAATGATGCAAAATAAGGAGCCATGAATTTGAAAGAGAGCAAGGTAGGTACATAAAGTTTAACGGAGGAAAGGGAAGGGGAAATTATGTGATTATATTGTAGTAAAATGATGTTTTAAGTACAGGGGAAGGAACTAGAGAACATTTGCAGTGATGAGTACCAAGTTGTCGAGCTTGTAACTTTGGGTGCTGGTCGCTAGCAGAATTTGAGAAACAATGTGTGTAGGCAGACATTCACATGTATATTTTACCTTTTCTATCCTGTAATACAGCCAAACACCAAACCAGGAAAACTAAAAGAAGACTTATAAAATTGAAGGACATCCAATTAATGAAGATAAGCATCAAATTAAAATTTAATTACTTTTAAATTATCATTAATTTTTTTCTTTGATATGTATTTTTTTCCTTATACAAAACTTAGTGGAGCTTTAGTGAAGCGATGCCTTACTTCACACATCTTACTTCACAGAGCAATGCTCAGCATCAGTTGTCCCTCTTGCTGTCATTTTGATCTGAATGATTTCATCCTCACAGCACCCGTGTGGTCACAGCCCAGTTCTCAGCACAGGGTTACTGGAAGATGGTGGAGCTTGTTCATAAGGAGAGAAAGTTAAGCTCTTGGCTATGGGTCTTAGAATGGTGTTGGAAGTTGGGTATCTTCCAGCTTTGCTCTTCTACTTCCTACCCATCATTAGTTGAGTAACAGTATCCTACGATCTGCTCCCCATCATCACATTCCACCTTTCAACAGGCTGGGAAGGAATAGAGTAATCAAGAATGATCTGGAGACTCTGGAACAGAGCCAAAACAAACCTCTCTTCTTTGTAAGGTTCTTTTTATCTCAGGCATTTTGCTTACTGACAAAAATCTAACACATCTTCCCATGTCTGAACAATGGTGACTCATTTTCTTCTGCTCCCACAATTGTCAATTCATTCTCTTGCTTGGGAGAATGCTCTTATACACTGTAGAGATTTGTCGCTTTATTGGCTTAATAAAAATGCTGATTGGCCAATAGTCAGGCAGGAAGTAAAGAGAGGGTGACCAGACTAGGAGAATTTTGAGAAGATGAAAGGAAGGGGTACAGTCACCTGCCAGACACAGAGGAAGCAAGATGAGAATGCCTCACTGATAAAAGGTACCACGCCATGTGACTAAACATAAATAAGAATTATGGATTAATTTAAGTTATAAGAGCTAGTTAGTAATAAGCCTAAGAAGTAGACCAAACAATTTATAATTAATATAAGGCTCTGTGTGTTTGGGACTAAATGGCTGCAGGACCAGGTGGAACACAAAAATTACTCATTTTCTTGAAATGTGCAACTTTAGTTCTTAAGCTGACTTGTTTAATAGTGGAACAGAAAATTAAAATGCCTTAAAATGGTAAAGAGAGGAAGAACAAACCTAGGTCTATGGTAGTTATGATACAAAGGCCTTTCACTGACTTCAATTCCTTTAATTCCATCACCTCTATCTAAATAGCATATCCTCCTAATCTCTCTCTCTCTCTCTCTGTCTCTCTCTCTCTCTGTGTGTGTGTGTGTGTGTGTGTGTGTTTGTGTATTTCTGTTTGCTGATGAATTGCTAATCCATTTTCCTGCTAACTAGACATTCACATATAACCCACCAAACATCATTTGCGCCTTCTCTCCCTCATGTAGTACTGTGGCTAGGCATTTGGGGACCTCTGGGATTAAACACATCATTCCCATAGAAACTTGAAGCCCCCAGTGATTTTGATAAAGTGAGATAAATACTGGAATTAAGGGGCAGATCTGTCAATCTTCTTGGACCAGAACAGTCCAAGAACTTTATTTGTCTTGGTGACAGCATCCTTTCACAGATCTCCTACTTGCTGACTACTTCCTTGAAACTTGGGTGAATTCACTTAAGAAAGCCACAAGTGAAGTGGAATCTTTAGGATTGTCATGCTTTTAGCCCAAGAACAATAATGACAAGTTCATGTGTGCACAGAAAAATCAGGAAATGGATGCTGTTGCAACTGAATAATTATTTTACTTGGTCACAAGCATATGGTTCAGCCTGGTTTTTTGAGGTTTCAAGGCAACCAAACACATACTTTTCAATGGTTCTCATATTAAATAATTCTAAACACAACACGAGGGAATTACTTCCTTTTTCACATTGCAAATGTGTGCTCTTCCCTTTGTTCGTCTTTTCTGGCTGAAGTCAAGGCTCACAACCCCTTCCCTTGACTTCACTGCCTGAGTTATTTCTTGGCATTGCATTGTCAGCTTTCATGCATATAGAAGTCTTGGTCTTCTCTAAGACCTAAGTGTCTTTCTGAATAATATACATTGTATATTATTGTATGTTTCACAGAAGCTGAATAATATACATTGTATATTATTGTATGTTTTGCAGTAGCTGAAGGCAGTGTCCGGCTCACAGGGCATGTTCAAGGATGGATTGCTGGACAAAAGAAATTAACAATTGCATGAAAGGTATTTAGGCAGCTAAGGTCAAGGTTGCCTTTAGTAACTATGCCTGTCTTTTTTCTTTTTTCTCACAGGAAAAAACCTATTTTTATTATTGTTAAAGGCACAGATGTATAAAGAGAGCAAAGTGATGTAGATTTGATTTTGTTGATTATGGAGAAAGGCAGTCAATACTGACAAAGGGCAAAATGTTGACTAGTTATCATGCAACAGCTAATTAGTAACAATTTAATTTATTTTAATTAGCATTAAAATTAACGATTTTCTTCTTAACTGCTTCAAAAAACTGTATTTTATATGTCAGATTATCATATAATTTGTTCCTTCTTCAAATAGCCAGTGATTTAATTAATTCATGTGTATCAATGGTTTGCTGTGTATAAGAACATTTCTAATACAGTGTCGAGATAATTCTTTTAAAACACTCTCATGTATTGTTGACTTAGCTGTGCTGGGGTAGAAAACAATATTAATTGGCAAGTTATAGATGTAAGGAGTAGACAAAAATATTTAAGATTATTCTCTGCACCTTGAGGAATCCCTAAGGTAGTTTGGCCAGACCATGGTAATCATGGTGTGGATTCATAAATAATTGTTTCATGTAAGAATGGATAATAGAGAGTATAAGCTTGCCCAGAGTCCCGAAACCAACATGTTCCAGGTTCTGAATAACACTGCTAACTATTAAAATTGTGAAAGCAAAGTTTCAAGTGATTCATTTAGCAATAGTATCAAAACTTGGTTAAAGTTGGTGAGACACAGTGGAATGTTCTGAGGCCACGGCAAAAGACTAGCAGAGCAAAACTCCTGAGAGTGTGGGGAGGAGGAATACGGGACAGCCCTAGGAATTCTGATTTTGTTGCCTCCAGCCTGTATGGCTCATTTTCTCTAGCTATATCTCTCTTCTCTTCCCTTCTATTTAATATTTCTCTTTCACTACTGTGATAGAAGCGGAACTAATAGGGCGCCAGGGTGGATTAAGGAGTGGAAGGTGCTTGGATCACTTTGCTGGGCGTGATTGAAGAAAACATTCACTTTTATAAGGTTATGACTCGACAATTCAACACAAGGGAATGAATTTAAAGAATGCTAGGCTCTCACAATTTAGTGAATATGTTCCTTCCATTACTAGCTTACCTCATATAAAATCTAACAACAAGATTAGTATCCACAGTGTTATACTTCCATAAAACCACATAAGCGGGAATTCCTCTATGTAGACTTCTTTGCTATCAAAAGGATTTGCTTCTTGACTCCCCAGCCAAGCTTAAGCCCTCCATACACTAATTGTACCAACCAATGAATGTCATTTGGTCTGCACAGGAGTCATTATAACATGAGATAACCTGGCCTTGCCTTTGTTTCCCCAGAACCTAAAACACATGACCGAATGGATCATGGATGCTCCATATATAAATAATAAACATATTACTTATATACTATTTCATATATTCCTGGATTGTATAAAATATATATGAAATAAGAAATTTCTCTCAGTTTCTCTTGCCCCACAGGTTTTGATATGAGTTTGCTCTGTGTAATCAAGTTTCTTCAAAGCTTGGTGTAACCTGAACATCCTGAGTTGTGGTAAAGGACAAACTTAGGGTACTGAGAAGGAGACTGCTGGTCCTCAACCGTGGGATGGGCATGGATGATGTGCCCATTCTCAGCATGAGCTGATGAGTCCCTTCTAAAAAGTGGATCTTAGCTCTCTCTACTCTGCTACATGCTAGAAGCATTTTCCATATACTCAGAATGGAATCAGTTTCTCCTCTCTTTAGTGCCACGTGTGTATGATGGGATGCCTATTCCTCATGGTCTCTGTCGAGCATGATCTTCACAGCTCTGTATCTTCTGGGGTGGGGGTGGGGGGTTTGGCTTCACAGTCTGCCCTTTGACACAGTGATGAAAGGGCCCTTTATGCAAACCTTGAAAACAAACTATATAAGAATGACGCTCTAAGCAAATGGGAAATTAGAAAGCATGATTGCTAAGTATCATAATAAAGAAGTTTAGGAGGCTGACAATGGACGTCATAGCGATCGGTTGCAAGGATGCCCAGCACTGTGAAAGAGAAGGAAGACACAAGCGTGTTGTTTTCGTGTCTCACACAGCAGCCACACATGGGGTCCTGCGGCAGCCCCCACACTGCCATCATTTCCTCCCTCAAGCGACTTATTAAGCAGCCAGACCCCTTGGAGAAAGCAGTTTTTATTTTCCTCAAAGGTCTCCCCTCTTTTGAGCTACTAAGTAAGGTGTGCCAAGAGCTTCCCTCCAGAGGATGAAACTCAGCATTCGTACTTTCTCTATGCATCAACCTCATCATAAAGACTTGCTTCCCCAAGAAAGAAGTGCTATCGATAAATCTTTATATACAAATGACATGAACAGGTGAAAGAGGAAATGAAGAAAATTAAAATGATCTGTAATCACTTACTTTATATACCGCACACACCACTTTTGAAAGATCTGAGCTCACTTACCCCTTTCTCAGCCTCGTCCTATAGGGTAAGTTGCCAATTTTATTTACTATTCTTTTATGGACTACAGTGGTCTTCCAGAAAGCCATAATAGTTGAGTCATGCATGGTTTGTAGCACATGAGACCAGTCTCTCTCCTCTGCATAACTAAGCAGCACGAATGTTATTAACAGGAATGTGATGAAAACCCCAAGCCATAAATACTGTGCAGACAATGAATTGCAGGAGTAGAATTTCTCAGTCAAGGGTGCTGCTCTTGTTACATTGTCAAAATGCCGGATGAAGTCACCACCAGTGTAGTAACTGTAGGGTAGGAGGATGGGGGTCGTTCTATGAGGCTGGCATTCTTGAGTCCCAGTGTATGTGGCCACCTGAAAAGTAAGGGGAGCTGACACCAGGCTCTGCCCACTCCCTGCTGGAACTATAAGCCTTCCAGGGACATTCCAGGACAGTCAGGTGGGGCTTCATGTCTTGTTGGTATGGCAACTTTTTTTTCCCCCAAAAGTTTTATTCTTCACATTACAAGCAGCTGGGATATCAAATTAGAGACTCAACACACGTGGGCTCCAGGGCTGCTGCAATACTGAAGCTGGCATCTGGATCAGAAGGACTTGAGTCCTCCACCCTTTGTGTCCCATGCTGGTCCTCAGAGGATCAGCCGCTGGAGAGGCAGTCTGCTCACTTTAATTATGGGAAGCTGAGGATGCTAAACTAACCAAACAAAAGTAGAAATAAGAGGCTCCGGTACCACCGAGGTCATTTCATCCTGCAACCCTTACCTCCCTTGAGGAAGAGGTTGCATTTATCAGTACAGTGAATTTTAAGTCCTGGCACGTCAGTTCCTGATATTGACAGTGAACCTATGAGCGCGCCTCAGACTCACTAAAATGCCATGATTTTCTGGTGGTTGTCACATTTGCTTTCGCTATACCCCAAGTGGCTGCCGCAAGCATAAATTTCAGGGAACGCGTGTCCCAGGGGCTTGTTTTTTGCTATCTTGCCAAGCACAGATCTTCCCAGTACACTTTCAGATGTGCGGAGGAGGGTCCTGCCCTCATGCATTATTCACAGACTTCTGTGATTACGCGGTCCAGAGGCGCCCTGCTTTGCACCGCGTCCCTGGGATTTGGGCACGAGGACTTCTCAAGGCGTTCAGCAAAGCTGTGGCTTGTGCACGCTGGTATCCACCTGGAGCCTTGGAGCCGCCCTGGAGTGAGATAAGGCCCCATTCAGTTTCTCTAGCAGCTCTAATCCCAGACCGGCAAAGCCGAACAGCAGATAGTACACTCCGATTGTGTTATCAGGCCTAAAGTGTTCAGCCAAGCGCTCTTCTTAGCTAATTTCTCAGGCGCTGCTTTTAGGGAATGTGAGAATTACACACGGTGGGGATGATGAGGTGTCTATTTTGTGATTCTTTAGCGCTGGCCAATTTGGAAAGGAAAAGACGTGAATCAGGGTATTTAAGAGCCAGGCACGTGTTCCAATATTTAGATCCACATTTGACAGTTTTGATGCAGATTTTCCTAAAACATCACAGGATTTAAAAAAGAAGAAGAAGAAAGAAAGAAATCATCTCTGTCTAGATTTTTGCCAATCTCTTACATAAAGACTCTCTATTTTAGGATTTTCCTACATTCTGCTACCAGGACTGGGTGATCACTGTAGCTTGCTAAGCGAAATCACTGAGCCGCCCTCTCCCTTTCTCTCCCTTCAAAGGCTAGCAATCTGGAGGGCATTTTCCAGGCAACAACGCGTGGGGGAAGCTGATTGGAAACATACAGAGTTCGTGGGAAATGAAAGCTAGTGCTAGCTGCAATAATGGTTAGCATTTATAGAGTGGGAACTGTGTCCGACTATGGACCAACTTGGTTATCAAAACAATCCTCGTGTTCCACAGATTTTCAGAGAGCTGTTGTGATTCCGCACAGTGGGGTGGGGTTGACAGGCTCTTCCATCATCTTGTCAAAGGCTGCAGTGGAGAGGCGGTTTATGACTTAATAGCTCAGTGGCCCAGGCTTTGTTGAACTCCGAGCTCTGGAAACATCTCAGGAACAGGATTTGTGTTTACCTGTGGCTAGACAGCAGAAGACGGGAGTCAGGGAGCACGGTGCAGGGACAGGGGTGGACAGAGACCAGAAGAGGTAAAGGACTTCTGTCTTATCTCGACACAGGCTCACAGGCTCCGGGGAGTCCTCTGGGCCTCTGCAGCTCTGTGGGCTTCACTGGAATGATTTCACAGGTCAGCACTCCCCACACCATGGTCTTATTAGACTTACCCTGGAGGACAGGACACTGGGGACTGCGGAGAACTGCTGAAATTGTGTCTGTTTTCAATCTTCCCAAGAAATCTAAGGCCCAGAGTTTCAGTAATATAATAGCAAAGGATGCTTGGAAACGGCTGTGCAAAAGAATTTGGGTAACAGCAAAGCTCCTCCAGCGTCACTGTTTTCTTTTTGACTTAATGTAAACTGTTCTCCCTCCTCTTCCTTTCTCCCTCTCCCCCCCCCCCACGCTCATCCCACCTCAGAATCTGCAGAGATTCAGAATAGCATTTGAAGGTGCTGGCTGGATTAAGTTGGCTTGATCTGGGAAGAGAAAACCCAAAGAAAACATGTCAGATCTACCTCATGTGAACCAAGTATGAGCACTCCCTCTCTTGAAGGCTGGAACATTCATTTGAGATGCAGTGAGCAGAAAACAGGGTTCAACACAGGAAGATCTGGGTTCCCGTTCAGACCCCCTTACTTTCCAGGGTGACCTGGTGAAGTGGTGTGATTCTTTGTTCCTCCGTCATATTTACTGAATTAACTGAACTGTAAACGATTCCTTCACAGGACTGTATTCAACTAGACAAAGAATCACGAGAGGTTCAGTAGTAACACATAAAGACGAAGATTTGCAGATTTTACATTTAAGGTCCTCCTTTTCTCCACGAATATCAGAGCCACATAAGCTGTTCAAACGGAGAGATTGTAAATATTGAACAATTCATGTTAATAACTCTTAAGTCTAGAGTGCTGTTTATTTGTATAATATTTTTCATCTCCAAAACACTTTGTGCATGCATTATTTCATGTTATCCTCCATATGAGAGTGTGTCAGGGATAGTCGAGGACACATTTCTGGCCCAGATGTACACACAATTAAGCAGACAGGAGACATGGAAGGATCTTCCCAAGATTAAAAAGCAAGAAGTCATGGTGATCGGACTTCCCTTCCCTCCTTCGTCTTCTACACTGACTGACTCTGTTTAAACATATCTGCTGATCATGCTTTTCATGAGAACTTCTCCTAGGTCACCGGGGAGTAACAGACATGGGACAGACACAGCAGACACAGTTTGAGCCAAGGATACTTAAGGTGGTTTGTGATTACCCTGCTTCTTTCTCTTTGCTCCAGAAGATTAAAGAAAAACTGGATGTTAGCATTGCCTCCTTATATACTCTTTGGACATATATATTAATTCATTTTCTATTTAAACCAAAGAGAAAACAAGGACCCATGGAAAAGAGTCAGAATTACCAAAATATGGATGCCCCTGCTGGTATTTAGAAGACTGTGAGAGTATCATTCTGAAAGAATAGACTTGCTTTTTTTTTTTCTGTGACAGGTTTTCTCTGAGTATCACTGGCTGTCCTGGAACGCACTCTGGCCTCAGACTCACAAAGATCTTCCTTCCTTTGTCTCCTGAGTGCTGGGATTAAAGGTGTGTGCCACCACCACTCAGCAGTTAGCTTGTGTCCTGAAGGAGACTGTGCTGTGGATTTTGAGCTGGCGGTGTGTGTAATGACTGGTGGCCCCTCTGCTCTGGATGCAAACAGCCATTGGATGGTGACAAACGAGACATTGTTATCCTATTATTCCTTTTTTGATTCATTGTAACAATTCTATGAGGAGGGGCTTTCCCTTATCAACTTTCTGATACCTGGAGGTGAAGAAAACAAAAGATTTTGTTTCTTGATTTTCCAAATGGAGATTGATTTACTACCTTTCCAGATGGGGATTTCTGTTGTTACTGTTGACTTTAATTTTTTAACATTATAAGCCTATGAATCTAAATATTTTTAAATACACTGTTGTTAAGACTAGGCAACATTTGGTCATTGGAAGCTTATTCAGAATGGGTCCTGAATGCACGCGATGGAACGCCTTAGGTGGGTTTGCACACTGGAAAAGCTCCTCTAAAAGGTGAAGAAAGACAGCAGCAGAGCACAAAAACTGCTTCAGTTCCGCTCAGCATCTCATCTCGGCCAGCATCACCCGTGTACCATCGTCTCCTTCCTCATGTCCTTCCAGGTGGGAGGACTGCTATTTATGCTAACCGCACCTGTGCATAGTAGGCAATCGGAATAAGCACAAGCGTTAGCTTTCTTGTGTTCTCTTCAGGCCCAGAGCATCAGGGGGTTTCTCTCTTGTATTTCCCCCCTTCTTTCCAGTCTCCAGTCACCCTCTGACATTTGTCTCCGTGCTAGCAACCACGGGCAGGGGGAGTAATGCATTTGTGACTAAATACCAGTGTCATTCCACAAACTAATCTAGGAGAAACCAAATTATGCTGGAAGTAATGTGGGGCTCTAATCAGGTTCTCTCCAAAATCCACTTCCTCACGATAATTAGCAAGCATTCCTTCCAGAAGCCCAGCGTGCTACATGGACACTCAATGGGATCCGCTCAGCTGCAGTGGGCTCTGGAGCACTGCTGTAATTTTGTCTAATTAATAAAGCAAAGACAGAAATCTAAAACAATATATGCACAGTCATTTTAAATCTCCCTGCAAGAACTCAGTTTGTCCTGTTTCCTTTGCCTTGGGTGTTCCTTTCATTAACTCAAGTGTGGAGCACAGTGACCTGAAATTGCAAATATTGTTCTTCAGGCATGACTGATGCGTCAGAGAGGCAGAAGCTTCCAACATTTGTTTCTTCAAGATTTTAACAAACTCAGATGAGACCACTCATCTGCCTCTCTTCTCGGCGATATGCAAATCAGAGAAAACCGTCTTTAAGAGTTTTCAAGAGAAATGTAGTTTGAGGCTGCAGGGGGTGACTCTTACATTTGTATGATCAATAAATGAATTAAAAATAGGGAGGAGCATCCTCTTAAGAAGCAGAAGAACATCCTGTGAGCCTCTGGCTGTTGGTAGTGGTAGTGTCCTAACAATGTTCCTGCGTTTTGATGATTTCCCTTCATGGTGATCAGAAATACACACACACACACACACACACACACACACACACACAAGTTCCTTCGAGCATGTGAGCCTACGTGCAAGTGTGGGCCAGAGGTATATTCCTCACTATTTCCCACAGTGTCTCTCACTGAACCTTGACTTACCAGTTGGTCTAGAGGAGCCAGCAAAGTAGCCCCAAGAATCTGCCTGTGTCTCTCCCCGACACTCCTCCCTCCAGCACCACCGATATCAGACAGGCACTGCTGCACCTAGCTGGGGATTTGAACTCAGGTACTCACGGTCGTTCTGCAGACTCTCACTGATTTGGCCCTCTTTCCAGCTCCACCAATCCTTTTTAAATGGACACCTGACACTGGCTACCATCTTTGTAGTCCTTAGAGAGATGCTGTGTATCCTTGCAATGCTCAGCTAGACCAAAAGCATCATAGCCAGGAAGCTAGTAGTGAAATGTAAGCATTGCCACCAACAAAGCAGTTGAAAGTCTTGTGTTCATTTCATGTTTTAGTGGATGGCAGCCACAAGAGGGCTCTAGAATCTTCCCAAACATATGATGAGCCCTGAGAGCTGTTTGTCTAGTAATTAATTTCCTCAAATCAATATTACCTATTAATGTACATTACAGAGACAAGCTATAGACTTCTGACACTTTACACTCAAGCTAAGGGGAGAATTTCATATAGATATTCAAGGGGCCCACAGGGATTGTAAGTCAAAACTGAAATTCGTTGCACCTGTGATTTCCTGTGTCTGCTGTACCATAAAAAATCCCAACACTGCAAATTTCATCAAAGGTTAAAACTGCATTTGAAGCACTGTGTACGTAATGGAACACAGTGACCTCCAGTGGATTTTAAAGGCTGTCCACCTCCTCTGCCACATCATGCACACCCAAACAGCCATGGAAGGTGACATAGCAGTTAAGATGCAATGACCCTCTCTGGGGCGGTGGGAATTTGCAAGCCATTAGTTCTAGATGCGTTTGGCACCTGCTGAGAGACCGCGGTTGCAGTCTGCACTAGAGAGACTCTTCAAACCCTAGACCAGTGTTAATCTCCATTCAGGCCACAAGCCTGGGAAGACTCCGCTGTCTCACTTGGGAGGAGTTGTGGCAAATAAGGACAGACACAATGTAGCTTCAGGGGATGAGAGAATGGCACCTCTCATCCCTACACAGGAATCACTGAGAAATGTCCAAAAAACACTTTTAAAAGAGCAATATAAAATCTTCTCAGCACAAAGTCAGACAATCCCTTTGTGCATTGGCCTTAAATGACTTTTTGGTGGTTCTGTCTTCTGTGATGGAATAGTAACATGGTCCCAAAATAAGGTCAGTTTGGGTAAGAGTTCTATTGCTGTGGGGCCAGGGGAGTGTCTGCGGCTTTGGGACCCAGTGCATTTCTTTCTAGGTAGCTTGCTCTCCTGGAACACATCACCACCCAGTTCAGGCAGCTGGAGAATACCTGCCTGGACAGCGTGGGTTTCTCTTGATCAGTGACAGATTGGCTCTCCATATATCCTCTCTCATTCTCCTTTGTTCTTTCTCTCTCTCTCTCTCTCTCTCTCTCTCAAACAAAGCCATTTACTGTTTGGTAGACACCTCCAGTGCTAAATGCTCTTAATCTTGATGAAACTTTTTCAGTGAACACTTTTGAAAGTCAGTGGTTCGCCAAGTTCCCTCACCACCTGAACATCTCAATGCCGCTGTTTAGTTTGCCCCGATCTTTTCGGATAAGAAAAGCTGCCTCCCACATTTTCAGGGAGTCATGCCAACCACGACTCCGAAGTGGCTGGACTTCCATGTCCACCCTCACTCTTAACCACGGTGTGCGTCACTTTTGTGCTTTCCTGTATCTGCTCAGAAAAATTTTCATCCAAGTATCAATTCTCATGTTTCCCCATGGCCACTCTTTTTAGAGGACTTCAGTGATGATTTAGGGATTAGAACAGGGTATGGCTAAGAGTATAAACCAGAAAGCGCAGCTCGGCACTGGCTGAAAGACTGACAGCTCTGAAGGGCACTTAAGACGAGGTAGCCCAGGATGGGAAAGTTCACACCCAGCAGGTAGAACCCAGGACGGGAAAGTTCACACCCAGCAGGTAGAACCCAGTAAGGGGAAAGTTCATACCCAGCAGGTAGAACCCAGGACGGGAAAAGTTCACACCCAGCAGGTAGAACCCAGTAAGGGGAAAGTTCACACCCAGCAGGTAGAACCCAGGATGGGAAAGTTCACACCCAGCAGGTAGAACCCAGTAAGGGGGAAGGCTCACACCCAGCAGGTAGAACCCAGTAAGGGAAGGCTCACACTCAGCAGTTCCAACCCAGTAAGAGAAGTCTCACACCCAGAAGGTAGAACCACACAGATTTTGCTTTTGAAAAAGGCACATCCAGTGAAGTTCAAGTTTATTTCTTTGAAATACAAGTTTACCTTAAAATAAATCGAACTAACTCATCATTGATGCAACCAGTGATAGGGCTTGTGGGTTAGGTTGAGTAACTTCCACTGTGCAGAGGATGCTAATGTCCAGCCAAGTTCTGCAGGTAATCAGGTTAAATGAATGTGTTAGAGAGGACCTTGATCTAATGAGATGCGGATCCTTAGAAAATGGAAATTTTGGGTAAAGGCAGATAGGCATAGAGGGAAGATATCAAGTAAGCCTACAAAGGAAGTCAGAGGTCTACATGTCAAGTAATGCCTGCCATGCTGGAGGCCTCTAGAGAAGCTTGGGACAGATCCTTCCTCACAGTCCCCAGAGAAGCCAACCTTATAGCTCAATTGTGAACTTCTAGAGTCATGAACTGTGAGAGGATACATTCATGATGCTTAAGTCAGTCAGTTTTCAATATTTTTGTTACAGCAGTCTTGGGATTCTAATACCAAGTTATTTATTGAAGAAATCCATGATAGGAGGAATCTGCCCTGACTGTCATCATTAATGAGAATCTTTTCTCTGTGAATACACACAGATTCATCACAAGTTATTAGATATCTTCGTGAAAATTAGTGAATAGAGAAGTTATCTGGAAGAAAAAGGTGACTTAATACATTAAAGAGAGTTTAGAGACATGATGGCTATCCTGAGACATTACTGTAAATGCTGAGGAGCAAGGGAACACAGAAAACAGAATTCTTAGAAACTGGCTTGCATTCATATCTACATGTGCACAATAGGCCTAGAAAATAATCAATAGAGAAGATAAATGTTAAGGTTCAGACAACCCACTAGATACAAAGGGAAGTAGACACAGAAAATTAAGAATTTAATTTAAGAGACATTGATAAGTCTATAGAGCAAAACTCATTTTGAAGAAAATTCCCCAAAAAGAGAAACAGGAAGCATAAAATAATGAATAATGAATGTAAAAATACAACATTTCCAAAGCCTGAAAACAATGGCCTGAAAAGGCCTAAAGAACTTAGGATTGTAAATAAAATTTTAGAAACCCTAAGGAAAAAGAAATGAAGATAGAAAATTTTCCAGAAAAGATATTAGTAACAAGAAATAAAAATCAGAATGTTCATATTTTTCTCATGAGACTCTGAAAGGCTGGAAATAAGGTAACCATGGCTCCAAACTTTCAAGGAAAAATTATTTTAGACATTTTGAATTCTATGCCTGGCCCCAGGTTATTGACTAAAGTGCATGGATAAAATTTAAAAGGATATGCAAAGAGAGTTTACCACCCTACACTCCCTACAGAAAAAATGAATTTGACAAAAATAAAGGAATCCATCTAATGGTGGAATCAAAGAGCCTTGACTTAGACTAGGATGCACAAATATGTCCAGAATGAAGATGAAAAATATGTCTGAGTGGAAAAACATATATGAAAACCCATAGATTGACTATTTTAGACAATAAAGAAAAGGGCAAAAAAAATCTATCTTTTCAAATGATAAAAGCAAAGACAGTGAACAACTCCAAGAAAAATGAAAAGCTACAAGGGAAAGTTACAGTTAGGTATCAACCAAAACGCGAGAAGTTGAAGTCCTCTTGACTTTTACCTGGCACGAAGGAATCCGTGCACACTCCCTGAAGGGAGTCCAGTGCACACTCCCTAAGGAATCAGTGCACACTCCCTAAGGAATCAGTGCACACTCCCTAAGGAATCTGTGCACACTCCCTGAAGGGAGTCCAGTCATTGTGCTTGTGAATAACTTGCTTGCTGTTAATATATAGTTATGCTTGCTGTATATTTGCTTTTTGACTTTTCTATAAAAAAATCATCTCAATGAATGAGCTTAGAAATTTAAGCTAACTTGAGGTCGCTTGGTGAAGCCTGAACACCTCGGACTGAAGGTCAAGACAGAGACACGGGGTGTACAATGGGTTAAGCACACTGAGTGGGGCGCATTAACCATCTCATTTTCCGTTGTAGGGAGTGGAGAAATTGCTCGTTGCTGGAGAATGAAATAAAGCTTTTACTCATCAAATGAAAAATACTTGTTTGGTTTATTTGCCTATGTCCTGTTACAAAGACTTTGTAGCCCAACTGGGTCTTTATAGAGAGGGGCATGTTGATACCGAATATCCTCAAATCAGTCCAAATTGCATTTTGTAGGGTCTACTGTCCTGGGGCTGGGTTTAGAGTCCATATCAAACTCCTTTTCTGTGCTTCTCATATTTCCTTCCTATTTTTGGGTTTCTTACCTTTTGTCAAATGCTAAGATAGCTGTGGGGTTGGTCAACCTGCATTTGAGCTACTATCTTTCTGGGACTAAATTGCAAAATTGATCTTGATACCTAACTGCCTCAGAAGTAAGGGCTTTAAATATAGTTCCTCTGCCAGACCAGAAAAAAATGTAGTAAGGAGGCAGAGCTGATCTCCCAGGGAGTGGGTTCAGAAAAGAGCATCTGAAAGACGGAAGGCTGTGGCTGCCTGAGCTTCTAGCAACTTTAATGACAGAAAACTCACAACTCTAAGCCAGGTTCCCTGAGGTTCTGATGTATAAGAATCACCCAGTGCATAGAATGTTTTAGAAAAACCCTAAAAGGCAGTTATTAAAGTTGTGTCCTTACTGTACAAGACTGAAACCTAAGAAGTCTCTCTCTCTCTCTTTCTCTCTCTTTCTCTGTGTGTGTGTGTGTGTGTTGTACATGCCTATAGGCATGAAGCACTCACAAGGGCATGCATGACTGTGCCCATGTGCTTGTGTGCTATATGTTTTTGCTGTCATTTTTAGTACAAAGATAACATATATACATATATATATATTAAAGAAAGAACACCATAACTGTTGGAAAACTTTATAATGCATAGCACTTCCCTCTAATAGTTGGAGCCAGAGATACCTTCATGCTTGGAGAATAAGAGAAAAGTGTGAGCAATCTAATAATTATAGGCAGATTATACCATTGTCCCAGAGCACTGTTGAGGAGGAACACTCTTGGCCAGCTCTTGTAGAGGCATCTTTAGATGTTTTTGCAGGAAAATATTTTCAGATGCTCTGAAATTAAGGGAAATCCTGAGGTCCTAGTAGCTTTGGGAAAGAGCTTGCTGCACCCCAGGTCTCCCTCATGATGTAATTTAATGCTCTCACCTAGGAAACTCAAGCGGCCTTGAATGCATGCACTTTTTGCTGTAGTACATGCCTGCATCCCCATGCATCCCATGATGGGGCACTTTCTTTTCTTTATTTATAACACCACTAAGGGAGTGGTGTTAGGTTTTGTTTTCTTTCAAGATGCGATCTCCATGTACCCTGGGCTGGCTTTGAACTTGCTTTGTATCCAGGTTGGCCTCGAAGTTGTCATCCTTCTACGTGCACCTCCCAAGGGAGGGTACACCACCCTGTCCCATTAATGTGTGTTGGGGATCCAACTCAAGCAACTGAATACATGGTACAACTGAGTGCATGGCTTTCAGTCTCGCAGAAAGAGTGCTGATGACAGCGTCACAGACATAGACGCAAGACACAGGCGGGGCCTCACAGGTTTGCTCCTTTCGTTCAAACCTGAACGTTCCTCACCCAATAGGCAAGGATCTCTTTGGGTGGTGGTAAAGACTGAATTACTGTGGTCAGCACGAATGGCTACTTTGCATGCATCGCTTTGCCATTTGTTTCTAATAAGGGCTCCTATTCATCTATTTTTAATTCCTTAGAACATGTAGGACGTTCTTAAGTATCTCCTATGTGGCAGCCACTGACTGCTCCCCTTGATGAAATGATCACATCATGGTTTTGTACTTTGCAATGAGTCCATTTGCTTCCCAACGTAGCAAAAGATGATAATATTAAGTTCTTCTTTGATATTCTTTCCACAAGTAGCAACATCGTTCCTATTAACATCGAGCTCAAGGTGTTTATTAAACATTTCCCAAAGATTTTTTTAACACTCCAGCCAAGTGAGTGGAAAAGAATTGCTATTCTGATTCAAAGATGATTTAGGAACAGGGCCCACATCATATCAAAAATAGAAAAGACCTTTAAAATTAGGACCATTTCTCCTTGGCCCTCTCTGCCAAGACAGCGCAGGCGCGGGCTCCCGACGGCGCCTTATCGCTTCCTAGCTAGCACGCTGAAGGATGTTTCTTTTGCAGGCCTAAGGTGAGGAACAAGAATGGCTTTTCATTTCTGCAGCTGGCTTTTATGCCAGTAAAAACTGCTTCTTTTACTTCATTTACAAGGGAAAGATTCATACACCATCAACAGGCTCCCTGCTCCTTCCTCCCCAATGCTGTTCTCCCAATCAGACCTCATGCAGTTGGGAGGTCTTTGGAGAATTTAGTCTTAGGTAGCCCTATTACTCATGCTGAGAGTATTGTTTGCAGCATAGAGGCATGTAATTAAGATGATGGGTAAATGTGAAGCTTCATTCCTTATTTTTGACTAACACAATTGAGAGAAAAAAATGCCAGAGCCTTTGGCTACATCTATGTGCTATGTGTCCTCACCCCTCCACATACGACACACGCGACACTAACTCAGCAGCAAACACACAGCACTCCAGGCAACTCAAGCTTCCTCTCTGCGATCGATGTAACTAGAAATCCATTTTAAACATGGTTTTTAAGATCTGCTCATTAGCCAGAAGCCAAGCTCTGACACCACTTACTGGAGTAAATGATTTAATCGTTTTGGAGCTTTGCTTTCCTTGGGTCTAACTGTTGATGAAAACAGTACCAGCCTCCAACAGTTTCCAGTCAGGACTCAGAGAGACGCAACATGGAGGGCTCAGCACAGAGCTGTCACCGTCTATGCTGTCTTAACAGCCACTGTAGGAGCAGTGAAGCCCGATGCTGACCCTTTGTGGAATGCTGCTGAGCTGGTAAGGGCATGAAACAGGCCTGCTTCTCCTTCATTTATGTACCCTGTCTCCCTCCCTTACAGTAAAGGAGAGAGAGGAAGGATTTCTATTATTTATCAGAGCCTGGGACAAAATAGAACCATCATTTAGAGGAAGAGAGGGATAGTGACCTCCAGATTAAGCCACCATTATGGGGCTCCACGTTACACCCTTTCATCTCATGCTGAGGAGCTGGGGGTGTCTTGCTGTGGACTCCAGGTCTAAACTAGATTTTCCCAAGCAGCTCTTATCTCTTATCAGTCATTTCAGCCCCTCATCAAATGGAAGTGGGATTCCCATTGGGCACATTCTTCCCCCGTGATTGGAATTCCAACACCAGCATCCTTCTCTCCTAGCTCTGACACAATCATAACAGTGCCCAAATGTCACTCTGAAGTCCTGGCTCCAAGCTCTCAGTCCCTTGAAAGGCCATACAAGCCTAGGACAGGAAGGTGTCATTGTCTTCATCTTTCAAAGGACTTGACAATGTCCTACAGTCTTGTCATAGACCATGGCAAGCGGATGCCAGGATGCATACACACAGCAGTCCCTCTGCAAAGCAAGCCTTCTATAGCTTTTTCTAGTATGTAGAGGAATTACAGTTAAGGTCAGGACCCTAAATCAAACAGTCCTGGCCTCTTGGAGTTTGTGGTTAGGTATAGAGCTCAGAGACCATACAGCATCCTTTTGGGTTTGGCCCGTGGACCTTCTACACATCACCCTGGCAACATCTAATGTTGAGCATTCTGGACTTCTGCTTTCCCAGACACACTCCAGGATCCCTCTGCAGTGAGTTTAAGGTTTCTGTTATGCCCTAATCCACGAAGTCCCCACAAAACCCAACAAGGTGACCAAGTCCCATATGTAAAAGCAAAGAGCCTTTATTTTATACAAGTTTGCAAATTCGATCTCTCCACATGTCCAATGTATTGGAATAATAAGAGAGTCCTGAGCTCAGTTAGAATTGGATTTTTATAGTAGTAAAGGTGGGTTTCTTAGGATCCTTGATTGGCTGACATTTGTCTAGGGGTGTCCTATCTACAGCAGTTAGAATGCTAGGCATTTCCTTTGGATGGTCTGTTTTTGGGTGGTGCTAGGTAATCTCAGTTTGTGATTCTTTCTGCAACCAGGTATTGCCTCAGGGTAAAGTACTGAGACTCAGGCCTCGTATTAAATTTATTGATGGCCGAGTCCTACTCTGGCAGGTGATAATGGTTGGAAGTAAAGAACTTTCTTTGGGTGACATTGCCCATACTTAGCTTATCATGGCTGGCCCCCAGTTTCTACATAGAAATTTTATTACACTTATTTGTGCATGTGTGAGAAGGGTATGGGTGTCTATATGTATGTGTATATACACGCCTACCACGGCATATTTGCAGGGACTCTGGTGGGCAATTTGTGGGAGTTTTCCTCTCTCCTTCTATCATGTGGGGTCCACAGATCAAACTCAGATTCTCAAATTTTTCTGCAAGTACCTTCACCTGCTTTACCCCTCTACATTTTCTAATGAGTTTTGCCAGACCACTGTTAAAGTTGAAAACTACCAGCATCAAATTTAAAATATATATAATGACAGGATAAAACATAACCTATTTTAGGAAAGCCTTCTGAAACGTTCATCCAAAAGCGTGCTATTCTGGCCAACCTTGCCCCTGTGAGTACTTACCCGGAGTCTTTTCTAGGGCTGCTTAAATCCACCAAGCGTAATTCTTAGTTAGGAAAAGTCATGTTAGCATTGGATTACAATAAACGTTTTATTACTAGACTTCAGTTTAAAAAAAGAAATACATTATTACAGGGCAGACAGGAGCCATAACTCACACACGATGCATGTTCAAGCCCAGGTTAAGAGCCTTTTCCCAGTATAAGATGTCAAGATAAGAGCTCAGGTGGTTAGGGGTGGATTCACATGTTTTCAATTACAAATTAGCCTGCATCTAGCTGCGGCCTGTCTTCTGGCGTCAAGGAGCATCCTGTCATTTCGGGGACGGTCTCCTTCCCCATTCCATTTCCACATAGTCACCCACAGTTGCCAGTGCCTGGTTTCCTTCCTTTCTCCTTGGAATCTTTTATGTCATTTACCTCACCCATTGACTTTCAAATCTGCCTTATCTTCAAGACAACAGTCGGCTCCCCAAAGAAGCTTTTACTTCCTAATCTAGTGTGAGGTTTGTTGAAATGTAGGTTCCCTTCCCCCCTTTACTCCCCCCACATGTACTTTTCAAAATTAAGCTTTTCAAAGAAGTGACCTATTGATGGGTTCCAAGCTCCTGGTCCCATATTTTCCCTTTTATCCTGTAAGCGCCATATCAGTCAGGATAACCTGGTATCCCCTAGCCCATTGCTGACTCTCAGTTAGTGAAAACAAAGGCTTCATTGATGCTGGTGATGTGGCGGCCATGCGTTAGCAGGGGGCTAGCTTCATCTTCGTACTCCACAGACATCTGAGACAGGACCTTCTCATCCAGTGTTGGCAGCTACATCCTGAGGGTGAGGAGGGCTCTGGAGATGCGTCCGCAGTGACATGCCATGACCTGGAAGCAGTGCCTGCCACCTTCACCGCACTCTGATTCATCAGAGAGAGTCACATGGTACCACAAATCTTAGTGAAGAATGGGCAGGAAATCCTGTGGCTCACATGGGGAAAACTGTTAAAAGCACTCATGACTACCAAAAATTCTTTTTATCACATCCTTTCAATATTAAATACCGAGCTCAAATCATTCTTTTGTTGCTTTTCCAACAGAGCCCAGCTGGAAGGCAGTGGTCTCATTTTTTCCTTTGTTCTTACTTTTTGTTCCATTTATTGGCACTGTCAGACTGACGCATAGTCTAAGTTATTGTTGCATGTATATATGTCTTGTGTCCCCTGAGACCAGAACTTGTGTCTTTTTTTTTAAAGCCATCCAACCACAGTTAAGAGCCCATAATAGATATTTAATAGCATATCTAGGCATTGATTACCTTTCTAAATTACAGTTAAAATATGACATCCATAATAACTGCCTTTTCATTTTGTCCCACTGACACAAATGCTCTCTGCTCCTTGGAGTTGGACTCCTCATGTAGTCGGTTGAATTTGTCTGGAAATCCTTTCAAACACGTTCTTACTGTCTGGTTTATAAAGGACCCCCAGCTTACGAAGCCCTTGTTAGAATTCTCTACACACCATAAATGCACTGGACAGATAAAACATGACAAATAATGAACACTCAATACACATCTGTTGACTAATGCATTCTATGTTCAGAATTACCCTAATGTTAAATAACCCCCTTAAACAGATGAAGACCTTGGCTGTTGATTAGGGAAATATGGTTTTTAAAACTACAACCCAATATTCTGACATAACACTAAACTTTTGTGAAAATTATCAAGAGAACTGGGTTTGGCATAGCTTATGCCTACAATTGGGAAGCGCTTGGTAAGGTTAACCAAGAAGAGCACTGAATTCAAAACCAGGGCTATAGAGGGATTTCTAAGCTGGCAGGAACAACAGGGTGAGAGCTTGTATCAAAACAATACAAAACAACTGTGATCCTTGTGGTGGCCTAAGGAACCCCAACTCTGCATAGTTTACCAGAAAGAGGTACATTGCCATTCCGTGTGAGAGATGTGGAGAGGGAAGGGAGGAGTGGGGCTGGGGAAACAGGCAAAGAACGCTGTTCAGAAAACAAAATGAAGTGGAGGAGGAGATGGTGAAGGGAGAGTTCTGCCTTGGGACTCGGGACCAGGAACATCCATTTCCCAACTTAGTATCACAAGGCACCCCAAACTGAATGGCATAAACAAGAAACCACTTCGTTCTAAGCTTAGATGTAGGATCAAGATGTGGCAGGGAAGGATACACCCCAGTTGGAGCAACTTCCACTGTTCTTAGCTTAGGACACCCCACTCCTGACCTCTGTCTCAACTGCATGTTGTGTGCATGCCTGTGTCAGGGCCTTGTCTTGACCAGCATGACTTCATGATATCCAGTTACCAATAACAAACTGTTTCCAAGTAAGACTATATCTTGGGGTCCTAGAGGCAAGAAGTTCAGCACAGGGATCCTCAGAGGTTGCCATGTGAACCACAGTGATTCTAAGGAGAATCGAAGCGCCGTGTGGAAGACAGGATGTGGAATGGAAAGTGCCCACAGCATTTGCGTAGATTTCCAGTGCCTCCCTGGGAACCATGCCCCTGATATCACAGGAGTCATCTCTCTTGTTCTTCACAAGCGATTAAGACTGCCACTTCCACTTTCCAGACACTTAGAAATAAAGACAGAGAGAGTTTGAGTCCCTAAACCAAGGTAATAGCTAATTAAGATAGATTTGGTGCCATGTGTTTCTGATCCAAGCCACTTCCCTTGCTTCTATTTTTTGTGGATTTACTCCAGTGGCGAAACCAATGAGTGGGGATCTCACAGGCAGTCATACTGGGTAAAGACTTGGACTTAGCACACAGCAGATTAAAGAATGTATGGATCTGCTAGAATCTGTCCTAGCCTTAAAACACGAGTGTCACATGAACCTGCAGCTGAACCATCAACAACAAACTGATTCATAATTATTAATCCTATATATTGGTCAGCGCATTCGCTTACCTAAAACTACACTTTAAATACTGCTGACTGAAAGTCTGGATGTGGGAGAGAGCACTTGCTATTACTGATGTCTTCAATTGACCTGCGTAACTATTTTATAACACGGGCTTTGATGTTTTCCCAGGAAGATTATTGTGGCTGTAACCAGACTGGACTGGAATGCTCTTTCCAGTTTGGTCTTAAATGCCATTCGCTGGGAGCAGCCTTCTTTCATCTGCTCCCAGTTGCCCTCAGTATTCACAAATCTATGCTCCCAAGTGATTACTGTTTCATTTCAATCATGTATTTAAACATTGGTGTGTAATTTTGGATTATATGCTCTGGGATGGGAGGAGCTGGGTCGATATGGTTTCCCATGTGTGTCTAAGGTCTGACAAATGTTCCATAACATTTCTATGACTTTATGAATATGAAAAATAACCGAACGTCGGCCAGACTATCCATTATCCTGGGGCTCAGAAATTATTCAAGTTGTTTTGTGAGGAATGTGTTGGTCATTCTTTGGGCAAATCTACAGTGACCTTTTCCCTTGTGCATCCAGGTTGTCGCTAACGTTTATAAGGTGGAATCAGTTATATCTCTAGCCAAAACCTCATTGCTAATGACTGATAGAAACACTCACACTTTCTCACGCTTCTAAGGTGAATAAGAAGTTAATAGAGGACCTGAAACAGAATTTTTGCGACTCTTTATGTTTAAGGCTAGAATAATCTGGACGCATAAATATCATAAACCATATGCAAAGTGTTAGAGTCCCTGCATACCTGGAATACAAGTGTATAGTTTCTTCAGAATTACCTTTAATTGAACACCGTTTAGATACAAATGTCAAGCAATAACTTTATAATTTGAGATTGCTGTCTTAGATCCACCGTAAAGATACTTTTATGGAAATTGGTTGCTACATTTCATTAATTTCTTGTTGGCCACCTGGGTTGAAATACCAAGTTCTGTATTTTGTTTATTAGAAAAAAATATACTTAATTTTTTCAAATAATTAAGTCTTCCATGCCTTGAATGAAAGAAGGATATCACATCAGTCTCTTCCAGTATGGGAGTCAAAGCAATACAGAACGTCAGTGAAAAATTTACTCAGTAGTGTTTGACACACTGTGAGCCATGGCTGGTATTGTGGCTACCACCATCACCACCATTATCATCTTACTCTCTGGGACATGCTCCTGGTCACAGATACCAAGTAAACCTACTTTGTGTAAGAAATACGCTTGGCTCTGTTGAATTTTTCCTACTCTTAGTTATTCCTTAAACCTGTTGCAAGGAGAGAGGGCCTGCTTTTGGTCCCCCACCCGGCTAGCTTACACCCAAAATGATCACACAGAAACTGTATTAATCCTAACACTGCTTGGCCATTAGCTCTAGCCTCCCATTGGCTAACTCTCACATCTTGATTTAACCCATTTCTAATAATCTGTATATCACCATGAGGTCGTGGCTTACCGGGAAAGATTTAGCATGTCTGACCTGGCGTCTCCATGGTGGCTCTCTGACTCTCTTTCTTCCTCCCAGAACCCAGTTCTGTCTTCTCTGCATACATAAGTTCTGCCCTATTAGGCCAAGCAGTTTCTTTATTAATTAACCAATGAAAGCAACACACAAACAGAAGGACCTCCTACACCATAAACCAATTTCCTCATTTACTTATTTCTGAGTTCACTCTATACATGCTTTAGGAAATACAGCCTTTGTGAAACAAGGTGACATATCAATGCATGAACACGTTTGTATTGTGTTTGCAGAAGAGAAGCTGGGCCTTGAAGAGGTGACGTGATCAATACCCAAAGAGACCAAGATGGAGTCGCTTCTGCTTCCTGACTGTGTGATTGTGACTCTTCTGTTTTTGCATAAATTACCACAGAATCCTTTCTCTTAGTGAATTTCTACATGCAGCCCTCACAGAGACTAGAGTGGTTTCTACCACAATCCGGGCTGCTCTTACTGGTGCAGCAAAAATGCTCCTCCTTATTTGTCACAGAAGCTGCACTGAAGAAAGGACCCCAAGAGCACAGACGGCAGAGCTGGGGAAAGAGAAAGGATTCCTCTGCTGTTGTGTACCCTGGGTAGCCTCGGTTTCACACAGTGCAGTGATGTAAGTAAAGAGTTTAATATCATTATTAAGGAAAGAGAAAGTCAAGTTCTCTTTAGTCCCAATGGTGGCTGTGATTAATCTATGGGGTTAAGAAAGAGAAGCAGCCAGACACAGAGGCCATGAGAATTAATGGGCCCCTGTGTGTAATAAACACAGGTTTAGAGTAGGTTTTTTTCAGCCCTGGTCTCTGCCCTTAGATACTCAGGTACAGATCTCCCTCCTCCTCCCTCAGACCACACAGTCTCTGAGGGCACACAGAGGACATTTGGGGCTACCACATACTTCTCTTTTCTCTACAGAGATCCGTTTTTCTCAATCTGAATATTCCATTAAGTTCAGCTGCATGCTTCCCCACCCCTCTCTAGTACCCCCACTTCTGGTCTTATAGGGGTTCCTTACTGCCCTCAGCACAACAGAGTGGAAACCCCTGGAGGATGGCAGATACAGCAACCATTCCATCACTACCAACCTGCAGGTTTATAAGCCCCCGAATGCCAGCTTTCATTCAGAGGACCCTCAAGGGATTGAGGGGAGGACCCTCCCACCTCACTGACCCCCACAGCACGCAGTCAGAAATGTCTCTTTAGAATGATCCCCTTCTACTTTGACATATAACAAGTGGGGTATATTCCATCTTAATCATGTTTAAGACTATTATGGACTAGCAACAGAATCAGCTTTTCCCCCACTGTCAAGATTCTTGTGTGTGCTCTAGCACAAACTTCCTGCCTACCCCCTCTCAAAGCTGGACACAGAACTACTAATAGAAACCAAATTCTGGCAAGATTTCAAATTCAAACATAAGTCTGTTTTTTTTTATTTTCAAGAAAACCTGAGTCCTAATATTGGTTTTATGATTTTAACTCTGAATCTCTCTCTCTCTCTCTCTCTCTCTCTCTCTCTCTCTCTCTCTCTCTCTCTGTGTGTGTGTGTGTGTGTGTGGTCTTAAAAAAAGAAAAAACAAAGAGAACACATTTTCTTATCAGTCTGTGCAAAGTCATTCTAACTTGCCCCTTTGGGCGCCATGAGGATTAACGATTTCTATTTCCTAACAATACCCCAGTCCCTCCCTGGTAGTAAGTTAGGGATATGAGCCCATTAACTGAAAATGTTGCTCCTGTGGCCTTCAAGGATTAATGTTCCTCCCAAAGCCCAGAACTTTCAGGTACAAATATAGTTCAATCAGTTAATGGGCTAATTAGTTAATTGTCAACTTGGCAAAGATGAGAAGTGTTATTGTTTTTGCACTTTATTAAATTCCAAGAAGTAAGACCATGGAGAGTAAGTGCTGAGGTTTTTTTGTTTTTTGTTTTTTTTTTGTTTTTTTCAGGAAGGTGGGTGAGTGTCACGTGCAAAACCATCCTACACAGACTCTTGTCCTGCCTGAACTGAAGGACAGAGGAGATGATGGCACTAATGATATCCCACTGGTAACCCCAGCAACCAGAGAAGTTGGAAAAAGAGTAGGAGTCATTATTTAAAAGTCCTTTTGATGTGCGTGTCATAAAGAACAATGGAAAGCCAGGAGAGCAGAATTGTGGTCTATTCCCATGTTCCGAGGTGCGTGAGAGATTACGTATGATATATGAGCTGGGGCAAAAATCTGATCTGCCGCAGAACCAAATATGAAGCCCAGCGAGGCATTTTACGGTGAGGCTCTGCAATGCCACTGAAAACAAGGCTGCTTTCTAGAGAAAAGAGCAAGGTGAGCATTCAAAGTGTGAATCTTCTATAAATAAGCACGAGGAGCCCAGCACAGAGCATCTGAGTCATAGTTGCATCAAGAAAAGGAAATGGTTGGAAGACATTCAACTGGTAACCATACCACCAGAGACTACACAGCTTCAACAGCCTGTTTCTAAGGAGAAAAAAAAAATGAAAATTTCACAGGCCTCTTAATGGTTTAGGAATGTGTTCAATCCCTGAGTGACACCAGCACATTTTGAAGAATTGGAAATCCTACACAGAACAGTCACAGACTGAATGATGGATAATTAAGCATTTTTAGTTCCACAGGAAGAATATTTAATTTAAGGTACCTGCCAACATAGTAGCTAATAAGATTTCTGGGAATAGAAAGAGTATATATGAAAAACTGATGAAGAGTTTTTCTCACAGAGCGGCATTCGGTAAGAAAAAAAGGAAGTCCACCAGTGGAACACATGAGGCCACTGGTACAGTCACCGCTCTTTACAGCCGTGCCACTCCTTGACAGCTACCTTTGTTTTGGACCTTGTGAGGGTGGCGCCAAACCTCTCAAATGTCTCCACAATGATCACACTTCCTTCTCTAACACAGCTCAAGTTCTAAATTCTCTTACTTCCATTCTTCCCAGGAATTGAGAGTGCTTGAAACGATTGTTCATTGCTGCAAAGGATTGCACATCAGTGTGTCAGGATACAGCCAGGTTTGTCCATGAGATATATAAGACGATATCTATTTGGGAGAAGGGTCTTCTCAAGTTTTCTTTCCTGAAATTACTTGTTAGAAGTCCTTTCTTAAACAACCTATTTTGAAGTGTTTCTTAAACTAGTTCATCTAATTCACAATTATAAGGAGAAATGAACTTTAGATGCAGATGAAAGAGAACTTCTAGCCAGGCGGTGATGGTGGACACCTTTAATCCCAGCATTTGGGAAGCAGAGGCAGGTGGATTTCTGAGTTCAAAGTCAGCCTAGTCTACAAAGCGAGTCCCAGGACAGCCAGGACTACACATAGACACCCTATCTGGACAAAGAGAAAAAGAAATGAAAAAAATAAAACAAAACACAATGAAACAATTACAACAGTAATAACAACAAAACAGGAGGATGTCTAAAGACAGCCCGAGTTGTTAATGACGCTCCTAAGCTACTGATCTGGCCATGATAAAATGTGGAATTCCACTCATATATGATGATAAATCTCATTATTAATTACACTTGACTTGAATTCTCTGTTGGCAGCTAAGATATTCTTAAAATCCAAAAGAGATAACCATGTATAGATCCCTAAGGCCTGTTTGTTCCAGACATAAAGATAAATCTATGTATTTACTAATCAGAAATAGCAGCAGGCATGCAGTTCTGTCTGCTGACAGTGAAAACTTGAGCAAGGTGGTCAAACTCTGTGTAAAGGCACAATAATCACAGCCAGTGAGTTGGGCATCTTCAGTAACTTTCTCTTATTAGTAGTATCAGAACCCTAGATGCTTAATTTTCTGTAATTAATGTCAGCCTCCTGGATGTCCAGGTAGTCTCATCTCACTCTTTTTTATTGACTAGATCACAAGAACATGTACAAAGCTGTGTAAGAGAATACTTGGGAAGTGAGAGCTCAGTAGCAATATGTAAAATGCAAGCATGTATACCATACAAACATATACCATACAAAGGGAAGTCTGGCGTATACCAGACAAAGGCAAGTCTGAATGTATACCATACAAAGGGAAGTGTGATTGTATACCAGACAAAGGCAAGTTTGAAAGCTGTTTCCAAACAGAAAAACAAGTCAAGTGAGAAAACAAACACCATCCAAAGCAGCAGGGTAAATAAACCTTGAAAGGCATATGGTATATTGGACAGCATCCGTGCATGTCATTTAAAGCCGACTTCTTCATACCTAATCCAAAAGTGCAAAAGTACGAGTGTGTTTCTCAGGCCTCATAGGAAGCTGGAGTCTGAGGTCTCTTTCACACTTGGAATCATTGAGATTATCAGAGTGGGATCAAATAAGGACAGATGGGGTGGCCTGGCATGAAAGCAGCAAAGAACAAATTGAATGTGCTGACCCAGAATCCAAGAGAAGTACGAGATTACAGAGCCGGGGCTGAGAGACGTGTGCGATGCTGCTCCCGAAACTTAGCAATGCAAACGGAGACCGGCCATAAGGACTCGATGAAGAAAGGAGATGAGAATATGATTGGATCGTGTTGAGGTTTAAAAGAGGTTGAGAAACTAGGGATAATAATTGTGCATCCATTTTGTATTTTGCTAGGACATGATAAGAGGAAATCGGGCAATGATGAGAACCCTGAACCTGAGGTTATTTTCTTTCTACGCAGGAGATGACAAAATGGGCCCACGCACTAATGCAAATGATGCAAGAAGTGGAGGTGCTGATGTCAGAGAGAAGCAAGATGGTGGCTGGAAAGCAGTTCTTGAGAATGGAGAAAAAAGGATGTGGTATTTGACCTTTGAGAGTGTTCATTACTTGGGGTAAAGGGGGGGCGTTTCAGACAGACACAAGGACACAGGTATACTGATAGATTTACTGATGAGAAAATAGGTGGATTTTTATCTGTGGGCTGCCATCTTAGACGATACAATGAAAAAACAACAACAAAAATGAATTTCTCAGAAATAAAATAAACCTTTTACATTTTCCTCATAGATTTTAAATTATTGGTTCTTAGATAAAAGCACAGAATAGAGTAGAATTTTTCTGTAATTAGAGAATACTCTAATTGTCCAGTGAGCCCTTGAATGGGCAGCTTCTCTAGACTCAGTGTGGTATAAACACTTTGGGACAGGACAATCACGGATGTAGTAAGAAAATCAATTCTATGATCACTCTTCAATAGTTGGTGGCAGCACAATGGAAGGAAAACAGAACAGACTTGGGAGACACAGGTTCACACCCTGCTCAGACCTGATATACATCATAGAATACTGGGCACCCTTTGATACTGTATTCACTGTCTTTTATGCCACCTGTATACAAATTATTACAATAGTATTTTCGTGTTAGATTTCTGATATGAAACTCAAATGCATGACAATGGCAGTAACAATCACGCCCCTGAAGGAAGATGGGCTTTTATCCGCTTGATATCTTCTTTGAATAATAGTGCTGAACTGTAATATATTTTTTCTTCCTATGCTTATACATGCACCACATACGCAGATACGCAGTGTTACTAACTCAATGGTGTCCTTCAAAAATTCACATTTTTGAGGTTTAATTCTCAACACATCAGGAAGTTACTGAGTTTGGAGATGGTTTAAAGATCTGACTCAGTTATTGTGAAGTTATTCATAAGGACACCAGTCTAATATCTTGTGTATTCTTACCAGAGGAGCAAATGGACACACAAGAGACACCAGAGAAAACTGTGCAAGATGGGGACACAGTAAGCAGGTGGCTATTTATAAAGTAAGAAGCAAAACTTTATAAAGAACTAAACCTATTGAGATTTTGATCTTGGTCTTCTTTCTAGCCTCCATAAATGTAATATGTACATAGACATTTCTTTTAAGTCTTCTTTCCTATGAGAGTTTGTTACAGCAGTATACGCAAGCTAACCTTCCCTTCCTCTCTCCCTTCCTCCCTCTTCTCTTCCCCTTTCTCTCTCATCTTAACCATGAAGATAGATGTTAGAGTTTTTATCTTACAGTGAATGAGAACATCACAGTTCAAAGGATAAAGTGACTCCCTTGGGGTCACTATGCCCTGTAAATGCTTACAAAGTGCATGGTAATTCCAAATTACCCTTTAATTAGAGATATCAGTGAAACATTGAAGCTGTGGAAACAGAACCTTCTAAAAGACACTTTAAGTTGTTTCCCACAACCGCATTTTTGAGCAGGCTCCCAGCCAGTGTGCTATGACATCATAGCTCTTGCTCTTGTTGTTTGTGCTGCTCTTTGCATGACTCCAAAATCACTACTTCTTTGAGGTTTATTAGAGTTTTGTTTTCTTTTTTTTAAAAAAACCATCCTTCTATTGTACCATTTATTGGCCCCTTATTGCAATTCTATCTTTCAAACTCAATTAACCGGATTGTTTACACTCGCATCCTTTGTTCTCGTCTCAGGAAAATAATACCAAGGGATTACAGCTGTGCGTGTAGCAACAAAGTGCTTAGCTGAGGACTGTGATGGGCCACACTCACTAGGACAGTCCTGTCATGAGATGGTCCCTGCATCAGTGCAGCCATAGACGCCATGGCCTTGCAGACATCTGCTCTCCCTGCTTTCCCCTACAGCACTCTACTTCCGTAAAAAGTGGAGCCAAAAACCTCCCTTGCGCATCTTCTCCTGGGAACTGCATAACTTCCAACTGAAGGGTCAATAAATGTAATTAAAAGGCTCATCCAACTGGATCTTTCTTTCTCTGAGTGTCTTCCCTTGGAGGGCCGATTGTCCAACTCATAAATGGATTTTTAAAAGTACGAGGTCTGTGAAGGTTACAGGTGTCCTCAGCCTATTGATTTGCCTAGTTTGATGTTTAGTCAGTCGTAGTCAGTCTTCACCCAATGAATGACACACCTCTGTTTGTAGAGTTAACAAATAATCTACATTGTGTCACTGTCTGACTAATAACTCCCCAAAGGAATGCCTGTCCACTCTGCTGTCGTTATACACAAGCAGCAATTCAGTGATTCAGGTGGACATGATGACAACAGAAGAAAATCAGGGGACAGCCAAATCATCAGGGAATGATTACTGGATCAGCCATCTTTCTTTTTCTGTGTGTCACTCCTGTTCTTGACTAAAACTGTTCAAACTGCCAATTATGACTTCGTTCTCATTATTAAGAAACTCAAAACTCGGTGAATTCAAGCCCAAAATCTTAGACTCATTAAGTCTGAGATTGCTTTCCCATCAGTCAATTAAATCACATCTCAGCCAATCAGCACTGACATGGCACACATCATCTCAGCCAATCAGCATTGACATGGCACATCATCTCAGCCAATCATCAGCACTGACATGGCATATACTTGTTCTCTTGTTAAGAAGCCAGCCTTAGAAACTTCACCACACTGAGTGGTCATTCTTCATGGCAATAGTCTGAACTGCTGTTTAAAAATCTAGGTGCCCAACAATCCTGTAAATTACTGATTTATTGTTATATCATTCAAAGGAATTGACAGTGCTATTTATTTAAAAAAATGCCTATTGCATCTGAAGTTTTGCTAAGATCTGTTTATCATTGTCACATGAGAAAGGAAAATACGATGAGGCCTGAACCTTTCAAATATAAAATTTCTCTCTCTTCCAAATAAGGGCAAATCACAAGTCAAACTTTTGTTTTGAGTCACTGACTTAGACAAACTAAAGGTTGAGTAAATGCTGGGTGAATTATATGTGTTGACTGCTATTTAAAATATATGGGATCTGCTTCTGAAAGGTGAGAAATGAGAGGGAGCAGATTTGTCAGTAGCAATGGTAACATCAAGGAGAACCGTGATGGTAATTTCACTTTATGTTGCTCTTTTCCTTCCTAAGATCCCAAGTCTACAGATGTGTAGGAGGGAAGGCCTGCTTGTTTGTCCTGGAGGCCCAGAACCAAAATAACCACACAGAAACTGTATTAATTAAATCACTGCTTGACCCATTAGCTATAACTTCTTATTGGCTAACTCTTACATATTAACTTAATCCCTTTCCATTAATCTGTGTATCACTATGAGGTTGTGGCCTACCAGCAAAGTTTCAGCACGTCTATCTCTGACGGTGGATCCATGGCATCTCTCTGACTCTGCCTCTTTTCTCCCAGCACAGCATTTAGTTTTCCCTGCCTACCTAAGTTCTGCCCTGTCAACAGGCCAAGGCAGTTTCTTTATTCATTAATGGTAATCACAGCACACAGAGGGGACTCCCACATCATGGATGTACCAGGGAACAGACCACAACTGGACATGCACTCAGAACCAGTGTGCTAGACTATTCTGATTCATTACCACTGAGAAGCAGCCCCTCCAAAAATCAATCTCTTGCCATTTGGTAGAAATAGAACAGGGGATGCTTGTTGCCATGGGATGAGAGTAGAAAGATAAAGATCTTCAATAAAAACTTGTCTCCCAACATGAAACCTTTTTCTTTAGATGGACTTCTCTTCAGGCTCTCTGGGGATGAGGCTGGAAATAATTTAAAAAAACAAAAACAGGAACTTGAATGAATACAAGTATAACTTTTTCACAAATTATTTATAGTTATACTTTTTATTGTACTTTTGTTTGAAAAATCCAAGGATGATGTTAATGAATGAGTAACACAATTACCATGGTATTGCAGTTTTGGTAGCACAGCTGTGGAGCTGAGGATTACAGAAGAGCAGCTTTCAAATCCAACTTCATTCACTTTTTGACTGCGCCATCTCAGGAAAGTAACTTAACCTCTGTGCATCCATCTTCTCATGTGCACGTTAGAAATCAACAGGTTTGGGGATGGAGAAATGGCTTAGTGGTTCAGAATGCTTGCTGCTATCCCCAAAGAGCTTGGATCCTAGCACCTATATCTAGTAGCTCACAATGGCTTGCGACTAGATCACTACAGGATCAGATGGCCCCTTATGGGCTCTGCAGGTACCCATGTACACACACACACGCACACACACACACACACACACACACACACACACACACACACACACGTAGACAGGAGTTTCTGTGCCATGAGGTCCCAGAGCCTTTCAGCCCCAAAGAAACACACAGAGGCCTACATTAATTATAAACTGGTTGGCCTGTTAGCTCAGGCTGCTTATTAATTAACTCTTACATATTAACCCATAGTTCTTGTCTGTGTTAGTCACGTGGCTTGGCACCTTTTATCAGTGAGGCGTTCTCATCTTTCTTCCTCTGCATCTGGGTAATGACTGTAGATTTAACCTTTCCTTTTCCCAGAATTCTCCTATTCTTGTTGTCCCACCTATATGTCCTGCCTGGCTACTGGCCAATCAGTGTTTTATTAAATCAATACAAGTGACAAATCTTTACAGAGTTAAGAGCATTGTCCCACAGCACACAAACATACACACAAATAAGAAGCAAAATTATTTTTAAAAATCTTGTTTAGACCACAGAACTAGTAGAAGAATTAAGAACCTTTATTGACAGCAAGTATATTCACAGAATCTACAAAAATATGTCAAAATAGATTTTAAATTTAAATTTGATCTATGATGATGTAGCCAGGTACTTTTGTTATCAGTGTGTTGAGGACACAAGGCTCTGATATAAATTTACAGTTATCAACAGTGTAAAAGGTTGGAGAGATAGTGAAGGCATTTGCGCTAGCAAGACTTTGCTATAAATAGTTTGGGGTGAAGTGTAAAGAAATTTGGAAGAAGCTAAGGTGAACGTGTCTTTCAAAGAAACTCCCCAGTAGGGTATGAAGGTGGGAATCACAGATGATTTGCCAAAATATAAATAAGAAAACTCATCCAGCGGAAGAAACTGCACAACAATGTGCGCGCTGCTTCCATCTGGAAGAGAAATGCTAGAAAGACACTTAATATTCATGACTGACACATTTTCTTCGTACTGTCAGTCAGCTGGAACCAAAGTACACAGCTGGCTGGAAAGCGCATCCCCGTGTCACGGTTCATCTCATGACCTCACGTTTCATCCCATGACCTCACGTGGCCAATCAGGCATGCGGGGCTGAAATACTTCTTACCGGCTCAGTTTTTCTTTTCAGGGCGTAGCATGGTGACCAGAATCTGCCATGGAGTAGCCAGCATCCTTTCTTCCCATTTTGGCTTCTTATCAAAAGTCAACACCAGATTGCAAGGAGCTAAATCCAATTATCAGTCTCCAAAATAAGGACGAAAAGACCCCTATATTTGGCCACATGTCTTATTTGCAAGCAAAGTAATTTGTCAAGGAGAAGCTTCATTTCTGTGTTTGCAACACTGAAGCAATATAAAGATATTTTAAAAGGCATTCTTTGAGAAAATTTGCTATAAACATTCAGGAAATCTAAACCTTGGAAAGAATCATTATTAAAATATGTCTATTTTTAAAAAAAATATAAATTTTAATCAGATCCTACTAGCTTTCATGACACAGTTTTTTGGAATTCTAATCTGAACAGAGTTATATTTATAAGATTTTCTTTTTTGCACACACGGGACATGAATGCCTAATTACAAATTTAGGAATTTAGGTTTTTTTTTTTATAGAAGAAGTGAAAAATGTACAGCATTATTCTCTGGCCAGAGACTGGAACAGAGGAGCTGACACAGGATGGACGACACCTATGTGCTTCACTGTTCAGAAGCGGGAAGTGAGTGACCCACTACTATTTTTCCAGGGAGCCTGAAAGCTGTCTGTGAAGTCAAAAACATGGAAATGCAGGCCTAAAACCTTCCTCAATAATTCTAATTCTCCTTAGTGTGTCACAGTATTTAGTCAATAGGAAAACATTTGTGCAAAGAGGACTAAACAAAAACAAAATGCGATATTGTCTTTAAACAATATTTTGTTGGGTAGATGATTCTTAGGCCCATAACAATGCCCTTCGTCCCTCCTGAGGGATCATTTAAAACCAGCTTATACATCCCAGGGCATCCCGGTGGAAATGAATTCCTAACGTTCTAGCCTTTTGAGAATTGATTGCAGATTTATACATCTTTGCCTTTGGTTGTGTAGCAGCCTCTAAAGATCCCGGATGACGGAGCGTGCTTGTGATCCTGCGGTACGAGAGACTTAATTAGACACCAAATGTGCACTGCCTGATGATGGTTGTTTAAATTACCAAGGCACACACTACGATCCCCAAACCCACAAGCCAGAAGGAAGCATGAGGTCAAACTACGGTAGACCCCCTTTTGACATAATGGGGTGTGGGAAATAGCCTGCCACCACCGGCGGCTTCGCATCTCTCTCTGTCTTCTAATGGTCTGGGCTGTTTCGTATTTCACAGACCATTGCTGCTCATTCTCTGTCTCCCAACTACAAAGTCTGCTCCACTTTTTATTTATCATTTTAATACCTTGGCTAATTTCAACCTAGAATAATGTTTCTGTTTATAGAAGTCTAGCCCCTGCGGCAAGCAACAGATACTCAGGGGCTTCCAGGAAGCAATGCGAACACACACTAGAGTGCTGGGGAAGGCTCTCCAATCACAGCCTGGCACCCGCTTCCATTGCACTGTCAGCCCCAGCCCTCAGAGGTGTGATCAGAATCCTGCTGTGTGCAGCTGTTCTTAATCCATCCTGGGATGGAGAAGGTAGAGGGCACCTCATGAGCGGACTTGGAGAAGTCCTAACGAGAAGAACAAGCAATTAATTCTTTCAACTGCAGGTGGGGGTGGCGGTGTGCAGGCAGGGGCATGAGCGCACTGAGTGCTCAGGAATAAGCATGTGTTTCCTTCCCATCCATGGCATGACCAAGGTGAGATAGCTTTTGGTCTGCTCAACAAATGGGTGTGTTCCCGAGAGGGAAAAACACGAGCTGATTAGAGGAGGATTGATGACTATGAATGTTCCCAGGTATAAACCATCTGGGCAGGTGTCTTTTAACTAAGATTAATAAGCATATGTCACCACAAGTTCCTTTACAAGACGCGTGATGGTGGAGAATCAAAAATTTCCGAGTCCAACTGCCAAGCTGCCACTGAGCAAAATGTTTCCAGATAAACAAAGCATTGTGCCAGCTTGGATAGAGACAGGTGCCCTTGCTGAACCTGAAATAGCTTATATCCAAGGTAAATAGTTTTCCTCCTCTCTGGGAAGGTGGACATGGACCAGAGGCCCCTCTGTCCAGGCCAAAGAACAGGGGGCAAAATTTCATCTCAGCCAACAGTCTGCATGCTGTGGATCCAAGTCAACACCTAGCTTCTCAGGTTCTGTCTGCTGGCCATTTTACAGGTTTCTGGAGAACAAGGACAGCTGCAAAAAAGTTGAAGGCTGTGTACAGGTCAGGTCGTGTCCCCAAGGACACCACAGAGCATCACACTCTGCCAATTTTAACTTTAGCTTCTTTTGCAATATCAAAATAGATCAGGGCTGTGAGCTCCCAAGGAACTATCCAAGCCCCTATTTAGGTTTCAAATGAAGCATCAAAGTGTAGCTTGTGTGTGTGAACATTAGTCTTGTGAAACTGCGGGCAGCCCCTTTTCACAGTGATAGTAAAGTCACCAAAAATCATTATCTAAGTTCCTTGTCCACAAAAGAGGATTATATTCATATACTGGAACATATCTTTCTATATCTTCAACATACTATATTTGTGTAAACTATATATTCAAATAATAAAGATACAAGAAATAATTATGTTAGTAATATTCCTTGTAAAACCTGTGTATTAATGAAAATCGATAGCTCTCTTAACACAGACCTATATGTCTCCACTAATTTAAAGCACTTATTAGGGGCAGAATGTCAATGAGAAGTGCAATATGACCAAAGAGAAGATTTGGACAGGACTATATTTTCAAGCCAAAGTTGTATGTTTCTTGGTTCTACCAGGTTGTAATCATTAATGCTTCTTACATGGAATTTTGAAAGGCTGTTATTTTCCCCAAATTACACACATTTTTACTTTCTATAGTTTGGCAGAGCTCACCGTTATTTTGTGTTTGATGGCTTGGAATCAACTCCCCGTGTACTGAAGGTTTCATCTGGGCTCAGGGAGAACAGGGACAATCAATTGAGAAATCTGTCATGGCCAAAAGTCAGCTATATAGGGATTACACAGAATGTACTTGTCCTGCCTAGCCCTGTACAAAACAGACAGTCATTAAATATGCACTGATGAAGAAGGAGAGGAAATTGGCATGTACCCAGAGACCAAAGGGCAGAAGGGCAGAAACGAGCGCAGCAAAAAGCGTATCTTAATGAAAACGAAGCTCGAAGAGGCCGGGTGATTGAAGAGGTTATTGCTGCTGTGTGAGGGTGGCGTCTCTCAGCCTAAGCAGAATCTATTTTACTCCTTCACATCCCAAACTTAGGGCTGATGCGAGAAATAGCCGAAGGAAAAGGAAGTCTCTGTGCACTGCCTCTAAGAACAGTCTGGAGCAGAGAGGAAGGAATACCTCTGAACAGACCGATTCATGATTGACAGTGACCAGCAAGGACATCACTGGTAGCTTGCTCTCTCTCTCTCTCCCCCCATCTATCTCACATTATAATACTCATATATTCCTAAATAGCCTGTTCAGTTCATATCATGTTTCTTTCATGTATGTTTTCAGGGCTGATCATTTGGCACCGGACAACCAATTGATTTGTTCTTCCCTGAGGAAGAGCACCTACCTCCCTGCCATCCTCAGCTGCCTATAGGTCTTGGTGTGAGGTTGAGGTCTCATGGGGTTTTCCTCATCCAATTTGTCACATCTACAAGTGTCATTCATCCTTGTGAAGCTCACACTGGGCAGCCATGTTGGTTAGCCTCTATAGGTAGAGCTCTTAATGTTCTTAGGAGACACAATTTCAAAGAAAAGTCCCTGATTGTTGTGTGAGACTGTTCATTCCCAGCTGCTCAGCCCTGAAATAATCACACAAAAACCATATCATCTGCAATACTGTTCAGCCAGTAGCTTAAGTATATTTCTGGCTAACTCATATCTTAAATTAACACATCTCCATTAATCTGTGTATTGCCATGAGGCTGTGGCTTACCGCATAAAGTTCCGGCATCTGTCTCCAGTGGGGCTACATGGCTTTTCCTGACTCTGCCTTCTTTCTCCCAGCATTTAGTTTAGTTATTCCTACCTACCTCTATTCTGCCCCATGCAGGCCCAAGACAGTCCTTTATTAACCAATGGTATTCAAAGAATACAGAGGGGAATCCCACATCACCTGATCCTTGGATTCTTGCAATCTTTCCACTTCTTTGGTAATGTTCCCTGAGCCTTAGAAGCAGAATTATATATATATATGGACTGAGCCCCACAACTTTGCATTGTGTTTGATTGTGGTTTTCTGTGGTGGTTTCTGTCTGTTGCAGAGAGAAATTTTCTTGATGAAGGGTGAAGTGAAGATTACACTTTGGGGTTTGAGAACAAACATTCACAGATTGTTAGAGGATTGTTCTGGTTTAGTGGATTAGAGATTGTAGATTCTCCTCTAGTAACCATGGCTTCACCAGCACTGAGGAGTTAGCTTCCAGTACCAAGCACGATTTCCCTCTTGCTGAACTGGTATGCATTTCTCTCACACGTGTAGAAAGTGCATTCCAGGGAAACTGAGGTGAAAAGTAATCAAAATTTTGTTTGGGTTAAAACATAAGCCAATCAAAGTCCTTGGGAATGAAGGCTGGATATCAAAATGGCCTGTTGTCATCTACTCAACCCTATTACACAAATCGTCAAGCCTAGAGCTAAAGGAAGTCAATTATGTTAGGTCCACAAGGAATATTTACTAAATAGACAATATTGAAAAGTACCAGATTTTCTTTTCCTTCTTTTGTGATATGTGTGCACACATGCACATATAGTGTAGGTGTGTTTGAGTGTGTGTTACAGCATTCTTGTGGAGGAGGTTACAGAGCACATGGGGACATGGTTCTCAATTTCCATCTTGTTTCGTGGCAAATTCTTCCTTAATTATGTCACTTTGCCTATCCTCCAGGTTAAATGGCCCACGAACTCTTGGGCAATATTCCTGGTTGTGCCACCCATCTGGCCATCAGAACTTTTAATCACCAAGCTATCATCCAGTCCTATAAATATCAAAGTTTTAACACTATGTCTTCTGAGGTTCAGTTTAGAAGGGCAAGGTTTTGGAATGAATACACAAGCACCTACATAAATAAAAGTATGGATTTGTAAATGTTTATATAGTTCTTAAACGTGGTTCACGTGAAATTGGTTGACTCTAACTATTAAGTTAGATTAGATTGTTATTAAAACATCTAATTTTTACACATCCCCTTCATTTCTAACAGTGTTATAAATATTATGTATAGGTAGCATGCAATTTATTTTATAATAAAATATTAGTTAAATTTGAACCTTAGTTTCATTTTTAAGACTTAATAATTTTAGAAATCTAATTGGATTGGTTCCTGGCCTTCTTTCACTTTCTACTTCTTAGTTCCTAGGATTTTTAAACTTTAAGGTTTTCGTCATGTCCAACAATAATTTCAAATTTTGCACAGAGCCTTGGGTGGAGCTTCTTGGTGTGTGCTGTCAATCCCTCTAAGGTTATAGAACTGAACGTGCAGGTTATGAACACTGGCCATAGTGAACGTTCTTTTAATGTAAAAAAAGCAAATGTCAATTGGAAGTCAGATGAGCAATGAGTCTGGTCAATCCGGTGGCACCCACCAGTGTTGCATCACACACCTTCACCGGCACCTCTGCTCTGAAGGCACAGCATGCCCACTGGGCACTACGCATGCTGTCAAGGCACAAGATGCTGACCAACAACCTGACACATCTCAGTGCAGACCCAGGACTGAAATTGGTCATAAATTGTGATTTCACCATGCATACCAAGTTTTCAGCTCTTGCAGCAAAGTAATGCTGACCAGAGAAGACAAATACTTTGAATACATTTCTGCCACTGTTCTCCAGTCTGCGATTATCAGATAGCAAGCCTGGGGTTGTGTTGTGTAGGATATTTTTGTTACTATTTAAGTTTCTTGAGTTTCATAAAAAAATAAAGGGAATTTTGGGTTAGGATTTGGACATCATTTTCAACAGTTTCTGAAATATAACCCTAAACATACCTATGTAGGGTTTTATTTATTATTTGTTTGAAGCAACATTCTCAGAATTAACAATTTTAAAATCAAAATATTGATTAACTCTGAACAAACTGAAAAGGCTTGTCTTCCATAGGCTCCAATATTCAGCCAATGTGATTCTTTATGTAAAAGCAAATAAACATATTTGTGTGCAAATTTGCTTTAATATTTAATAAGTGCTGAAAATTTTTTTCTATAATAGAAGTGTTTGCAAATAAATTTCTTATGATTTATCATTGTTAAACTGTTTATTTACATATCTATTTTATATATACCTATATACCTGAAGTTGAATAAAAATTTCTCAGGCAAAAAGAAATTTGTGAGTATAACAGTTTCAAGACGAGAGGGTGTCAGGGTGTGCATGTTGCTTCAAAGTTCTATTATGAAGTTACTGTACAGACAACAAGGCTGTCCAAACAGTGGATCATAAAAGATAGTCATCGGCAGAGCTTATTGCCTGGGACATTAATGTTTCCTCAGTTCACTTTAATAATAAATAGCACTTTAAAAATATGAAATAACACAAATATGCAGAGTTAGGATTCCCGACATAGTCCATTGCTTTTCTTCTCTTCTTTGGCATTAGCACCCACAACTGTTTACACACCCTGGGGTTCATGCATTTAAACTCAGTCTGATCTAGTTAAAGCTGTACCTAGTTATAAAATGTAACACAGCTTAGTAAGTCTTATTTGAGTGCTTGCTCCCAATTAAGATGGGTTTAATAGACTCCTCCCAGTCTCTTACTAAATACAACTGCAAACTTTTGACAGATTACATGGAAAAACTACACAACAGTTCTGGAAAGTTAATGATAGCAGAGCCGGAAATGAAACGCAGAACCCAGTAGACCAGCAGTTTTGCCTTCCGTTTCTTCTCGCGTGTACTCACAGCAGCCTCAGTCACTTACACAAGCAATATTCTCTAATGGAGCAGCAGGAGAGATGGTTCTTGTGGGACAGGACAGAGAGAAGACTCAATTGTTGTAATTGTTGGTCTCACCTGCCTAAGCATTCAGGAAATGCTAAGGTTTTGGTGGGGGCCAGAAATCTAAGAAAGAAATCTTTCTTCTAACAAAAGAATTATGATCCTAAAACCATAAATGAGGTCTGCTTATTGTGTTTATTTTGTTTCTTGCACCCAATCCGGAGACATTTTGGGGAACTATATGAAAAACAGTGAACCCAGTCTGAGTTTCTCACTTATTAGGCATCCAAGGGAATTCTACAATTTGCTCTGCCTACAAGATGTTGTGGGGTAAAAGTGAAACAGAAATTGTGGAAGTGGCCAACCAATGACTACTCCCGTCTGAGACATACTGTGAGAAGGAGCCTACCACTGACATTTCCTGGAACACCAGGACCCAGAGGCTGGCTATCTCAGAGACCTAGGATAGAATCAAATAGGGCTGGCAAAAATAAAAACATCAATATAATGATGCCTAATGAGATTCTGCTATCCCCATAGATTGGTTCCTAGCCCAATCATCATCAGAGAGGCTTCATTCAGCAACTGATGGAGACAGAGGCAAACAGACACAGAGACCCACAATCAAACATTAGGTAGAGTTCAGGGAATCCTGCAGCAGAGGGGAGGAAGGATTGTAGAAGTAGAGAGTCAAGGATTTCATAAAACACCCAAAGACTCATCAACTAACCTGGGGTCATAGGGGCTCACAAAGACAGAACCGACAACCAGGGAGCCTGCATGGGACTGACCTAGGCCCTCTGCATATATGTGACACTTGTGTAGCTTGGTCTTCTTGTGGGACTCCTAACAGTGGCAGCAGGGACTATCTCTGACTCTTTTGTCAGCTTTTGGGACACTTTGCCTTATACTGGGTTGTCTTGTTCAGCCTTCATAAAGGGGGGTGCTTAGTCTTACTGCAACTTGATCTACCATGTTTGGTTGATGACTATGGGAGGCTTGGCCTTTTCTAAACAAATTCAAAGAAGGGATGGATAGGGGCAAGCGGAGGGAGGGTGGGGAGAGGAACCGGGAGAGGAGGAGGGAGAGGAAATTGGGTTGAGATGTAAATAATAACAAACAATGACTAAATTTATTATGGATTTAACAAGAAATAATCTTAAGATTTAAGAAACTCATGAATTCCCAACAAGACAAATTCAAAGAACTCTACACCTAGACACACTATTAAATCCAACTATTAAAGATTAAAGAAAAAACTTAGAAACATCAGAGAAACATATTTAATTGTATTTAGAGAAAGAATAATTGAAATGGCAGTAGCTTTCTCAGCAGAAACTCTGGAAGCCGGGGCACAATGCAGGGGATTGTTTCAATGCTAAAAGGAAAGCATTGCCCACCTAGAAATCTATCTAGCAAAATAAATATATACCTAGGAAAAAATCTGAGATGCAGATCGTCTCAGAAGAAGGAAAGCTAAGAATATACATCCTCAGCAGACCTGTTCTAAGGGGATTTTGTTCTTCTAAGGGAAGAAAAGTACTAGTATGAAATTTGGGATGTCAGTAACAGAGGAAGAACAAGGGAAATGATTGATATTTGGATATGCAATATACTGCTTTCTTGATACAATGATTTAAATTTGAAAGATAATTGAAAGCAAAAGTTAAAACAGTATGGGCAGCATTGTATAACTAGGGTTCCAGTGCACACACATACACACATGTATGTAAACATATGATATACACACACATATATGTATATCATACAGGAGGAAGGAAAAATAACTTCTTGGTGGAGACATGATACTATGTTAATTCTAGCCATATTATCTAAAAGTCAACCTTTTTTATTTTAATCTGTAGATAAAAATTTAAAAAATATATAAAAATATTTTAATATTCAATGGATAAATTGTAATGTACAAGCAAAATTACTCACTTAATGTACAGTAATCAGATATGGGGGAAGAGGAAGCTAAGAACAGTAGGAAGAAGTGAAGTCAAAATGACGGCACTAACTCCAGGCTTGTCAACTGAAGTACATGAGAATGGCCTACATGCCGATTAGAGGAGACTGTGGTAATGGAAAATACAATTATATGTTGTTTGTAAGGACCTAGTTTAAATGTAATGACATCAGTAATTTGGAAGTAAAAGGATGCAAACACTAATTACAAAGAAGCTTGAATTATGATAATAATGTCAGACAAAGGCTTCCAGAGCAGAAATCACCAAAGGTTAAAAACAGGGAATTTCATATCATGAGAGGTCAGTAAACTAGGAATCCTTACTAATCCTGAGTGTATGTTATCTTACAGTAGGAAACAAACAAATGAAAAATCTTCCAGCACTGAAGGGGAAACGAGCAATCCAAACTGAGCATGTTTTCACCACTTATAACTGGGGTACATAAATGGAAGGAAGAAAGGATATGGGCTGAGAATACCATCAGCCAGTGGATCTCACTGACATTGACAGAATGCTCCATTATGAGCTGTGAAACTGCATGTCAGAAAACCTCAAAGACCCGTCAAAGAAATCAAAGAATTCTTCACTGACGACTTCTCAAGTTCACTGATTGGATGGCTCAAAGTGATGATACTAACCCATCTTTCTGTTGGACCTGTGCATTTAATCAAATTAAAACAAAATCCTAATATGATGTCTTGCAGTTATAGGCAAACTATTATTTACCCTTACATAAAAAGGCAAAATGAATTTGGGTCAGGATTAATGTTGGGAGACTCTCAGTGTGTGCCTTCAAGGCTTACTCTAAAGGTAGAGTAACCAAGACTGCGAGGTTTGGACAAAGGCATAGAAAATAGATGAAAACAGACCCTGGAGGTAGAACCACCTAGTTCAATAGATCTTTGACAAAGGTGGAAGGCAATTTAATGGAGGAGGGGTAGTAATCAGATAATCATACTTCCCACCCAAAAGAAGTGAAGAAGAACTTGGGAGTCATCATGCATGAGAGAGGGGCTCAAAAGGTCTCACCTGCCCCCTGAGGAGCTTAGTGGTGAGTTGTCCTTCTTCTAGTAAATCAATAGCTCCTAGTCCATGCTCATGTAAGCAACCCTCATTAATCACAGCACACACACACACACACACACACACACACACACACACACACACACACACAGCAAAACAAAATCCCCCAAGCACATAAAAGGGAGGAAACTTTTAAACTTTTGGGGAAAAAAATAATTCAGTGGGAGTTGGGTAGGTAATGAAAGAGGCAAACAGGGGCGGGGAGCAGGCTTAAAAAGGACCAAAACTCATTACAATGTATAGAACTGTCAATGAATAAAATAATAAACAAAGCACAATGAAGAACATGAACCGATAGCTAGTTGTGAAGTTTTGGGTCATTGTAAGGGTAACTGTGATGTCAGGTATGCTGAAGGCTTCGTCGCCAGACCGTGTCATTATCAGAAAGTAGTTATGGACGGTTCTAGTAGGTCAGGTCATTGGAGGCATGTCCTTGAAGGGGATAATGGGAAGTGAGTCTCCTCCTTTCTTGTTCTCTGTATTTCTTAGGGGCCAGGAGGGGATAGCCTTGTCTGTCACATGCTCCCAGTGCTAAGATGTATTGCCACGCTACAGGTTCAAACGTGACCGAGTGGTGGAATGAAATCTTGATAATCATGAGCCCAAATCGGTCTTCTCTCCTTGAGCTTGATTCTTCTCAGGGATTTTGCCACAACCACAGAAGGATGAGGTGCATAGTGCTTGCTCATACAACGACTAAGTCCAGATCACTGACTGAAATATTAAATAAAAAATTAGAGAATTTATGGAAGAAAGTAGGTATGTGGTTTACCAAGCTCAGGTCTGCCATGGTCTTAGATATCAGACCTACAGCATGACCCGTAAGAAAAGCTTCGAGCAATTGAACATCCAATGAAACTGAACATTTGTTCTGTGGGTAACGCTGTCAAAAGAACAAACAGATAAGCCCCAGCCTGAGAGAAAGCATGTGCAAATTACATGTCACTCAAAAATCTTGATTATGATATAATAATGAGCTCTCACAATACCATCTCAAGACAAACAACTCAATTAAATAGGTAAGATATTTGAGTGGACAGTAAAGATACACAGAAGAAAGTAAGCATATAAATATTCCACAAAATAGTAGTCATTAAATAAACATAAATTTTAATCACAATATGCTATTAAACATCTGTTATAAAGGCTATTATAAATAAGCACTCATTATGTATGTAACACATAGAATGCATACATACACATGAGAAAGACCATGCCAGGTGCTAGCAAGTCAGGAGCTGCTGTGATTTTCACACTTTGCTCTGGCAGGATGAAAATCGGTACCACTGTTTTTTTTTTTTTGAAGAAAATGTTGGCAGTTTTTTAATGCTAAATCCAAAACTGCATTTGCTATTTCTTGGCCTGATCCAGCCATCCTATTTCTAGGTATTTATTTCAGAGAAATGAGAATGTTAGTTCATGTAGAAATTCATCCACAAATGCTTATAGCTACTCCATCAGCAATGGCTAAAAAATTAGAAACATGCACATGTCCATGAGTGGCTGAAGAAACAAACCCCATGGCCCTGAACTGACACTTCTCATAGGTGACATAAAACAATGAATACGTGCAGCCAATTGGGTGGATTTTAGAAGAATTAAGCTAAGTGGAGAACTTCCAATTTTATGATCTTCCCAAACACCCATCTCAGTGTGCTCCAGGGTTTAAGGTGAGGCAGTGTTTTGATTTAGGATCAGCATAAGTGAGATCTTAGAGTTTCAAAATGCTTTCCTTTCCCGATTTTCCACGTTGTTATAAGAATTTCCACCTGTGTAAACTGTCAGTGAATTATAACTAAAGAAGTCAGTGTTGCTGTGGGCCAACATGAAAAATAAAAAATAGACTCTACTGTCACCATTTCAAAGTTATCCTAAATTTGTAGTTTTATGCCAGTAAAGGTATGAATGTGTGTGTTTGTGTGTGTGCATTATTATTTTATGTAACTCTCAATTTGTCTCTAACCAGCCATAGGACATCCATATAAAATAAAAATACATGTCATGGTAAGGTTCTGGGGAAAGCAGGATAAACAAAATATATATTTTTATTTGACATTAAGAAGCCTGTAATCTCAGGAACAGACACCAGGAGACATACACTAAAGAATTGCAATTGTAAGTGCTATCAACAGGGGGCGGACTAGAGCAGGCATTGAGGGAGGTGCATTTCAGGTGGAGAAGGCTGTAGGAACGGGGCCTTCGAGACCTCAGTAGGCAATCTATGCGCAGAACTACAGAAGAAGAAATGCACATTTCAGGAAATAGTATGTAAAAGACAGCAGAACTAAGAGAGGCCTGGGGTCTATGGAAGAAGAAGTCGAGGCCAATGGGACTTGAGAGAAAGCACTGAGAATTAGAAGTCAACAACACCTGGCCTGATTGGCAACCCGGTTCCAGTTTGCTACATACACAGCTTCATCTGTCGCAAGACGATGGGGGAGTTGTTAGATTTTTAACGTAAAAAAAAAATGGTTTATGTTGCCAAGGAGATGTGACTTTCTTCTTTTTCATGTGTCTGTGTGTGCATGATACTTGTGTGTGGGTGCAAGTATGTACGTGGAAACGTGGTGTGCACGTGCGTGTTTGTGCGTGTGTGCGCACACATGGGTGTGCCTGCAGTTGACTCCCAGTATCTTTTAAAATCACGACCCAGTTTGTTAGAGCAGTTGTCCCGATGAACCTAGCGCTCAGGGACTCCTGGTCTAGCCAGCCAGCTTGCCGCCATCCCCTGTCTCTTTCTGGCGGCTGCCACACCTGCCAGGCTTTCCCAGAGGCCCCGGGAATCTGAGCTCCTCACCTTGCAGATCAAGTGATTTATACACCGAGCCTCCCTCCAGTCTGGTAAACTATGTTAAGACTGATTCTGAGTGTGCCATTTATTAACATATTCTGTTCTTTGACAAATGGCACACATGTATAACAATGTGTTCCGGTGCTCGCCCATCCTCTTTTATTTCCCTCTCTCCCCAGCCACATCGTCTTCTTCCTTACACATCTCTCTCCCGTGACCGCTAGTTTTTGTCTTATTATGTATGTATCATCATAATTCTACTAGGGCCACCTGAGTGCCGACTGTGGAGATCAACAGCAGGTACACAGTGGATACTCTGACCTGCCCTGGAGTGAGAATTTGTTTACACGTATGCATACATATATAGATGCATATACACATACATATATTTTATATTCTTATGCATATCTATGCATATTCATTGATGTCTAAATTATGCAGGCAACATAGAAGGTGTTTGACTACATATGTGCCTCCATTCTCTCCTTGTGGACGGTTACGGTATGTCTGCTATGTCTCTATTGTCTGACCCTCTCAATTTTGTTTCTTTTCTTATAGCTTGGCTTTTACTTCATCTGTCTGATCTGAACAGGCAAGCCAATCCCCAGAAGCCTGACTCTCAGCTGCCAGTCACTGCTTCCAACAGTGGACCAGAAGAAGGTGTTTCATGATGGATTTGGTTGTACCTTCATGAAGGGTTATTTGGGGTTCACAACTAGAATTAGGTTGAACCAACTTCTTGTGGTTGCACATGGTAGAAGAGTTGCCCTTACTGGTTTTGACTTATTCCTCCATTGAGTCAAGGACAGGTTATTTAGGGCCATTGCAGTTATTCATCCTGTGGTCTCAGCCACACTGGTGTTCATTGAGGGCACACACTTTCTCACTAATGCATGTGATCACACATCTCTTTGCACACTGCTCTGTCACCAATAAATTGCCTGAAGTCATTTTTTTAAAAAAAATCACAATGCCAATCTTAAAACGGAAGTTTTCAATATTGGGGTTATGTGGGACAACTCGGATGGGGAAATGGCAGGGAGAAACGGTGTAATCATAATCTCAATGCAGAGAAACAACAGCGAGAGAAAAATAACTTTGCTGAATGCCGAATTCTAAAGTTAAATCACTTATACTCTCTCACCTTTATATTATGGAAAAAATCTATTATTTCAATGTATAGAACATAATTTTTGTCCACGTTTCTGAATATCGTCTTTCTGGAAATTGCTTCAAATTAGAAAGTCAAGCCTAATTAACTAGGCTGGGTCAGCTGATACTGCTCTATTGTGGCGGCTCATTTATGGTTTCTGGAGGATAATATGCAACATGCACAAAATGCATTTTGAACAATATTTTTAACTGAGTAATTAGTTGCTTCAGATATAAATCCATGCCTCCACTGCTTTTAAAGCAGAGCCAAGTCATTTCACCTGTCTGCACTAAAAGAATAATGCCATGATCACACTCTGGCTGAACTGGGGGCTGAAGGACCCCCACCATGATGCCTGAGTACATTCCTGGGTGTGATAACACACATGTGTACGGTATCTGATCCAGGTCTCTCACTACTGATGCTAATAAGCAGAAGGACGGATGTCTCCCTAAGGCTCATTTCCCGAAGAGTAGCTAGATGGCCGTTCCTTTCTTCTCTCCTCTTTGTGGCCGCATCTGCTCATCGTGTCTTAAAGCCCCAACTCTGAGCCAGACAGGTTAGCCAGGCGGGTTGTGTCCTTTCTGAAGAGTTTTCATTACCATCATTAACTGCTTCCCCAGATCCCACGAGAAGACACGGCAGATATCGATACAGATAAACATGCTACTTATTTATTCATATCAAAGCGCCTTTCTTCTCAGCTAGAAGTGAATTTTAACCCCCGTCTCCAGGCTCCCAGTAGCGGCGGATCAAAGCGCCACAGCTGCCGGAAGAGCTGGAAATTAAAATCAAGAGCGGCCTCCAGGGCTTGGCTGTCCTCTGCCCTATCCACGGAGTATTTTTTTTTCTTCCGGGTATTGTTAAATTCCTTGATAGGCGCCGACCTGTAGCCTGTTGAGACATTCTGAAGATCAATGGCCCACTGAGTAGGATGGTTTCAAGGCACGCTTTTCTCAAGCTAATCAATAACTGCTTTCAGGGGGTCCTGGGATACAAATTTCTCACCTATCAGCTTCTTTTAAAGACTCTCTGGTCTTTCTGTTTTGGGGTTCTCATTTCCAAAACCCATTTGCTCATCTCCCAGTAAAACACGTTGCTTTGCCTTGTCTCAAATTGCCCCACCAAGGTGCCTCCCCTCCTATCTGTCTACAGACTAGAGTATTAATAACTGTCCGCTGGCAGGATCTTTGCTTCCTCACAAGACAGAGCAAATGTCTTTGTTTCTCTACTATCCGTGGTAGAAAGCGGCATCAGTGGTCATCATTTCTAAGACTCACAATTTCTCATTAGGAAAATATAAACTATTTCAAATTTGAGACTGGAAGACAGTAATAGAAGTGAAGACAGGGTGGAAAATGGACAGAGATTACTACAAGGCTGTGTGACATTAAAATATTAGAGCAAAAATAAAAGGTTAGTCATCCTTCTAGCGTACCTGATGGTCTTGTGGAATGAAAAGTAAAGAAGGATTTATCACCTTACACAGGAGCAAAGCAGCTTGGGCCAGGAGGAGACTGGGCACAACTGATTCCTATGGGGAAAATGGCCCCAACATAGCTCCCAGAGTGCAGAGGAAGTGAGGCGTGGTCCTCCCCTACGCTCTGATCTTAGACTTCCGAACCCTCCCTACAGTTCTGTCTGCTGCTAAGTTTCTAACACTGCTTCCTTCAGTAAATACTAAACCCTGTTTTGTACTCATTGATTACATGGCTCAAAATGATTTACTAAACTATTTATAGGTTGCTTCAGGTCTGGTGCCTCTGCCTGTTCTTTCAGATGATAAGTTCCCGCTTCTCAGAGTCTGTCTGTGCGGCCATTGTTAGTCACTGCTCATTTTCTCCTTCTTTCACTAAGAGATGGAAAATTACCCCCTTGAAGTGTTTGGGTTTTTTTCTCTCTCTCATTTGGGATGAGCATGTTAAGCGAACATCAGACAAGTCCCCTCCACATGCTATGGGTGGACAGGGGCACTCTGCCCAACTTACTCTCTCTCTCTCTGCTCACCGGCAGAGCTAAACATCTGTCTGAAATAATACTTTTTTGTATCAGGAAGTGATGGCAAAGAAGTTATGTCCCATTATAGATCAGCTTATCCACTGGCAAAGATTCGTGAAGGGAAAGCCAAGTATAAGGAACTTAAGGGCACACCCAAGATGATGATACGCTCTGTTCCTCTATATGCTATCTGTTTGAAGACCAGATCCTTATTTCAAAAGCCTTCCAAGTCCAAACATCCCCCACTGTATTCCTGCTCTCACAGCTGGTTGGTGGGCACCTAGAGGTTCACTGCTCCACATGTATGTACAACGGAAAACGCTACACTCGAGAAGTCCCGAAGCTGATGTGATGTGCACATGGCCACCATTGTGGAGGATACAGAGGAAACCGGCAACCCTCACCACTGGGATCATTTTCATCCCCTCCTGTTTCTTAATTAATTCAGAAGCCATCTTTGCTTAATCATTAACATATATTATGAGAGGAAATTGGGGGCAGCCTCAGGACTCCACTGGTCAATTGATTACATTCTTTGAAGAAAGCCATCGGTTCTTGAGAAAGAAAGAAAGGGAAGTGGGGCTCAGACAAGCTTTAAAGTTCACAGCCAATATGGATGCTAACATATTGCAAACTATGCCTATTCTTTCTGTCTGTTTTCCTGAAGGATTTCTAAGTCATCTACGGCCATTTCTGCTTCACATGAGAAGTTTATACTACGGCAAAGTGGATATTGGACATAATTATTTGGCAGCATATTTATGAAAATAAGATTACTTTTCTCAGGGTTTCAGTCCATGATTTTTCCTTCAAGGTTTGACAATGACTAATAATAATGCCAATAAACACCAACAATAACAGATTTGTCATTCCACTATAATAGCTAAGTGGAAGCAATTTTAGCTAGACATGATCATCTCTTGAGAACAAGATTTGAATTTGCTAGATATGAAAAAAGGACTAGCATTTTCCCTAATAATGGGAAGGAGATTATTTTTGAGGCCCAAAGACAACATAAGTTGTTTTGAATTGGGTTTCATCTCATTATTGATATATTTTCATTTGTTGAACTGCCTCTAAGTTATGATCTGCCCCAGTTTTGTCAAGAGTCTTATCTTTCCATTTTTATAGTGCATTCTCTTCAAAAGAGAAAACTTTCAGAGCAATTTCTTTAAGAAGACACAGCTAGTGAACATCAGAATAGATGCAAACTGGCATGGTTACTGTCTTCCTCAAGAACACAGCTCGGCCTTTGGCTTTGCAAACCCAGCAGCTTTTAGAGAATTTTTCTCAGGACTGCAGTGTGAGGAATGGCAGGTTTTTTTTTCCTTCATAAAGATATATGAACAAAGGGCAAGAGGCTGAAATCCAGCCCACGTTCCATTTGCCAGCCATGTACTCTGGCATAGGATGTCATCCACATGGGAGGAGAAGTGCCCTTTCTAATTCACACACAGACAGGTTGCAGGGCAGTGGTAACCCTACTTACATTGGTATGTAACCTGGAATAGGCAAAGCTAGTGTTAAGATTAACATTTGTAAAGGGAAGGGAAAAACTGTCTGCATATCGAGGATGGGAGTGATGGATTCTCACAACCTCACAGCCACAGCAGCTCCACACCCAACAGTCTAAGTCACCTCTCCCCAAACTCAGCTCACCCATGAATAAGTAAGAATGCCATTCTGCTTAGAGCCGGTGGAGCCATATACCCGCGAGGCTGGGTGGCCAGCTCACAACCATGCTGCCTTCTGCCTGCTGGATGCATGGAAGAGGGATGCATGGCCTTGACCTTCCCCAGGGGCAGCTGTCTTGAGCTGCAGCGGAATCAAACTTCTCTCCTCCTGCACTAGTGGTGTTATCAGAGAAGGGACAGTGAACACCAATAGTTACGGAGAATATTGGAACAGATGTGAGTCCGTGCAACTCTGCTGTAGCACTCACTCAGGGCTCAAAGCAAGACACTCCCAGGGTCAGGGCTACTACTCTAGACTAAGAAAAGATGGAGAAAGGTTTCCAGAGGTTGATTTCTGGGTCCTGGAAAATGGACTTTCCGTCTGGAATGGTTGTGTCAAGAACGTGGTCATCCAATTCTGTGCCTCCTAGTTATCTCTAACCACAATTGTGGGGCTGGCAGCTGTTGGAGGAAATCACTCCTGATGTGAAGTGGGGCAGATACTTAGCACAGTGTCTGTTCTAGTAACTCGCCGATGCTCCTAAGTCCACAGTTGGTATTCCGCTCCATACCTGTCACTGAGACTAACCAATTACACAATTCCATCTGTCCTCCTTCCTCATCCAAACATCCCTTTCTATTCATTCTGATAAAAGTAGGCCAAAGCATCAAAAAGTCACTCAGTAAAATATGCTAATAACATTTTCTATCTGGGATTGTCCAAAGGTCTGAGTTTACGATCTATCATGGCTTCCTTGCAGCTCTCAGTTTGAATAATGGTCTTGGTCAGTAGGACATCAAGGATTAAAACAGCATATAAATGAGACATCATTTTGAAAATAAGAATGTACATATGATTAATCTTGGGGCACACCTCCAAGTCAGGCATCCAGGAGTACTTCTCTGATGTTCACCCATTTGGCCTCACGCTTGCCTTTGCCGAGTTCACGTTGCCCTCCTCAACTTACCATTCCATATCTAACCTTTCTACCTGTTGTGAGTTTCTGCTCTCACATCTACCCTGGTGCAGGCCCTATATTAGCTCCTCATAGTCAAATGGTACCGAACTCACTGTCTTCCCCATCCCCAAGTGACCTCCAGATAAGCTCCATCTATCTTTATAGTCAGAGGTCTCTTTCCAGTGTGGCACTCTAACATAATTGGTGATGTCCTCAAAGGGCTTCAGCTATTCCCCATCCCATTAAACAAATCTCCATGCAGTGAGTGTTATTTCCATTCCTATAGAAAGAATTCTCACACAATGAATATCCCGTCTTTTGTTAAGTTTAGAATGAATCACAAAGTTCCCAAGATGGCATTAGATACCATGATCTCACTGAAGGAGTAGAACCGTGCTTTCGTCAATGTTATATTAACAAGCAGCAATGTTTATCATACTCAGTGTTATTTTAATATTTATTCATAAACAGTGACATTCCTGTGTATTTTGAAGATTTATTTGAACATCTATTAGTCCCTGTTCATATGATGCAGGAACATCTGTGCCTCTACAGAGCCAACACCACAGAAGATGGTTAGTAACCATCCCTTCATTTCCTCCCACGGGGTTCTTTGGAGAACATTTTAAAATAGACATTCCTAATAGTTTACAATTATCAGTGCATACACTGAAATTCAGATTGAGCCGGGTGGTGGTGCACACCTTTAATCCCAGCATTCAGGAGGTAGAGGATGGCAGATCTCTGTGAGTTCAAGGCTAGCCTGATCTACAGAGTGAGTTCCAGGACAAGCTCCAAAGCTACTCAGAGAAATCTTGTCTCAAAAAAAAAATATATCAGATTGACCTCAAATAACCTAATTGAAATATCTTAGGGCCTTGGAAAAGGAAACTTCAATCACAAATAAGCAATGGAAAGAAATAATTAAGATCAGGAAGGAAATTAATGAAATAAAAATGAAAAATTATACACACACACACACACGTGGAGAGAGAGAGTTTATGAAACAGAGTTGTTTGTTTGAGAAGATTAAAAAAATGTGTAAAGATTTGATCAAACCAACCAAAATATGGAGAAAGAAGACTCAAATTAACAAAATTTGAAATGGAAAAGGAGACATTACATGAAATTTAGGAAATCTTTATGATATATCTTAGAAATGTATATTCTTGTAAGTTGGAAAAAGCTGTAATAAACAGTGAATTTCTATACATTTATGACCAAGATAACATAAATTACTTATATAGATCTATAACAAACAATAAGATTAAAAAATAATGAAAATACATGCCAACTACAAAAGTCCAGGCTAAGATATATTTATCATTCTATTTTGCCAGATCTTCAAAGAAAAGCCAGCTCCAACCCTTCTCAAACTATTCCTTAAAACTGCTGTGAAGTTAGCATCCCCGATACTAAAACCAACCCCCTCCACTGCTTCTCTCTCTCATAGGCCAACAGCGAATATATATGTAAGAATTCTTTTTCTTTATTTTATTTTTATTATTTTTTAAAAAAGAAAAAACTATCTTTTTTTCATTATACATGCCAACCCAAGTTCCCACACCCTCCTCACTCCCATTCCCTCCACTTACCCACCCCCGCACCCTCCATCCACTCCTCAGAGAGGGTAAGGCACATTGCTTGGGGGAAGGTCCAAGGCCCTCCCTACTATAGCTAGGCTGAGCATGGTATTCATTCAAACAGAATAGGTTCCCCAAAATCCAATATAAGCAGTAGGTATAAATCCTGGTGCCACTACCAGTGACCCCTCAGTCTGACCCAGCCATGCAACTGTCAACCACATTCAGAGGGACTAGTTTGGTCCTGTGCTTGTTCCTTCCCTGTCCAGCTGGAGTTGGTGAGCTCTGATTAGCTCGGATAAACTGTTTCAGTGGGTGTACTCATCATGGTCTTGCCCTCTTTGCTCATATTCTCATTCCTCCCACTCTTCAACTGGACTTAGGAGCTCAGTCCAGTGCTCCGATGTGGGTCTCTGCCTCTGTTTCCATCAGTTGCTAGATGAAGGTTCTGTGGTGATATTTGAGATATTCATCAGTCTGACTACAGGGCAAGGTCAGTTTGGGCACCTTCTCCTCTATTGCTTAGGGTCTTAGTTGGGTTCATCCTTGTAGATTCCTGGGAATTTCTCTAGAGCCAGGTTTCTTGCTAGCTCCATAATGGCTCCCTCAATCAAAATATCTCTTTCATTGCTCTCATCTCTGTCTTTCCTCCATTTCAACTACCCCATTTCCTCAGGTTCTCCTCCTCGCTCCCCTTCTTTCCTGCTCTTCCCCTTCTGCCTTTCCTTCTCCTCCCACTCCTATGCTCCCAATTTTTGTCAGGTAATCTTGTCTATTTTGACTTTCCAGTTGGATCTATATATGTTATTCTTAGGGTTCACCTTGTTATTTAGTGTCTCTAGGATCATGAACTATAGGCTCAATATCCTTTGTTTATATCTAGAATCTACTAATGAGTGAGTATATACCATAGTCATCTTTTTAGGTCTGGGTTACCTCACTCAGGATGGTGTTTTTTAGTTCCATCCATTTGCATGCAAATTTCAAGATGTCACTATTTTTTTTTTTTTTTTTTTTTACTGCTGAGTAGCACGCTAATGTGTAAATTGTCACATTTTCTTTAGCCATTCTTCGGTTGAGGGGCATCTAGGTTGTTTCCAGGTTCTGGCTATTACAAACAATGCTGCTATGAACATAATTTAACAAATGCTTTTGTAGTAAGATTGAGCATCTTTTGGGTATATGCCCAAGAGTGGTATTGCTGGATCTTGAGGTAGGTTGATTCCCAATTTTCTGAAAAACTGCCATGCTGATTTTCAAAGTAGTTGTACATGTTTCATTTCTATCAGCAACAGATGAGTATTCCCCTTACTCCATATCCTCTCCAGCATAAGCTATCATTGGTGTTTTTATCTTAGCCATTCTGACAGGTGTAAAATGGTATCTCAGAGTTGTTTTGATTTGCATTTCCCTGATGGCTAAGGATGTTGAACATTTCCTTAAGTATCTCTTGGCCATTTGAGATTCTTCTGTTGATAATTCTCTGTTTAGTTCTGTACCCCATTTTTAATTGGGTTATTTGGAATTTTGATGTCTAATTTCTTGAGTTCTTTATATATTTTAGAGATCAGTCCTTTGTCTGATGTGGGTTGGTGAAGATTTTTTCCCATTCAGTAGGCTGCCTTTTTGTCTTATTGACTGTGTCCTTTGCTTTACAGAAGCTTCTCAGTTACAGGAGGTTCCATTTATTTGTTGTTGCTCAAACATCCCTTTATGATAAAAGTCCTGAGGAAACTATGAAGAATGGTACTCAATCTAACAGATGCTACACACTGTTAGTCCTTAGTCAACTGCTTGGTCAACATCACACTGAGTGGGAGAGTATCAGAGAACATTTTCTGTAAAGTCTGTGACACAGCAGGGGTGTTCATCTTCTCCAGTCTTATTTAATATAGGTCTCAAAACAATTGCTGAATGATAAAACTTTATAAATAAGAGACTCGTAGGCTTCAACCACAAAACTCAGAGCTCTGCTAAGTCCTTCCTGCAAAGCGGCAACTACAAAATTAACACATGAGAAACAATATCCCCTCTATACCCAAAATAGAGGTACCAAGGAAGAAATCAGACAAATGATCTTACTTTAAAATACCTACAATAATGCCCTGGACTAAACATAGATGAGAATGTGAAAGGCATCTATAGTGAATGTTTACGATAGCTGCCGATAACATCCAAAGAGAGAAACACCTCCCGTGATCATGAATCGAAAGAATAGATATTATAAAAATAGGTGCAATACCAAAACACATAGATCCAACGAAATCTCCACCAGAATCCCAATGTTGTTCTTTAAAGAAATAGAAAACACAATCTTAAAATTCATATGGAAGTACACAAAAGTCCTGCACCACCTAAACACACCTGACAAAATGGTGAGCGCTGGAGATATTATCACACCTGGGTTTAAGTTATACTGCAGAGCTATTATGACAAAACCAGTATGGCACCAACACAGAAGCAGATAGATGGAACAGACCAGAGCTAGATATAAACCATCACCTCTGTAGTCTCTTTGTTTTCGATAAAGATGTCAAAGAGGACCCATTAGAGTAGCGGCTCTTGACCTCCCTAACGCTGCCACCCTTGACTACAGCTCTTCATGCTCTGGTGACCCAACCATAAAATTATCTTCATTTGCTACTTCACAACTGCATTTTTGCTACTGTTATGAATCATACTATAAATGTCTGTGTCTTCTGATGGTCTTAGATGACCCCTGTGAAAGGGTCATTCATTCCCAAAGAGGATATGCCCCACAGGTTGAGCGAACAGTGCACTAGAGAAAAGGCAAGGTTCTTCAACAAATGGTGCTGGAGAAACTGCATATCCATATGCAAAACAATTACACCGATCCTCATTTTTATTCTGTACAATGTCTAATGGATCTGAGACTTCAATCGAAGACCTGAAATTCTGAAACTGTCAGAGGAAATAACAGGGAAAGCACTTTAAGAGATAGGGAAGGGCTTGGGAATACAACTCTAGTTGTTCAAGAAATAAGCTGTTGATTGACAAGTGGAATTTTGTAAAATTAAAAAGCTTTTGAGTAGCAACAGATACAATCTGGTGAAGAAGTGGCCTGTAAAATGGAAGAAAATCTTATAATTGTGGTAATGATTAATATCTAGAACATACAAAGAACTCAAAATAATAAACAAAAGAAATCAAACAACACAATCAATAAATAGGATGTTGAGATGAACAGACAGTTCTCAGAGATAAAATACACATGGTCAAAACACATATGAAAAATGTTAAACTTCACCAACAAAGGGGTAATTGGATCATCTTTCACTGTATATATGTATGAAATTGTCACAGAATGAATTAAAAGAAAATACAAAGACTTTAACTCACCCTTGTCAGAGCAAGCGGTAGTGACAATGGGAACATAAATGAGCCACTACTATTTATCACTAGTGGAAGTGGAAATGAGCCACTACTATTTATCACTAGTGGAAGTGGAAATTGAGCCACTACTATTTATCACTAGTGGAAGTGGAAATTGGTTCAGTACTCGTGGAAATCAGTATAAATGCTCCTCAGAAAAGTAAAACGAGATCTATCCTTTGACTCAGCCACACTTGTCTTGAGGACATGCTCGTTGAACTTAAAGCCAACATATCCCAGAAATATCAGCGCATCTTTGCTTATCACTGTACTGCTCACAATAGCTAAGCTGCGGAACTCATGCAGGAGCCCCTCAGCAAAGAAGTGGATAAATCATGGGGTTCGTATACAGGGCTGAATTTTTTCAGCCTTAAAAAATACAGTCAGGAGCAGGAGAGATAGATCAGTAGTTAAGAATACATACTACTCTTGCAGAGGATCTGAATTTGATGCTCAACGCCTAGGTTACACACCTCTGGCCTCTCTTGGCACCTGCACACATGTTCATATAGACACATACACATAACAATAATAATAAAAGTAAATCTTTAAAAAAGAATAACTTGTCATTTTCAGGAAAGTGAATGTAAACAGAGAATGCTATGAATTAAGTCAGTTTCAAAAGGACAAATACTAGATCCAGAGAGATGGCTCAGTGACCAAAAATGTGTATTACTCCTACAGAGGACGTGTGTTGGTTCCCAGAACCCATCCAGATTAGATGGCTCACAACCGCGTGAAGCTCCAGCATCAGGGGCAGCCCAGTCTCTCCTCTGGCTTCCACAGGCCATGTGCAAATACTCCCTCCCCCCTCCTACAATTTAAACAAATCTCTTAAAAATATACAAATTATTAGATGTTTTCTCTCATTTGGGAATATTTATAGCTCTATGCAATCATGTCTATATATACACACATATCATATGTATGACACGATATGTATCTGTACATATATACATATATATAATATGAAGATAGAGTACTAAAAGGAGCAAGGCAGGAGAGCAGAGAGGATATATACATTACGGAAGGCACAAGCTCAAAGCATATTACATGTTTGTATTAAAATGTCCTTATGAAGCCATGTACTATTTATAGTGAATATATGACAATTTAAAATTTATTAAACATATTTCCAACAATACAACGTTTGATTTAGTCCTATTTGTACTTATAACTACGTTTGTACTGTAATAGTCTACATATTGAATGGCGATGGCTTTTATTCTTCTGGGATTTGTAGTTGCCCGCGGTCACAGAAGGCCTGAAGTGAGGCATACCGCAAATCCAACTGAAGCAGGCAAATTCTTTTGCCTCTGGAAAGCAAATATCCAGATTCTGTGGGCAGGAGGATGTGGCAGGTGACTTAAGAAGCACTGATTCGGAGGCCGCACCCGGGACCACATTCTTCTTGGGTGTGTCTCTTGTTTGAATTTAAAGGGCCTATGGTACCAGGTTGGCTGCCCAGAGATTTATGTGTAGGATGTGAAAATCTATCCGAAGTGTGAACCAAGATGTCCTCCTCTGTTTTCCCTTGGCAAAATTGAAATATGGGCTAAAGGAGAAAAGCCTTGCTTAAACAAAATCTAATGAAACCACGTACGCTAATGATGTTTCACAGCTAAATTTTAAAGGCCTTCAGAAGTAAAAGGATGTGTACGCGGGCTTATGGTGGTGATGTGTGTGTGCCTGAGTGTGTGTTCATGAATGTACGTGTGTGATGGGGTATAAGTGCAGGAGTGTATGTGTGTGTGTGCATGAGAGTGTGTGTGTGGTGGCATATGTCTCTATGTGCCTGAGTGTGTGTTCATGAATGTACGTGTGTGATGGGGTATAAGTGCAGGAGTGTATGTGTGTGTGTGTGCATGAGAGTGTGTGTGTGGTGGCATATGTCTATATGTGCATGAGTGTGTGTTCAAGAATGTACGTGTGTGGGGGCTGCTCGTGGTGATGGTGGTGGCAATGTGTGTGTGCATGTGTGTGTTTGGTGTATGTGTCTATGTGCACAAGTGTGTGTTTATGTGATGGGGTATATGTGCATGAGTGTGTGTGGTAAGCTCATACTATTTAGTCTTGCTTTTGGTTGATGCCCTAATCTAGTCTGGATTTTTCCCATCAAGCTGTGACTGTGAGTATAGAAAGCAGCCATGTCAGGCTCTGCTCTGGCTGCCTACGAGGGGATAGGACGCCTGCTGTGTAACAGGACAGAGCTGCCAAAATCTTGAAGGCTTGGCACCTTGAAAGAGGCAACAACGCATATTGTTTATTACAACATTCCTAAAATGTACATACGCTCTCTCAATTCAGAGCTGGGATCACTAGGTTTCTCCCCCCACCCCTACCCTCAGCCATTTTTGGTCTGCTTATTTTACACGGCTAGGAATAGCAGAAAGATTACATTAAGAATGCTTATCTAGGTTTCCTGAGTTCTTTCAAAGGTTGCCTTTTGGTTTCCCTGCATCATCTTATTTGGGCCAGTGGATCAAGTAGCTGCTGGGATGGCACATCTGTCAATCACAATTAAACATGTGTGTCTACCTCTGGTTACCCTCAGTACCTGGGTGTTTGCCGTAAAAGCCTGGGCAGTCTCAGCCGCTTCAGCATGGGCCACGTACCCTAACACACAGTGAAAGGAAGGAAGAATGCAGAAGGCAGAGGAAGGGGATCGGGTCAACATGCTACCATGAGAAAAATGGACTCAGATGGTCCAGGGACCCCAGGTCTGTCTTCGGAGCACTGGCAGGAAGGAGGGTTAAGGACAAACAGAGCAAGGGAGATATGCATACCACAGCAGTTATAGTTGAAAATGAGAACTCCTGAAAAGAGGCTGTGTCTACCGAGACTGACTGATTAGAATCTCAGTCCTGTGGAGAGACTGGGGTGTTACAGATCCAGGGGCTAATTAGTTTCTCTTGTGCGAGCCCAGCCCCCAGAGCAGCCGTCCCTTGCACACATCTGTGTCTGAAGTAACATCTTGTGATCGATCTATTGAAACCTTTCGGAATCTACTAATTTAGCAGACCGCTGGCTTCTACAAACCCCAAAACTGAGACTGCTTTTGCATTGGAACCTGGAATCGGGGACACACTTAAATCTGTATTCTTGGGCTCTGGTCACTCAGAATGTATCCAGAATAAACCATCTCTCATTCCCTTTAAAATGAGAGCTATGGTTTGTATTACTAACATGGTCAAGATGAAGTACTGCCCATCCTTGACCAATAATGATTATCTTCCCATCTCTGGTCCTGCAACATTGTTTTTTATTCTATTTTAGTATTTTTGATTTTCCTGAAAATTTTATACATGCTTATATTTTGATCACATTTACCCTTTATCCCTCTCCTCCCACTGAGCACCTTCTTATTCCTTCTCCTTACAAACTCTCTCTCTTTCCCCCACCCCCCACTCGTGTGTGTGTGTGTGTGTGTGTGTGTGCGTGTGTGTGTGTG
>PVIU01002030.1:0-124217 GCA_004026605.1 Ondatra zibethicus
ATGGGGGTGGGCCTTGGACTTCCAACAGGGCAGGGCACCATGCCCTCTTTCAAGGAAGAAGGGGGAGGGAGGAGGGGTGGGGGGTAGTGGGAGGGGACCGGGAGAAGGGGAAGAAAGGAAAAAAAAATTTTTTTTTTATCTTTAATTATGTTCTTGAATGGAAAAAATAAAACAAAACAATGTATGGAAAAAAAAAAGACTTCCATAATAACAAGGCCCTAACTTTATTTGGGTTTGGTTCAGTGCAATGGTATTTTCTCATTGGCTAACCTGGATTCTTTACCTCCTTCTAGTCCTGAGAGAAGTGTGGTCCTAATATTGTGCTGAGCTCATTGCTCATGGTGATTTTTCAGCTTCCTTTCCTACAAATAACAATTAGCTCTGAAATGGACATGTGTCCCAATGAGGACAGAATTTCCCAGGGATTGTATAGCTTCTAAGCTATACAATTGTCTACTTCAAAATTGTCAAAGCTGAAGACCGTGGAGGCCTACAGACACCAAAGACAACTCTTGTCACTGACTAGAAAATGTTGAAGGAAAGGAGACCACAAACAGAAGTTTAAGAGCCAAGAGATTAAAGGAGACATCTTATGATGCTGTTGGAGCCATAGTACTCAATCTCACCTACCATGAATCACCGACTTGCATGAACGACGGCATTCTTTCAGTCTGGTCATTTTTCTGTTATCTAGTCCGGTTATGTATTTGCCATTTACATCCAAATAATACACAACCTTCTCAGCTGTCTTTGATTTCCTTCTTTATTTCATATCAGCATTTTGGCACTGCTTCCCTTGCTCAAGTCCCCATGACAATTACATAAAAGACTGAACGAAGATGTCAATATTGTGGTGTTCCATGCCATATACAGAAGAATTTTTCAACCCTCCGTCCTTTGTGTCTTTGACTTGTGTACTGTTGTGTTCATGGCTACAAGTGAAGAAGCATTGGCTCATAAAGTTCACCTATCTTATCCAATATTATTAGCTAGAAAGCAACTGTGGCAAGACTGGCAACCTGGATTGACTAACATTTGTACTAGAACCAAATTCCCAGTTAAGGAATAAAATTAGTGTTCGTCTGTTGTTGTTTTTAGCTATTTTTGATCTCTCCATGGTTGCTGAATTCTCCATGCCCACTGTATCTCCCTATTTACATCTCTCAATGAGATATTGATCTCCTCCAGTATCTGAAAAGCACTTTAATAATGAGAAATGTTTAGTTTGGCATTTCAGACATTTTATGCTAAGTTTTGGAGCTCTTCTTTGTATCCCCAGCATAAAAAACAGAGGCACAAGGTGGGTGATGGATGTGTACGCACACGTTGAGGATTGCTTTGAGCCATCAATGACTTGCTTCTTTGATCACTATGTAAAAAGTGGCTAGTGTATTTGCCTTGATTTTTTTTTCTCTTTTCATGAGGAAACTTCTTTAATCCTTTTGGTTCTTTTGGTTGAACATATTCCAGTTGAAGAGTGTTTAGCTTACTGTAGTCTTTACACATGTGAGAATCTGCCTCCCTGGGAAGATTAATGTGATACTCATTTTCAGAATGGTAAAGGGAGAAAGAAGCAGATAGCAAACAGGCCACTGATGTCCTGCTGGAGGAAGAAGCCTTGTGTTTATCACAACCCTTATCAGTGTATGGCAATTATTCATTTGGTTATCTCTCCTATTAGACTCTAATCCGCAAAAACAGATATGCCATTTGTCTTATTCATTAACTTTTGTGAAAGGACAGCACAAAGCACACAAGTTCACAACTGATATCAAGTACATAGGCTTTCAGGCTGGACTCCTTCTATTCAAATTATCGATTAGCCACATGGAAACTTTATGAACTTAGGCAGCCACACAATCCCCTGCTTTTAAGTGGGGATGATTTTCATTCCTTAGTCAGATAGTCACCGGAGAGATTAAGTCAGGTAGACCATAGACTGTGTTTAGAAAGCTGACCTATGCACAAAACCACCAGTTGTTTCTATGGACATGAGTTCCTCAGTAAATGTTTTTAAATGAATTAGTTATAGACTCCAGACCTTTGCTTTCTTTGTCTTTGATAAGTCATACATAGAAGTCTGATAATGTTCTACACAATTAACCAACTCTGTAGCTAGGAAATGATCAATGACACATTACACCAGGGCCATTTCCCTTTTAATAGATAGCTTTCTCATTTAGGAGTTCAGTAATACTGTACCTTGGACCCTCTGTACGGATAACATTCCCACTTAGGAACCCAGTAATTCCATACCTATTGTGCTTGCCAGTACTTGAAAGCTCTCTCAGACACTTTGCCAACTCATTAGGGAAATCTTGGGTGTAGACAGTATAACCTTACCAGGTTGGAATCAAGGAATTGCTAGCTTTGGCTTCAAAATTAAGTACAGACCTGAGGACAAACAGAAAGGACATTGCCTCTTCAATGACCCAGGACAGTAAAGAAAATAGCTCTGGAATTGGAGATGAATAGGCAGAAAATGAAAGTGAAAAGGAGGAAGCAGAAAAGGGATAATCATGGATTTGCTTTTTGTCTCAGCAAATGCCAAGCTGAAATCAAACTGTGCTTAAAATTCCTCACGCAGATAACATTTGCGTCCGGAGAGCCTTGTCCGTTGCAGTAAAGTGACTTTGTCCTCTGTAACAGCTGCAGGGAAAAGGGTAGAACTGAAGAAGCAACGGGGCGGAAAGCCAGTCCCGGAGCATGCTCTTTAGAGGAGAGACTCCCCTCACCTTATGGAAGAGCCATGGAAATGTGTTCAGTGGCAAAAGTGGCCATAGAGCCTTCTGGCCAGAAGCTGCTCTGGGCAGCTGCGCCATCACGTGTGCATGGAAATCAGATAGTTCTACCAGCCCAGATGGACACCACCTGGTCCTCGGCCAACATCCTATACTTGTGGGCATGGAACAGTAGCCAAAAGGTTTTGTCCTGACTGAGCTGCCACTGTGGGCCTGAGTCCTGTCACTGAGCAGTGTGCATCTCTGCATACCCTTGCTTCTTCTTTCTTGGTGTGAAGCAGCCTACCACCCAGGCACTCACGGACAAGCCCCACACCTCCCTTCTCTGCCATGGCCAAGGTAGCCTCCAGTCTAAACAAGAGTCTCATTCTTCTTCCACATACATCCTTCTCCGTGACTTGCCATCATGAAAATGCATAATGAAGATTTGTTTAAAGAGCTAATGTATTGATTACTTAATTAATGAAAAAGGTCACTTTCCAAGTTAATTGTGGTTTCTGTATGAAAGATTATAGCCTATGCTTAGTCTAGCCTACCCAAAGATAAAGTTTTTCCTTCCCCAGAAGTCAAAAAGCCTTGGGAAAATAACATACAATCTGCATAATGCCTGGAGTTTATGCATCCTGGATACATTTACAGTCGCTCTAAAGGTGGGCAGAAATAATTGCAGTATGTCTGATCTTTATTGTTTTCCCAAAGAACATTTAAGAAACCCTCATTCAAAATCCCAAGCATTTCTGGCTCCGATCCAGTCTTCGATAATCACCAGTGTTACTTACGCCTCGTTATTATTTTGCATTTAGCATCAGCCTATTTTAGAACCTCTTCTCCAGGGCTCTACCTCTCCAGAGGCTCTGTGCCAGCACCCCAAATTCCCGTGGAAGCCCACATCCTACCTGAATCACACAGAAATCCACTCTCATCCAGGGAAACAGTTTAAATTATTTTATCAGATTGATTTCATCCACTTACAAACCCAAAGCAGAAGAGCCTTAGGATGTAACCATTAGCTGAGGTGTTTCTGGAGCCCAAATTGAAGAGTACTTGAAGGGGTATTTTTGACCTGCTCAAGTGTGCTGAAAACCAAACACAGATAAATTCGTTAAGAGAACAAAGGGAAACAAACCCATACACAGTGAAATGTATCCTTCACACAGAAGAAGCGGCCATTAGATGTTGAGAAGGTAAAAGGTGTGTTCTTAGATACTCTGCCACAGGGCAAGTGAGATAGTCAGATGATAGCGCAGTGAGATTCTCCTTGTCGTCTTCTACAAGAAACAGTACATGTCAAGAGAGGCACGTGTCTCACCCTGGCTTGGAGAAACCGTTCAGTTATTAGGAAATAGGCCCTGACAGGAGCTCAGCTCATCAGTCAACAAAAGGCACACAGCACTGGTGCCTACACCCATTCTCAGCTAGCAATCCTAAGTCGTATAATCACTAAACTCTCTGTTCTCTACTTTGCACATCCTGCACCCTCACCCAGGTCATTTAAACTTCTGGGACACACCTTTACCAGCATGACGGAAAGTCTAAACTGGAAAACTAAAGTCTTTCCTAAGTGCTAAATGTTTGTGTGGAAGGTGTCATTTGTAGTTTTATGTCCTGAGCAACCAACCAAGAAAAAAAAAAAAAAAAGCAGGTACAAATTGTCAAGATTTACTTGATGGGACCCTTTTCTTTTCCCTGTGACTGCCTCTGGTGACCTTGTGTCTGGATCAGCTGAGGCTCTTCATTAGAGTGATATTATTGTTTACAAAAGTACTGCATTACAGTTTGCGAAGTTCTGTTGTGATAGAAAAGGGCATAATTCTTTGCCGGCATGGGTTCAGAGGCCAAAGGACCCAGATTTAGCAGATGTTCCGCTACTTCCCAGCTACATCATTTTGTATGATTATTGGTATTCTGGTGTTGCCTATTAGAAAAAAAAGGTACTCAGGGGGACCTACTACATAGGGTGGTTGTGGATAAATACATCCAAACATTTAGACAGCCCATAGCAAGCACTCAGAGACTATTAGCTATAGCATTAATAACAATCATCATATCTATTGATTTTCAAAAAACTAAACAGCCATTTGAGTTGACCCTTCAGATGAGGTACCTGGAGGACAAGATTAGTCACACTCCTTATCAAAGGTCACTACATTAAGTTCCCTGCCCTGAGAGAACCCTCGGAATTGTAATTTCAAATCTCTTGTCCTGTGCACACAGTTTCCCCTGTTAAGCCAAAGGTGGTGGAATCTGATCACACACAGGTCTGGCAGGCTTCACTCCAGAACTCTGTCTCCTAGGTTAGCACACACCCCAGTGCCAAGCCAGCCATCTCCAGATCTTCTAGTTGAGAACTTATAGGCAGGGTTAACAGCTACATAATTTTCTGTGTGGGCATAAACTGGCATATTATCTCCCCGAGGCATCTGCCTTTACTACTGTCTTTTCGCAGAAAGTAATTACTCTCTTCTTTTGACAGCCACATCACTTCATCTCTATCTCTTTCATAGCTTTATTCACTTCCCAGCATACATTATGGCATCCCGCATACTTATCTGCTTTGGTGCACTGTTAGCTCTATGTGTAAACTGTGGGTGTCTTATTCATTTTGCATCTGACCGTGCACTCTGTAAGTGTCTGTTAGTTGGATGGAAGAATGAATGAGCAATGAATGAAGGCATACTTCAAGTATTTGGTAACAAAATTAAGGCCCTGCAAAGAGATGTAACATATTCCAAGGAATGTTTTAATGGTGACTAAACACCTAGCATTGTACCAACTATTATAGGTAATTTGAAACATATGCCATAATCTCTTGCCTTTTTGGACGTCATACTCATAATTAAAGACATACACAAAATGAAATTTTATCTGGTGGCGAAGGGGCAGGAAATTACACAAAAGCATAATGGCAGTCCTCAAATTAGAAAGTTATTCCAAAAATTCAATTAAGCTGCTCATTTGGAGTTTGAAATATATCTTCTTATGGAAACATTGTCATACTTTTTATGTCCTGTTTCCACTCTTACCCTATAGCTGCTTTCCAAAAAGCCAAACAGAAAAAAAGGTGTTAGTATTTATCTGGTTCAATACCCATTTTATAGAAGAAACAATGTGACTTTCTCTAGATCACATAGTGAGTGATCTGTGACCAGAATTCTCTCTTTAGTAGCATTCAGCAGTAGTTACAGAAAAGCCAACTATCACAAGAATGACCTACGCTTGCATAAATATTTATCAAATGCCTACCATGTGGCAGACACTATATCTCTGCTGACTTCTCCATCTTCTTCTTCTGCTCCCTCCCAGTTCCATCCTGTTGATTTTGTGTCCAAGATATTCTTCCAACACTGTCTCCCCAGCCAACCCATGGCTTTCCTAATTCAGGTCTTTCACCTCTTAGTAACCAATTACAGATGCTTCATAATTTGCTCCCATGGGCCCTTTTCCTCAACAATCTCCAAAGTGATTTGCCTATGATTTATTTTTAATTAAATTTTATGAAGACTTGCTCATCTTATTTCTCTGATTAAAAACAGCCTGTGAGTCCACACTGTGGACCAGATAAAAACCATGCTCTCTTACTTGTTCCACAAAGTACTCATTGCTCCTACAGCCTCCTGTCTCCTATCTCTTCTGCAATCCTCTGCTTCCCACTCTAGGTGTAGGACTGCTAGCTAGACCATGACACCATCCCTCCCTGTACAGGCTCATTTTCTTTCCTTTTCCAAAGTCCTTAACACCATTCTGCTTACCAGGATAGGTCCGGACCTTTGGTAATATATGTATCCACGTCCATCTGTCTCTAGATAGCTCACTTCATAGACTAAAACTAGGTTCTTGAATTCTTTGTCTACCATATGATGACAGAAGAAAATTCAACAGAACCTTTCTATTACTTCATTATGAATCCGAAATTTCCTACTTTTTGTATGAGCAGAAGCATTGCTTAGGTGAGTTAAAACAGTCTACAACACAAAAAGACAAATCTCAGAGAGTTAACAAAACATGCATGCACACATGCACACATACACACACACACATACACACATACACACACACATACACACACACTACCAACACCTCCAACAACAATAAAATAACAGGAATTAACAATCACTGGTCACTGCCCCTCACTGGCTGCAACACTCAGAAAGAGGAGGTCCTGCACCTCACCCAATCAGCACAGTATAGGTGATTCACCCTGGATAAAGTGGGTGGAAAATCTAGCCACACCTCTCAACTGCTATATGGAGAGAAGATTGCAACCCCTTGCTTTCTGTGTAGGTGGGAGAGCTGGCCTATGGAGAATTTGCACTCCATGTCACCTGGGCAGCACAGTAGAGCTGACCCTTTTGACCAGGGATGGGGAGTCTGGGGGGGGGATAGAAGGTGATGATGGTGTTTGTGGAGATGAGCTGGCCTGGAGGGTGTGAGTCCTAGAAAACTGGCCCTACTCTTGGGGGAGTTTTACATTGGATGAGCTAGCTGGGGCAGTGCTGGAGAGCTCACCCTGGTCATGAGAACAAGGGAAAGCTGATGGGCTGACCAACCCAGCTACCATCCAGGCCCAGAACCAGGGCTATGAGTTAGCCCACTCCAACATCCACCTCATCTATGATCTACTGGAGTATACGAAAGGGCCAGGTCTACAAGTTCAAAGCTACAGGATCTCCATGACACAGGATAACAGGCTATCCAGGAGAAGTCCCAGTGTGGACACAATATCAATAGAGTAGTAGAAGGTAGAGGCCTCAAGCCAGATCAACGATCTATCATAAAGAACACTTACAAGTAAAGATGTATGGACTAAGGTGTATATTGTCTGACTCACTGGGCCACACTACAGCTTCCATACAGAAATTTTCTTTTCTTTTTTTCTTCTTTTTTGTTTTGTTTTTTTTAGTCTACACTTTTAAATTTTGTTTATTTCTGGGGGTTTGTCACAAGGGCAGAGCACAGAAGTGAGGGGATGGGGAGATGCCTGGGATCGGTATGAATGCTGTAAAACCCACATGAATAAAAAGTTAAAACAACAACAAAACATTGGTCATTAATATTTTGAAATATTAATGGACTCAATTCCCCAATAAAAAAGATGTAATTGTATTTTAATCTATACTATATACTAAATGAAAACTAATAAAGAGGATTTATTCATAAGCAAGCTGGAGCAACTGGGTAAGGAATGCCATGTCTTGAGTCACACTCCATGAAATCAACACCCTTAATCATGGAGAAACACCCTTTATTATGAAAGCCCTGATTAAAATAAATAGACCACGTAAAAATAAAGAAAAAAAGAATGGTTGATGGAATTTCAAGGTAGAAACCAGATTGGTTGCATTGACTCCAAATTCCCAAGGATCAAGAATGATCAGGGTTTCAAATGTGGCTTGGCCAACCAAAGAAGACATTGCTGGAAGAATCTCCAGAAAGCTCTCCAGAAGGTTCTGCTGGAATGGCCTCGCCAGGAGCCATCACTTCAGGCAGCCCACTCACTCTCCTATTAACCAACCTAGGTCTTGCCAGTGCTTGGCTTGGTACATGGCTACCACACAGAGTAGGCTAGGACCAAGAAGCTCTTCACTCAAATGTCTTCCTCAAATCCAAGACTGGTCTCTTCTCCTTACAGGCCCTTGTCTGGGGTATCCATAGATGGCAGGAGGGCAATTTCTTCTGTCAGTTTGAAACCAATGTTTAATCAAAGATGAGGGGAAGTTGGATTCATTTTTTTCTGCATGGCCAAAACAACCCTCTAATAAGTGAGACGCTGCCATATGTTCTTATTAAGCTTTAGGATAAAATTCTGCATTGAGGCTGACTGCAAGCCACCTTGGCAACCAGTATTTCTGTCCTTCCTGCTCCCTGGCTGAGTTGAGACCATTCCTCTGTGCTCTGAAACAAGCATACTCACCACACACTGCTGCTAGGATCTGTTTTTATGCCTATATCTATCATCTGTAAGACATGTTAAGAGCTTTCATTGTTCTGCTCATCTTTGTATCCTTTACCCTAACAACAGAGTCTGACACATAATAGATATTCAGTACATTTGTGCTCCTTTTACTAACTTCCATTGATGCCTGGAGTAATTCAGAAAGCTGCCCTCTACCCTCAGGGAAGTTATGTTTAATTTCACCACAATTATTACAAGTGCAAATACCCATATTTAGCTGACATGGGGGCTAATTGGGGTACCAGAAATACTCTGAAGATGTAAGATGTGTAGAAATATTTCTAACAAACCAATAGTCAATAGCTCAGATAGGCTGAATGATCACCCAGGGTGTGAGGGTTCAGCATCAGCCAGAGGCATGAAAAGTCCACCAGGAACCCAAGCACTTTGTAGTTTCCTCAGGCATTCTGGATAAGGGGTAGATTTTGATGAAGGTGTGGCTTATACTGAACTCATGTTGAACACAGTTAGGTGCCCAGGGAGCCTTAAACATGTGCTTCTTTCAAGCTTCATGTGTTAACAAAAACTGATACTACAAACTAGATAGCAATTGGCTAACTAATAGTAGAACGTTAGGCCTTTATGAAGGCTATTTAGATAGAACAGGCAATCTTGTAGTAACTTTCATTGCCATGGAGGAGATAAGCCAGGCTCATGTGCAAATTGGCACATAGATATCTTTCTAATCTCTTTTCTCTGAATTGCAAAAGTTGGCAGAAAGGCAAGATCTACTGGGGACAGGGAACCTCAACTAGGCTGGCATCTGCTAGAAGGCTCCTGCGGAACAGCTGATGATTTTTGCCTGGTCTTGCTGACAGCATCATCTCTCACTAGGTAGAGAAAGCAGCGAGGGAGAACTGCTACTCAAGATTTAATTACGACCAGTAAAGAGGACCCAGACAAGGATGTGTATACGATATTCAACTACGGGGACAGTAGTTGTGCTGTCTCCCAAATTTAATACTAAGTGATAGGATGGCCCTTGTTAAACTAGAACATGATAAGAATCTCAATTTTGTTTTGTAAACAGGTGTGACATGGATAAATGAATGAAGATATTCCCTTTGGTGTACCTCCAGACACTAAGAAAGCAGCTTTCTGGAAGTTTCAGAACAAAGAATTAAAACCTTGTAACCTGTGATCCGAAACAATAATGGAATTCTTTAATGGGATGGGCACTTCTAAGAGTTGAAGTTCAAATAAAATAATCATGAGTTATCCTGATAAAGAAAGGAGAAGTCAGCTAACAAAACCCACGGGGGATCCATAAAAATCTCTTTGATGAACTCAGACTGAATAAAGACTTGTACAAAAGATATAAGGAGGGAGCATAACTTAGAAGAAATCCAAAAGTCCACAAGGTCCTGGAATGTCAGAGAAGTGTTAATACTCAGTGTGTATTTACTGCCTGCTGAGAGCTTCTCCTAGCACCATTACACATATTAACTCATTGACTCCTCAGAGTCAATGAAACACAAAGCAGATAATATTTAATAATACTTCATCTTTATTTTTCAGATAAAGGTTCTAAGAAATAAAGTGGTGACTGTCCCAAGGTCAATAAAACCACTATGCAGCAAGCTAAAACTCGAATCAAAATAAGATGGGCTGGGAATTAATTTGGGGGGGGTGCTTTTTTTTAAAACAGCATTTCTCTGTGTAGCCCTGGATGTCCTGACACTAGCCCTTGAACTCACAGAAATCCACCTGCCTCTGCCTCCCAAGTGCTGGGATTAAAGGTGTGCACCACCACTGCCCAGGTGGGAGTTGACATTCTTAATCCCTAAATTCTACTTCTCCCCTGATATCCCAGGACACCGTGTTGCAGGTAGGGTAGAATACATAGTTTTGGGGGTAGGATAATAGTTCCAAATAGCTTTTAAAAGGATATGAAGAAGAAATGACAAGAGGTTATAAAGGTAGCAAAATGGAAACAGATGTCAAAGAAAGGGAAGGCAGGTCTATTAAACTCTTATTCTGTTACCATTTTCTCCTAAGAGAAAGATTTTTAACTTGAGAAGGATAGGTTTTAAATTGTGGAAATCTTGAAGCCAAAGTATTCAGAATAAATCTATTTTCTTCAAAATACTAGTTTCTTTGGGAATCTTAGGAATATCAGCTGGTGAGAAAGAAAACAAGGCCCATGTATGCTCACATGGCTGTATTGAACTAGAGCACCCAGTATAAAAGGCACATAGGACAACCAGCCATAGACTCTATGTCCCCAGAAGACCATCCAACCTAGTTCTTTGCTTCATTTTATCATATAGTCAGCTAGGTCAGAAGATTATGTTCAATTCTGGGTGGAATGTTTTGTAGATAGTATTGAATAATCATATTCAACCTGTGTTCAGAGGAGTCAAAACTGATGATGTACAATAGAGGCTGTGGTTTGAGAAACCCTCTCAACGGATATGGGGTTGAGTCTAATCCACTTGATAGAAGGTTAGATGGAAGCAGCGCACTAGCAGAGGTGCAATTGCTTTATATCAAAGGCTCTAACCCTGGATACTAAGCTCCCTTCTAGTTACTGTCTTCAAAGTCCTGAAGAACAATTCTTCAGAAGAAGGGTGAGGTGTATTGTCCATGTCTGAGCTCTAGAGTATATAGAATTTTCCAGAACCACGGTTCAAATGGAGCCAAGATGATGACATGCCGACAGAAGGGTTCTTAAATTATTTAATTTTATGAACAAAATAATGATTATAGATGGGTCAGTGATCTTACTGCCTGGATTTCCACAGCAGAGAAAAAAATAGTTTGCCTCTACATTGTATTTCTGCTTTTATATTTTGTTGTACCCAGGTTAAGAAAAGAAATCAAAAACTGGCAACAATCCACACACAATTATTTGAGAAACATTGGAGTAGAGAGTTTTAAAAGGTAAGGTTTTTTGTTGTTGTAATTTTGACAATTGTACAACTCTAAATCACGTATTTCAGTACTTAATTATGCCTTTCTTTTATTTAGTTATTGTCTTAGAATTTTACTTAGTGCCAAATAAAGTGCTGGATTCTTTCCATGTTAGTTAACTTAACCCTACATGGGATGCTATGTTCTAGATGCTTCGGACTCTACTTTCAATGACAGCAGAGACTCTGGGAAGTTTAGTGACTCATCCCAAGAGAACTGAACTTTGATTTCTAACTGCTATGTCTTTGTTCTAAACGGCTGTCCTAACTTGGGTGTCTGTACCCTGCTTCCTTCCTTCCACTCCCACACATTATAGAAGTCCACCCCCATATGAGAGTCTAGGCAGGAGTTTAAGGAAGTAACTAGGATGTAAAGATTTGGGATTAGTTCCCCTATAGAAGAGACACCAGAGATTTCCTAGGTGTTGTGTATAAACCATTAAGGGTTCAGTATTTTATTATTGCAGTCAGTCCAAACTAAGACAACCACTGTGTGCATGCCTCTTGCTATTAAATATTAACAAACATTTCAAGTTTCTTTATAGACTCTGCATTCCTGGATGGTCGGTCTGCTTATTTTTATTTTTTTAAATTTTTATTTATTTATTTATTTTGTTTCTGAAGCTCTCAACAGCAGCATAGACGATTAGGGAGTGTCGGCTGAAGCTTGTGGTAACTCACACCGTAATGCACGGGGTAGCTTAGCAGGCTCGCGGCTGACAGAGGTACACAGAAGATATCTGTCCACTTGAAGTTTCACAAATTTAAACAGAATTCTGAACCTGTGAAGCTGGTAAAAATGGCGCTCTCATTTAAACTGGTCACTCAGTGATCACCGTGGAGAAGAGCCTGCCGAGCTTGCCCCAATCTCCTCTCAGAGACAAGAAGAGCTGCAAGGAACTGCCTGATCCTTTGTTTCCTGTGTCCTCTACGCACGCACCCAGCAGGACCTGTGTGCTATCAGAGGCCCCAAAAGACTGAAATGGCTGGCTCTCTTGGTCTTCTTCAGTTCCAGCACCATTAAGAGTCTGTTTGGAAGAATCCAGCATGAGCCACAAAGTAGAAAGAGCTGATTCCAAGAGAGAAGAGGAGTGGATTTAGTGTAAAGGCAATGAGGAAATTACTCTACAGGGCCCATGAACCTGAGGTTTGACTTCACAGCTTGTGTTCATGTAATGCTCATCATCTGACCACCATCTTTGAGTCAAAACGGTTTTCACTGTTCCGCTGCCACCTTCCCAGTGAAAAAGCATGTCGCCCGCTGAGACCCTCCAATCAGCGCAGCTGTTATTCTAGCATGAACAGGGCAGATGTGTGCGAACAGTCCCCACGGTGCGTTGTGGAGACGGGGAGAGTGAAAGTGTGCTTGCCGGAACTGCTCTGACAGCAGGCTGTCCCTACCACCTCCTTGTTTGTGCCCCCTGCTCCTGCATTCTCTTAACCGGTGCCCTTCCCAGGGCCCTGGCACACACTCAACATGGCCAGAATCAGAGCTCAGAAATTGCGGGCCAGTAAGAAGGCAATTGAGAAGAGCAAAATCTTTCCATGACAACCTGAAGGTGGCAAGAATCACATTTTCTCGAGACTTGCTGGAGAATGAACTACTTGTTCTTAGATGAGTATGTAAACATATGCAAATGTATGTAAATGCCAGACCCTCTTTGCCATTTTCTCCATCTGGATGTGGCCCCTTGTGGTGAGGCCAGAAGCAAGTGGGCTCTAAGTGACAGATTCTGTCCAGTCTTCCCCTGGGGCAGAGGGGAGAGCTTCTTTGTCTTTCTGTCCATCTTCTTACTCACAGCCCAGAAGCAGAATTAGGGACACCTAATTAGGTTCAGGTACATACGGTTTGGCTTAATTCAGTTTGCTCTGAAGTGGAGGAGGCAGACTCCCTTTGCCTACCTCATCCCCACTGGCTGCCATCCCACCCTGTCCACAGTGTGATGAAGACAGTATCTGAAGCATGGAGGAAGACAAAGAGAAACCTTCCGTGCTTATGGGCCTCAGCCATCTTCTGTACAAGAATGAACCTGATTCACTCAAAGCTCTTTCCCAGAAGGTCGCATCTGAATTTATAATGCGAACCAGAGCATCGAGGCTGTGTGTTATGAGTCACTACCATCTGAAAGCAAGAGAAAGAGCAAGAGATTGGAAGTCTTTTTGGAACACAGACGTGGGTTCAGATCTCAGATTCTGAAGATTCCTAACAGTTTATTCTTGGAAAAGTTGCTTCACTTCTGATTGGAATGGCCCATTTTCTTCTCCATAAGAGTATATTACAGTAATATACTCTTAATATTAATTGATACATGCAACATTTAAAATGTGTGCCGTGTCTAGCACTGGGCTAGGTTCTAGAAATTGAGTCTGCCCGAGGAACTTGTGGGAGCAATCCACAGGAACAGTGGTTACGCGTGAATGCCAAAGTTGCTCTAGAAGCACGCGGCAAGCATGCACACCTAATTCACCAACCCAGCCAGCAGGGCACAGAAAATGGATGTGCCCACAGAAAAGAGGATAACCTGAGCTAAGTCTTGGAGAACAAGTAGGCCTTGTCCAGATAAAGGGAGCCGTTGAGACACATCTGGGACAGTGGGAAGATCATACTGTGTAAAGACACAGAGATTCTAACGAAGGAGGTTTGTTTTCAAGGGACGGTTTTTATCTATCATGTCTGGACGTTATCATGAATGGCAAGGTAGGAGGAGTCTGTGTGTGGGGAAGCAATGGGTACTATGCTAAATTTGGTCTTACTCCAGGATAATCAGAAGCCGGTGATCCTCAGGGAAGTTATGAGCTGATTGACACATTCTAAAGATCTCTTTGTCTGCAGGGGGAATTGTTTTAGAGTAGATGGAGCTGGAGTCTGGGAGGCCTTCAGAGGACTGGAGATGCTTCCCTCCCTGCCCCAGAGGAGTTGCTATAATCCAAGCAATGGTGGGAATCCTTCTAAACTCTTCTGTGCAAAGACATCACATAAAGGATCTTATCAAAGGGCAGATTCTGATTCAGTGGCACATCTGAGGTGTGTGTGTGTGGGGGGGGGTTCTAAGAGTCTGTATTCCCTGTAAGTTCCTAGGTGACACCACTGTCATGACTCACAGGCCACACTTGAAGTAGCATTAGTAGGTCAGGAGGCACTTACTTTTTTTTTCTGAGTTGGGTCAGGTTCAGCTACTGAGCAGGAATATTCTTCTAGTGACCCCGAGCCTACCTCCCTACACTAAATATCCTGCAAGGGGTGGGAACTACAGGACTTCAGGGTAAGTCAGAGTAGGATGATTTTAAGGTCTTTAAATATGGCTAGTATGGTGAAGGGAATTTCAGAGGAACCATTGCTATTTGGCAGAACAATAATATTTTATGATCTGCTCCAAAATAATGCTATAATGTAGCCCAAGCCAGCCCAAAGGCTGCAGCATGCCCAGCTCCAAGTAGTCACTACCACCACCTTTCTACACCTGTTAGCTCCCATTTTAAAGGAACTCTTCCTTGTAGTTTGCTACTAAACATTATCTCCAATAGACTTGTAGCTCTGTGGTAGTGAGTGGAGACAAGGACAGCGGTAGAGGAGTAACTACCAAAAGTTCATTTTCCATATGCTCATGTTTTTAGAAAAATGTGTGTTTAGATGGAATGATCCCAAAAGACAATGGTCATTTCCCCAATCACCTGTGGGGCAAACTCTTTTTGAATGCCAATTACAGTATATTTTCTCCGAGCTATAACTGATTTTACATCTTCAACATCTGTCAGCCCATTTGATCTTGACATCAGACCTGTGAGCTAAGTAGGGCAAGCGTCATTATTTTTCCCAGATAAGAAAATGAGAATTCAGAATGTAGGTGACACAGCACAGAACACAGGACCCAGCCCTCCACTTCTACCCTGCGTTTCAATTCAGTCACTTACCACTTTATGTATTTTCTCATAGAACAAAACTGACCTTTGGAATTCTCAATTAATGTCTCATATCCTTAGAGAATTGCTTATTAAGTTCATAAAGCTTGTGTATCTCTCAATCTCCTTGTTTAAATTTAGAATACCCAACGCAAGGCAGAAGAGGGCAAAGTGAGTTTGGAAAGCAAACCTTGTGATCTCCCACCTCTATTATTAACATTAATTACAGAGAAGAACTTTCAAAAACACATCTTTAGGCTTCTTTGCTTTTTTTTCTTTTTAAAAAAATAGGTCTCGTTTTTAGACCTTTTAACAGTAAATTTTAGGACCCACCCTAGGTCTGGGAGAAGTGGCAGGCGAAGTGACAGCTTCTGAACACTAGAGGGCGCCCAGGCACTAGCAACACTTTTTCAGCAGTCATTTGTGCCAGGAATGGTCCCCACCTTTTGGAAAAATTCAGGTCAGGTCCACATCTGGCTAAGGATTCTTTCATTGTTCTATAAGCCAGGTAGAGAGGCAACAAAACTGTTCCATCTTTGGATCAGATGTTTAGTTCCAGAATCCAAACAGAGATTAAAACCAATGTGAGACCTAGTAGGAATCTGAATAAAAAAATATATCTTTATCTAGCTATGTCATTTAACATGTTATCAGAGGGATCAAGGGCTCTTTTGTGCCAAGTAACCTGAATCAGAATATCTTTGTTGGGCCAAGGAGGCCATGATTGAAAAAGGTCTGTTCGGGTGGTCTGGTCCCTGCTTTTGCGAGCTAGTTGTTAAAGCTTTCTTAGCTCCATCCTATGACAGGGCACCCTGCTTTGCCTTCTGAATTTTTTCTTTCCCAACCTCAGCTTCAGTCCTTTCTGGACATAAAATTTATAGCATTAATAATTTCTTCCCCTTTATTTTTTTCTTATCCACATCCTTACCAGCCCTTTCATCTCATAACATTTGTAGTTTATTTGTGTGCTTATGCATTTAATCTTTGCCTTTCATTTGGATCTTTAGACACCACAAGGTCATGCCTCATATCTGGTCAGTTAATCACTAAAACGAACACAAAGCAGTATAGCTCCATTTTCTGTTCATGGATGTGTGAGTTGGGGAGGGTCCTCTCTTCCTGTCTGTCCTCTTCTCTTTCTCCCTCCTTTCTTCCCTCAGTAACAGTGTGACAGCCACTCTCGGTGGCATAGATTCCACCCTAGATTGCATTTCCTGCAGTTCATCCCTCATCATTCTCCCTGTTACTTCATTTCATCCACTATTTCCAGTTCTGAAGCTACACATCTATCTTATACTTTTTCCCACAGCCCCACTTTTCATTTGCTTTAACACAGACAGGTGTTTTCTTGATGTTTTCAGTATGGTTCTTCCACAGCCTCTGAGGCACTCCTTCAGACCATCCTTGTGTGCATAGCATGGTCTCTTATGTTGTCATCTTTCTGGTCAATGTCTTTTAAGAGCTTTAGTTTGCTAGTGGTCTTCCCAACACATGAAACCTAGATCTGAGCCCTCCATTCTGTATACATCCTGTTAGGGCAAGAGTAGCCTCATGCCCTCCCTTGTCCTGGATGCTGCATCTCCTAATGCAGTTGGAGACTGCATTAGCGTTTTGGCTGCCACACACACTATGGAGTCATTCGTAGCTTGCAGCCAAATGAAACCTCTAAGTGTTTGTTTTTGTTTCTGTTTTTAATATAAAGACTTTTGTTTGTTGAGCCGGGTCTCTTCCATTCTACTCTGTCCAATTGATGTTTTAAATATGGGCTTCTATTCATCTCTCTTAAATTTTATTTAATTCTTTCAAGTTTTACGAACACAGTGTCCTTCCTTCTGTCTGCTCCTTTTACATTCCCCAGTACTTTCTGTGAGCCTGCCTCCTCTCATCAATCAACTCAATCTGGAAGGAAGAACACCACTCACCAAACCTGAAAAGGAGGGAGGGGGGTGGTCAGAACAAGGGACCCATGGCTGTGTATTTGGAAGTTTCTAGGTTGACAAACACAATCAGTCCACTTCACCTCCTTCTCAGGTTACAAACAGAACAAGCCAATTCATTTTTGCGCTAAGCTTCTGCTCCAAGTCCACACCCATCCCTTCTGCTCCGGCTAATTGGTTTTCTGTGTGTTGGTTTCCAGAATCGTCCACAACCACCTTACAACATGCATGACAGCAAATGTCTGTCTCTGGGTCTGCTCAGGAGAAACATGCCAGTGAGACAGGCGCTGGCGGAACTTTGAGGTCGGCTGTGAAGAAGAAGCCTACTCGAGAAGATCTGCTGACTAAGGGTGCTGGAGATGTGTGTTCTGGACTGCACAGAAGTCCAGTGCTGTTTTGTGGAAGACTGAGAAACCATGACTGGGAGAAAAGGAAGAAAGAAAAGGATCTGCTGGGTCCGACAAGACAACGTTGACTAAAACTGCAAGTTTTCTTGCTATATCTCCCAATCACTCTCATTACATCCATTCTGTGCTTTTAAAAGCTAACATGACCAAGGACCTAAAATGTGTGAAAGATAGATTGCCCCCAGAGAATGAGGGTCACCGAGAACAAAGGACGAGAAGGGACATAGAGCTTAGAGGTAGATAAGGGGTAAGGCTGATGGGAATGCTAAATTAAAATTACTTAGTAGAGAAAACAAGGCAAAAGTTGCTACATAGATCAAAATGACTTTTCTTTTCTGGGAAATGTGGGCCCTTCCCTGGGCTATGATAAAAACGGAGGAGGAAACTTAAATGTGAATGTGATTCAGAGCCAATGGAAGACTGACTTCATATCCAAGAACTTCAGGGAGTGTCCCATGATTCAATTTTCCTCATGTGCAGATGAAATATGACAACCTTTCCCTCCTTTTCCTGGCTGTCCCAAGCCTAGAAGTTTCCCAAAGGAAGCAGAGTATTATTGTTTATTACATGGCTCAGAGACTGTGGTGAAGTCCTCCAGTTCTGTCAGGTACAAACTGTCACAGAAAAGGGAGTCACAGGCCCTGAAATCATTAAATAACAAGAGAAAGACCTAGCTTGACTCAGAGAAAGTAAGGGTTTGTTATTGTTGTTTATTTTTGTTTTGATTTTACAGATTTCTCCACCAATTATTTTCTTGTTTATCTCTATTCCTGTCAGCACTAGATGACTATAAATCCTCCAGTGTGGGCAACTATGCTTTATTCATATAAAATTAACTCATTTGCTTATGTGTTTATGAAATGTTTACTGATCTCTGTGTCAATGCCCAGGCTAGGTACTCTTGAAGCTCAATACCTACTAGTGGAAGGAAGGGCTGGATGGGCAATAAACTGGTCAGACGGTAAGCAAATAACCAAGACAATGTTGATGTGGGATTCTTGCTGCTATGGAAACAGCATCAGCTGGGTGTGGTGTCTCATGCCTGGAATCCCAACACGTCTTTCTCTTAACTTGCCCAGAAAAACATCTCCGGCAGTGCTGCCAATGACCAAGGCTTTGTAACTGGGAAGGAGGAGGATAACTGAGAACACAGGGCAACTAAAGGCTTTGGGGAACTGAGGCTTTTGTAGAGGACCCAAGTTTAGGTCACAGCTTACAGCTAACTGTAAGGCCAGTTCCAGGGGATTTGCCGTCCTCTTCTCCCTCCACCTGTGCATACGCTCACCTCCACGCTCTCACACAGGTGCACACATACACTAAAATAAAACCAAAGTGAATCTGTGTGTGTGTGTGTGTGTGTGTGTGTGTGTGTGTGTGTGCTTGTGTGTGTGCATGTGGGGGGTGTGTGAAGACTGGCACACAGAAGGGACTTGCCCATCCAAAGAACTGAGAAACTGCCATTAGGAATAAAACTTCAAGAACAAGAGGAAAAGCCAAGTTCCAAATCCCAAACTAACTACCAAAACTCTGAGACAGTGGGCACAGTGCTAGCTAGCCGTGAACTCTAAGAGCAGTTGAGGCAGTGGGCACAGTGCTAGCCGTGAACCATAAGAACAGTCAGCATAGGGAGACTAAATCCCGACTCAGAGGTATGATAGCATAATTCTTAAAGACAGACTCTGCGACTTTAGGAAGATTTCCTAAGATGTGTACGTCTCCTGTCCCCCACAACATTACTTGCTTTCAAGGGGAACGCAAGGTACATGCTATTAGCAAGACTGGAGACACAAGAGGTGGAATGTAATTTCTCCCAGCACTTAGAAAACTACTTAAGAAATTTATGCAAATAATCATTCTTGATGGGGGGCGGGGGTTACTTGAGATACCATGTGGGATGTCTTTGGGTGTAAGCAACTTTGGGTGCTCTAAATGTGCTAAAGATGCACCAAAGGAAAGTAGCAAGCCATGGCAGTGATGGGGAAGTTGGTGCTCTTAGGCTAGAAAACAAATTAGCAAACAAGTAGACAAAAAATTGGAGATACCTGAGAGTTATGAAGACATAACCCTGTCATGCATTTAAAAGTATGGAAAGCATATTCTAAATGTAAAAGAGGCATGAAGATACCTGATCTTCTGCAACCATGTTTCCCCAGATCCTCCTACCCCAAATGTCTGGGAGTTCTGTTCTGAGGTTCCCTCTTCCCTTCATCCAATGGATATTGAAGAGATGACAGCCAACACGAATGTTTTTCTGAACTGATGTGTTTTTAGATACCCCCACCCCCTGTATGCTCCATACCTCTCTCACCCAAATCGCCAAACTGTCTAGATGATGGTTTGCAGACACTTGGACTTGTTAATTAACCTAAACAGCCACATTCATCTGCAAGGTGCATTATTGTTAATTAAAACTGCGATTCTCCTCGTGCCCAGACGGAGGACTGCTGTTGTCAGAATAATTAGATAGCATAGGGTGGTTTTCATGTAAATTCCTGGCAATTAGAGCTGGTGATGAGTTGGGTTTGAAATCCCAGTGAAGTTCTCAGTGAGAATTCCTTGGAGGCTGCCAAAGAAAGGTGTTGGGGGACAGGGGAGGAGGGTAGAGGTATGGTGGTGGATGAAAGGATTTAGGAGACAAATGCATGGTTCCTAAATCCTCTAAGGTGTGGGGCTCAGCCAGAAGTAAATGAATTAGAAGCATCAATGTGATGTTCAAACTTTTCTCAAAAAGAAAAGAATTCTCCCCTTAATGTAAATTGACCCTCCCCAGGGCTTTCTGCATTCCCAAGAGCTTGTTTCCCTAACTCTCATCTTTCTGAGAGTTTTTTTTTCCTTAGCCAGGAGGCCCAATAACTCATACGCAGCTAAAATCCCTGCCAACCTTTAGATTAAATTCTAAGGAAACAGGATTTGTATTCCTGAAGGGTTGCACAAAAGATGCCGAGTTCCAACCCAATTTAGAGTGGTTAGTGGTACCCATTGGGTTAAATGGTTTGGATAGCAGGTCCCCATGGAAAGCTTCTAGAATTGGCTGAGGTCAGAGTTAGACATAAGGATGAACTATACAATTGCAGTATGCATAATGGCAGGGAAAGGGCAGTCCCAAAGGGCTTGGAGCAAGACAGCAAGGGTGAGGGAGGGGAATGAAAAGGAGATAACTTTAAGCACTTTTGTTTCCAAACCCACTGTGACCTCTTATCAGTTGCCGGCTTCTGTTTCTTCTGCCTTCCCTTTGCAAGAGATGAGATAGCTGTCAGCTATGACCAGGACTCTTTCAACTCCAACTAACTGAGCAAGGAGGGAGATCTAGCTGGGAGCATAGGATCAAGGTAGAACAGACAGCCCTAGTGGTGTTAGGCCAAGTTTCCCCTTAGTATTGGAAGAATCAGGGAGCCAAAACAGCCTTACCATTCTTTAAACTAGGTCAGCCTCTAAATCCAGCTTCTCATAAGAGAGGAAAGCAACATCTGGAATGATTGCAAGAGCAGCTGGAGAGTCTCTCTCTCTTTGTCTCTCTGTCTCTCTCTCTCTCGTGTGAGTGTGTGCGTGTGTGCGTGTGCGTGTGTGTGTGTGTGTGTGTGTGTGTGTGTAAAAGGCAACTAGAAAGGAAATAGAAAATTAAAACACCAGGACACATTCACCATCACTGTGGTTGGAGACTTGAGCATAATTTAGGCTTGTGAATTATTTCCCGTTTCCTCATTTTCTTTTCCTTTCTTTATGTTTCAGAATGTCTCCCGCGTCTCTATCGGTCCCATAATCCCGCCTTTCAATTTATGAGGCACCAATCAGGAGCTAAACCTGGTGGTTGCTAAGAGACCAGAGGAGGGAGATTTAGAGTCTTTGTCAAGGCACCCACCCAGGAAAATTCCCTGATCCTTATGCACCCTCCAGCCCAGGATGTTTTAAGTCATCCCTGCCCCTCTCCTACAGCTTCCTCTCAATCTTAAAACCCAGAATATCATGCATAGATATGTTAGGAAAGAAGACAGTAAAGAACATCTTTGAAAGTATGGAGACTGGAAGTAGATTCAGATCGATGTGAAGTGTTCGCCCAAGTTTTCCTGGGTGAGCTTGAGGTCGGTTGCAGGGAGAAATCTGTGGTCTTTCCAGGAAGAGGGTGAGATTGTTGCTGGCAGGAGTGGTCCACAGGAAGAGGGTCTTGCTTGCTGTCCTCCTAAACACTACCCAAGGTTTGCTGAGCAGGGCCTGAAGACAACTCTCCCAAGTCACAAGAAACAGACAGAGAAGCAGGCAAGTATGGGGGACAGATATCCCAGGATACTGGATGGGCAAGAGGAGGAGAAAAAGACTGGTGTGAGGTAAAGGCTTCCTTTGAGAGCTGGGCTTTGAGAGGGAAACGTGAGCGTTTGAGTCACACGATGGATTGGAGCAGGGTGTCTCCCTTCCAGTTGTTTCACCATTTCTACCTTCATGGTCTCTTTCATGCTACACCACACACACACGTGCTGCACATAAACAGAAAGGGGAGGGAATTTACTGAATAAGGATTTCTGCCCTCACACCCTGGATAGAACTAAGTTAGGAAGGGGGCTCTGTAAGAGGTTTGTGCACACACACACGGGTATGGTATGTGTACTGCAGATACTGCCGGAGATGTAAGCTCATGCACAGACTCGTTTCACTGAGTGCATGCATCCATTATAACAAGGAAACTACAGGCCCTAACAGATTGAGGGACAGATGTATGGGCACACTCACAGAGAGAGGGAGGGGGAAGGAGAATAAGGGTCATGATGAAGAATAAACCTGCAAGAACACACACACACACACAAATGCACATCCCCCTAAGCACACATGCATTCACATATGGAGAGAGACAAGCATACAGAGGAACCAAGGTCATGGTAATGGGGGAAAAAAACTTCAAGAGTGCATATGTGCATGCAGAGAGAAGGAGAGGGGGAGGGAGGAGGGGGTGGGGGAGAGAGAGAGAGAGAGAGAGAGAGAGAGAGAGAGAGAGAGAGAGAGAGGTGGAAAGATTGGGGGGTATCCAGGTCATAATGAAGAATTAGCTTGCAAAAGATGGCTCCTAGGAAGCAACATTTTATACTCTCTTGGTATATGCCCTAGTCTAGGCCATGGTAACATCATTGGCCAAGTGACTAACAGCCCCAACAGGGTAGCTGCTCCCCAGTGTCCCTGAGCTTGCTTCTTTTATTTCCAACCACCACTCCGACCTCCAAGCAAAGTCAGAGAGGACAAACAAGTAAGGATTACCTGAAGGGGTCGGACAGGAGAGCAGCGCTACCGCTTTGAGCTTTGCCCTCTGCCACTCACCTCTGACCCCCCCCTTTTGCTTCTATACCTATTCCACGTATTTTCTGAAATGGCTTCTCTTTCTTTTGCTCATGAAGCCTGGTCTTCTTGTTTGGAGAGTTCATTTCTCCACTCATGTTACTGTTTCTTTTTCCTCTCCCCACAAGAAGATAGTTTTCACTCACCTCAAGAGAACATCTGTATTCCCTGAGAATGTTTATCCACCGTTCTCTTTCTTCCACAGCAACTCTAGGAACAGGAAAGCCAGGCATGCAATGCCCTCCTTTCTCTCCATGGCCTTTCTCCCCTTTAGTTCCAGATGAAATAAGAAAGCACCCGCTTCATAAAAGCAGTATAGACTTTAATTTAGGTTGACATGTGGGGAAAGAACTAGTATTTGCCTGCAAGGGCATCCATATGAGAAGACTGTCTTGTAGGGAGGGACAGAGAAGGCAAGGATCTGCGGGTGGTCTGGTGGCAGAACAGGGCCACGAGCAGGGGTGTAGCCACACAGTGCAATACAGCCAGGGCTTCCGCCAGGTTCAGCATGACATCTAGAATCTTCTGCGACAGACATGTTTGCAAAAGCACGATTTTGGATCTCACCAAGGCATCAAATATGAGAACCATCCCATGAGGCCACCAGAAAATGAACCAGACCCACAGGACACTAACCCAGGGGCCTGGCTCCTTGCTCAATGCCTTCTTCAGCCCCTTGGCTGCCAAAAGAGCCAGTGGTAACACGGTGAAAATGGTAAAACAGATTGCAGAATGCGTGGACTTCAAAGCTTCCAGGGCCCTGATGGATGCAAGGGTGCAGAGGCCATTGTAGACATCACTGGCCAAGGTGACTGGCAGCCCTAACAAGGCAGCTGCTCCCCAAAGTCCCACAGTGAGTCCCAAGGTGAGGCCACGGATTTGACCTATACCCAGTCTGGGGTTCAGGCAGGCATAGCACCCTATCAACAGAGCCTGGGCAAAAGCTGAAGTATACCAGACCCAGTAGCCCAGGAAACACAGGACTGTGCTTTGGACATGGTTTAATCCTGGTGCCAGGACAGGCACCGCAGTGCTGAAGAGGGCACTGCCTACTGCCAGCTGTGCCAGAATAGGCCAGCTGGGGCAGATCTGCCAGTGGAAGAGAGGTTTGAGAATTGCGAACAGGACGGCACCACTTGCCAGCAAGCCCAGGGAACTGGTGAGGATGAAGAAGGGCAGTGAAGAATTATCAAGTAGATTACAGGAGTGGCAGGGAGCAGCTGCTCCAATGGTGTCGTTATCGTAGCTATCAGTTGACTCATAGGTGGCGTTATCTTCATATGCATAATTCGACAAATCCAAAGTGTACTGAGTTCCAGTCTTGTCTAGTGAAAAGGAGGTTTCCACCTATAGGGTACACCCAGAAAGGACAGTCAGTCGTGGGGGGGGGGGCATCTAACACAACAATGAAGAGGCTAGAGTACACTTGGGTTTGGAGAACAAGGGATCTGCCTACAGGAGGAGGGTACAGCGGGCATGGTGAAAAGGGAAGCTGAGGGACCTGTAGGGTCAGAGCCACAAAGAAGCCTGGGTAGAGCTATGTGGAGATTTAGAGATGCAGAAGGACACAGAGAAGTGAGGGAAAACCAGCATGGGACTGGCTAAAAGGTGGAGAAGGGAGAGCAAATAGGGACAGGAGGCTGAGGGAAGGAAAGAGAAATGATTTTTGAAACAGAACAAAGAAGCACAGGGATAAGGGATAGTAAGGGGGAAAAAAAAGAAAGGGCATAAAATCCTGAGAAGACAGAGACAAAGATTCTGGAGCACGGCCCCCACACTCACCGGGTGCAGACAGTTCCCCATGGCACTGCAGGCTCGAGCAGGCAGAGTAAGGAACAAGGAGGCCTCTCTGTCAGCAGCTGTGACTCCAAGATAAGTGCCCAGGGCTAATGAATGCTCTCAGCTTCTGGGCAGAGCCTGGATGTGTGTGTGGGTCACACTCAGGAAACTACCCAACGCCTACTGCCTACTTAAACTTTAGGCTAACATGGGGGGCTGTCCTGGGGCTTCCTGTTTTGAAGTAGGATTTGGCTGGTCAGAATGGCCTCGGGAAAATAACATGGTGAGGGCCACAAAGGGGGAATTTTCCCAAAGGTGGCAAGGAAGAAGTCTTGTGAACTTTCCAGCAAGGGAGGGTCCTTCAGGAACAAGGAAGGATGAGGGGCCAGGGGTGACATATGAAGCAGAGATAAGAGAGGGGTGCTGGGAAGTTGGAGTGACCAGGCGTCTGATGACTCTCTCTGTTCTCTATTCCTTTGAATAAGATCCAAGGAAAGAGTTCAAAAGTTCCCCTGTTTGTGGGGAAGGTATGCTAATGGCATTGGCTGTTGGCTCCACCCAGACTGAGAATATGCAGTTAAGTGGATGTATTTTGTGTGGTGGGATGAGCCAGGGAACGCACCTATTTATCTGTGTCCCTTGGCTCGGTATCAGTGTGCCCCCATCTGAGTGCCCGCTGCTAGGTGGTGCCTGGGTGTGTGTCTCGCTATCTAGAGGTATGGGTGCTTCAGTTTAAGAGGGACAGATGATTGCAGACCTGTCAAGGCCATGTAATGACTCTCCTTCAGGGAGCAATTGGGCATTTGCCTTACCACCTATGGACTCAACGAATGGATTTCTCACACCAAGCAGAACACATGGCGGCTGACACACCAAAACAGCCTCTGGGGGACCACGGGACAGCATACTTGGATGTGAGAGTATAGCCCACTGGGTAATCTCTATTCATTTTGTTGTGAGACGTACAGACTGTGAGACTGCTTCATGGGCTTTGCCATCTTTGCGATGAGTGGAGTTTTTGATGGGAATTTCTCTGGCCAGGAGAAATACAGAATCCATGTTCAGTAGGTGGATTCCCATTAAACCCCTCAGACTGAGGTGCAAAAGGCTGAGTACCCAGGTCAAGTTTCAAGTTTAACAGAAGGGAAAGAGAAAGGTGGTTTGACAAAAACTGGTGAAACTCTCCTTCCTGGGTGGTGTTAGCGGGGTTGTCACCTCCATCATGGTGTTGGCCAGCATTGCTGGGCAGAGGGTAACAGGGTAGCAGTCAGATGACATGCCTCAAATCCAAATGTTCTCTAGAAAGCAAATGACTCAGACACTCTCTCCCTTGATTCCACATACAGACGTTCTGAAGAGTGGCATGGCAAGGATGCAGTACCCTTTGAGTGCCAGGTGCCAGGGACATGAGGACAGCCCTTAATTCCATGCAGCCCAGCCAGCAGAGAGAATAGCAGAAAGGAAGCAGCCTGACCACACGGATAATCCAGATATATTGAGGGTGGTCCCTCTGAGATTAGCACAGGAGAGTTAGAAAGATTATAAAGATACACGATCCCCTCCCTGCTCCCTTCCCCGCCCCCACCCACAGACAGACACACACAGCACAACGGCCCCTCTTCCCCCCCGCCCGCCCAGTACAAATATGGCTTCTGTGTAATATGGACAAAGTGGTTCAGCTCGAAGAGGAAAAGTCGTTTTCCCAAAAGCGGGTGCTGGGAGATGAGGAGCCTGGATAGGCCTGGGGCCCAGGGCTCCCTTGCTGCTATAAGAGGAGAATCCCTGGCTTAAGCGAGGGGATGCCTGGGGTACCCAGGACCCTAACCAGGGGCTGGAAGATTCACGAAAGTATTACCTGAACTGAAGGAGTAGGCAGGCCTGCTGGATTGCAGCTGCCCCATTTTGCACACCTGTTATCAGAGCAGGGAGGACATGCTGGAGGAGGGGGAGAGTGATGCCAAGTGCATCCTGGGTCTGAGGGACAGACCAATCAGGATGGAGAGGGTGAGCAATCTCAACTCCACAGCAACCAGCGTGGTCATAGAAGGAAGACAGTAAACCAAAAGCTGAGATGGGGACCCAGTTCTCTAGTCCCTGGGTACAGAGCATGGGAATCTAGAGTCAGTGCCAGGGAGAGGCTTGAGGGGTGCATAGCAGAGTCTGTGGCCCTGGCTCCATGGCTCAGAGATGGGAGGTCCAGGGAAGGGTGGTGAATGTGTGGTGTTTCGCAGAGGGACAAAATGCACAGCTGGACAAACCACGTCTTGGGGCTTCCCCTCTCTCTCAGGTAGGCATCAAGAGTGGTTTGGAAATGACTAGGATGGGGCAGCTCCCCTAAATGAGGTACAAACCCTGACTACGAACCATTCACTCCCAAAGCCCACCTCATGCCTTACGTGTTCCATGCCCTGGCGCCCACCCAAGATCCCTGGTCCTTCTCTTCAATCCCTTTACTTCTTGCTCACACAAACACACATGTACACACATCCATGCACACCTACACACACTTACACACAGAAACACACACACACACACACACACACATGCACAGAGTTCACATTATTCCCTCGGTTTTGGGCAGGAAACAGCTCACTGCAATGAAGCTCCTTTTAGTAATTTTGTTGTCATGTCTGCCTGGCTGCTGAGGGAGGAGGGACCGAGGTCTGGCACAGGGAACAGGAGAGGGCACAGGGTGACACAGGGTGGAGGAGTAGTTGCTGAGCAATGCCGTGAGAGGAGCGGTTGCCGTGCAACAGTCCAGGGTCTTGGGTAAGAGTGAGGGGCCCCATCCGAGGTGGGGGAAGCAGACGCTGTCCAGGCCCAGAAGCTGTGCCTCTTTCACAACTGCTAGGAGAGAAAGCTGAGCTCTGCTGTCCCTCAAGGAAGGGCCAATTCTGTGAAAAGAGCCTAGCTTCATTCATCGTGCGGGGGCAGTGGATGGACAGGACCATTTCCTCCATCCTCTCTCTGGAAATCTGTTCTCTCTGGGAGGGACATGTTGAAGCCCTGGATCCCTGTGTGGCTGCACGCCATCTTCAGTTCACATCTTCTTGAGGACTTTCCTACTCATTCCTTTCTTACGTAATGCCAAGAGAGGTGTCGGCGTGACACCCGTCTCCCTCTCTGTAGCTCACAATACGTGGCTGGCAGAGGTAGAGCCGCCGCCACCCCCTGCTTCCATTCCCAGGTTCCTCAGAGACACCTGGGAAGCTGGTCTGCTGTGAAAATGGAAGGAGGGCTATCTTGAGCTCCCACCTGCAAACCAGCCCTGCTCCTCATTCGTTTCTCATCCCTCCAACTTCCTTCTCCGAGCACTGCACATGCGCTGCTCTCCTCACCCCCATGGCCCCTGCCTCTCCAGTCTTGGAGACAGATTTGATTTGGGATTGTTACAAAAATAATAATAACCCAAACGCAGAGAAGCCACGGAAAGGGCTGAGGGCAACCCACCCCTCCCCCCCGCCCTCCTCCCCCCCATTCCAAACCGAGTACAAAACCGCACCCAAAGCAGACATTCTGTACAGGGGGCTGGGTGGGCTGGGGAGCAAGCGGGAGGGGCGGCCCTGGGGTCGCTCTGTACAAGTTCAGGTTGGTGACAGCCCAGCAGTCCCCATGGGGCCCCTGGGGGGGCACAGGAGGTGAGTGGGTGCCCCTAGATGAAGTACTCCTTCTTGTCATCCCCGCCTGACTGCCCGCCTTCTGCGTTGATGATGGCCGTATCTGCATCTGGAGCATCGTCGGAGCCCTTCGCTTCGTGTGTCAGGTAGGTTCCTGTGTGGAGACAGAAGCTCCTCTTTGCAGAAGTGTCTCTGCCTCTGAAGTCCACCCTGCCCACTTCCCTACCCACCCCCTCACATAGCGCTCATCTCGTCTTTCTCTTGCCTGGAGCTTTCTTCCAACCAATCTTCTCTAATCTGCATTTCGCTGCCAACATCCCTCACCTGACCACACCCCCATGAATAATGAATCCTACCCTTAACTAAAATCTCATCTATAATGTAGGCAAGGGATAAAAGAGGTGTGTGTGTGCGCGCACGTGCGCACACGCACGCGTGTAGATATGACTTAGGCACGACCAGTCTAGGCAGCTAGGCTACTGGCTGCACGTAGTAACAGAATAGAAGGGAAAGTAAAACAGAGAAAAAAGAAAAGATATGCGTGAGGATGAAGAAGAAGGAGATCAAAGAAAGAAAAGGAAGCCAGAGAGATGAAAAAGAAGGCAAGGGCAAGAAAGAAGGAGCCAGATCAAATGCAGAGCAGCAAAGAGCAGCTGACTAAGTGGGCAGGTCTGATTGTACTTGGATGTTTACCACGTGGCCAGGCTTGACTGTGGGGTTGCTGTTGCTCAGTGATCACAGCATTGGCATTGCATGGGTTGGCTGTATTTCTTTCTCAGACATCCTAAGGGGCTGAATGAGTCTACAAGGACCTGCCTGAAGCCCTCTTACTATCTGTCCTTTCCTGACTGGTCTCCCCACCCACCCAAGTCCTCCTGACGCCTCTGACCTTTGTGCCTGATCAAATAGTGTCCAAGGAAGATAAGCAGAATGAGCAGCAGGAAGACAATGAAAGCCACAATCCCTCCGATGATGGCATGGTAGGTACTGGAGGATGAGGGTACCGGACTGGGGTCTGCAGGGAGAAGAGGCATGTAGTTAGAACGGGGGCAGTGAGGACCTTTAGCTCCCATGCTGATTTGGCCCTAGACAATATCATAGAAGAGGCATCAACATCAGGGGAATCCAGGAGGTATATGAAAGCACAGGGAACATGCCTTAGTCTGTGCTCAGATGAGAATCATCACACTGGCAATGTAGTAATTCTTAAAAGAAAAAAAATGATGTATTCAACAGGCAATACACAAACCAGCTCTCACTCCACTATCCAAGTTGCTTTCTTGGCATCAAAGCTTGACCTTAATCAGAGATCATTACTTTAATACATGTGAGCAATATCAAAATTCTCCCCTTCCTCCCTACTCTCTCTCTCTCTCTCTCTCTCTCTCTCTCTCTCTCACACACACACACACACACACACACACACACACAGATACATCTGTGTTTTCTTGCTCCTTGACTATCTCGCATGTCTTCTCACATCCTGTCTGCTATTCTGCACTAGTCCCTTTAGGGTTTTTTTTTTTTGCCACTCTCCTAGTCTTAAAATCAGATGGGGGAAGAAACAGTGAAAACTGATGGAGCCAAGAATTAAGAGTTGGAAAGCCCCTTGCAAAGAAAATGCTAGACTGTTCCACCCTGTATAAGACTTGTAAATTTCCCTAGAGAGCAAGGTAATAGTCTGATGTGAATTAGAAAATCATCTGCCTTCTCTAGGATGAGCCTAGGACCTCAAGCTCTATCCCAGGATCTTTATTCCAGCCTGGGCTGGGACCTAGACAACTACCTTATCCCATAGCAGTTAGCATCTCTGCTCCCAGGTATTTCATTCTTTCTTCTTTAGCGCCCCAACCCACATGCTCTTAAACATATCTGGTCTTTTTCTTCAGTAATTCCTTCTTGGCAAGGAAGACTACTTATTCAATAAAACCCAAACTTCTGACCCATCCAAGGAAAAAGGCCCAATATTTCATCTCTACTTTGACATCATCCAAAGGTTTGTGCGCAAGACTGGTTTGATTTCTCCCATGATGTTAGTGTTCCTCCTTTCACTATACAAAATTCGCCATCCATAATGGGTGTGGACTGATCTCATAGTACAACCTGGACCAAGAGTGTCAATAAAAACCCTAAACTTGGTCAGAAGCCCAGATGTCTTCGGATAAGTGCACAAACCAGGACATTCTGACGTCTCCATAATTACGTTAGCCACAGCTATAACTCCCCCTTCCATTGAAGAGCTGTTTTTCCTTGAACTCAGCTTGAGTCTTGCAGCCTCATTGACTCCTAGACTTTTTTTCTTCCCTACCTTATGTTTTCCCAGGCTTGACTGGGCCAGCTTTTTAGTTCCTTGACTTCAAATGCCTTATTTGAAAAAAAAAATCTGTACTTTTTTTAATGTTCTTCTTGGGAGGGAGATGGAGAATGGACAGGAGTTCCATGATGGGACATTGGTGTTGACATGATTCAGGGCAAGATGACTGAAGAAAATGAGATGTAATCCACTGTGAAAATCAGTCCTGGATACTTACTCCGGAAGCTAGAGAAGCAAAAAAGTTCTTGAAAAAAACCCACAGTCCTCTGCTGTCAAAATGACTTCTGGGATTGTCAACAACCACCCTCTGTCTGCAGGTATAATGCACCTTGCATTTCATTTCTGGGAGGTCTTCACTCAGGAAGATTCCTGAAGAGGCTGCAGTAACTCCTTCCACCACCAGGCGTCAGCACTGGTAGCAAACACTAACCTACTCCGGCTTAGCTTTTTATCCCAGGGCGGAAAGGATCAACAAGATACCAACTGCAGGGCATATTAACTTTCTTTCACTGCCGGTCGCCATCAGAAATGGTCTGGAAAGATCCAGGGGATGAGCCAAGATCTCAGATCCTTGTTGTAGCTCTCAGAACTTTCACTAGCCCTGTTATGCCGAGCAGCTCCCCACGGGGTGAAAGGTTGACTCAAGATGTAGACTTTCTGGTCTCAAGCACTTAACCCTCTTTCTCATGCCTGGGAACCTGTGTGTTAAGCACTCATTTCCTGCCTTACTGAGCATTTCAAATGAGGAAAGACCCTGAAATTTCTTCAGCACTTCTCCTATTCTGCAGAAAGATTTGAAGACTTTCTGGAAGGACGTCAATGGCACTGATGTCTTCCAAAGAAGAAAAAAAAGAATTCCTTACCAGTTCCCTCTAAAGCCACAGCTGTTCTAGCATGTCACTTCCATTGAAGCTGGGTTTAAATGTATCTTTCGTGTGTGTGTGTTTGTGTGTATGCACATGTGTGTGAATGTGCATGTGTGTGCTAATGTACATTGTATGTCTGTGCACTAACTGTAGAGGTCAGAGGAATGCCATCCACCTGATTCTTTGAGACAGGGTCATTTTGGTCATCTCTCACTAGCTGATAGCTCATCAAGTAAGATAGGCCGTCTCTGCCACCCCAGCACCGGGATTACAAATGTGAGCTCCCACACTTATTTTTGCTTGGCTCCAACTGGCAGGGACTCGACTGACCAACCCAACAGTCTAGGCACCTGGTGGCTCCAATTTTTGAGAAGCACTTCAGAAAGAAGCAATCTCTTGTCCCTTAGGAAGGTGAAGCACCAGAGAAAAGACTCGGGCCATCTCTCGGCATAGCACATGCTTGTTTCTTTTGTTCTCTGCCAAAACAAAATATAATGTACACAGGATCCTCAGGAAGGAAACGGGTGGCAGCGGCACATATGCTGTAGCTAGTCCTAGGAGGAGGAGCTCTTCAGTAAGCACACCTGTCATCAAGAGAGGCCTCTAAATGAAGCTGATATTCTCCTCATCAGGTGACAAAGATGGTTTCAGAGGAGCCACTGCCTGCAGACAGAGACAGTGGGAGCCCATTTTTCTTATTGTTACATTAAGAAACAATAAGACTTACCATTGTTACACATCCCTAGGACCTAAGGGCAGTGCCTTCTGGTAGCTGGCATTTTCCATCCACCCTACTACCACTTGAGGGGAGGCGGTTGACATCCGGAGAGCAAGAGACGGCCAACAAAGGGAGATGTTGGAGGAGAGAAGCCAAAGTGACTCACCATTGACGTTGAGGGTGAAGTAGGCTGTGTAGCTGCCCATGTTGCTGGTGGCCGTGCAGCCGTAGGTGCCACTGTCACTCTTGTTCAGGAAGGGGAAGATGAGAGCCCTCTCTTGGGTCATCTTCAGGGGTGGCTCGCTGCCTTCCTTTACCCACAGATACTGCTGGGGACTGTTGAGATAGAAAGATGTGAAGTACTCAGGATGGCCTGGACCAAAGGGCTGGAATAATTAAAAACAACCTGGTAGACGGGAAATCAGAAACTGCATGGTGAGGTTTAAGATGCTGTGTGGGCCAGAGGGTAGGTGTTGGTGGAGGGGTGGGGGTATCTGTCTTGGGTACAATTTAGAAAAGGCAGAGATGTTTTGAACCATATTTTACTGTGACTTTGTTCCACAGGGGAACAGAAGGAGCTGAACTTGGGAGCACTCCAACCTCACTTCTGCTGTAGACATAAAGGAGAAGCACTATTGTACAGTTAGGGGACCAGGAGTTATGCCTCGGCAGGTACCCAGGGGGTGGGGGTTATCTGAGGGGTATCAGAGACCGCAGACTGCTCTTCTTACACTGGATTGCCATGCCCCTCACAGTGTAGCAACAGCTTCTGGCCTTCCCGGGGATGCGCAGGCTCTGGTCTAATCAAGGCTGTCGGCGTGTCTGTGGAGAAGCACATGATAGCAGCGCCAAGCTCCTCACTCTGCATAGGAGATCCCTAAAGCTGTGGGAATCACCTAGTTACATGTTACAGATTCTCCCGAAGTATCAGAAGTGTGAGAGGCTGTGAACAAGTCCTTCCTCCTCCTGGCTCTTGTGAACACTGACTATGTATGAGTGCTGCTGACTGAGAACAACCTGGTGTATCTCAACCTCTGAGTGATGGCATTCCAGCAGGCCTGTCCTTGGTGGGGCCTATGGGTTGTCTTAGCAAAGTTGAGGAGAACCCATGGTTTATTCATGCCTAGCAAACTGCCTGGCACATAGACAGGATCTAATACATATTTTTAGAGGAACAAACGAAGTGAACTTGACACTGACTGAGTCCACAACCTCTCAATTCTGTCTGCTCTGTGAGAGAGCTTGGAGTGAAAGCAACGCCTGAACACAAAGCATCCCTTTAAACGGTCAGCCCAAACATGGAATGAGAGTATAGAAACAGCAATGGGTGAGGGTCAAATTTTGGCTGGGAAAAAAAATGCCTGAGACAATATGGCTGGCTCTGTGAGAGAATAATGACATCTGTCAATGATGCCAAAAGGCTGCTTAGGAGGCTGGGTCCAGATGGCGGCTTAGAACAATGTGACCAGATGCTGGTTTGGAACCACAGATAAAGAGGATGTGCTATCCCTAAGGACAGAGCCAACCTTAACAAGCAGTTAATGAACATGCATCCGTTAAATCACACAGGACAAAGAGAGACAGGTCAGGTGAGAAAATGGGTATTCAGGGGCTTCACAGCAGAAGAGGCCTCTAGCATAGCACCTGGAATGGGACATTTGTTGACTGACTGCTAATCACAGGCCGAAGGGGACCATGCAGAGTAATCGCCAAATGGCCTGGCTTTTAAGAGAGGACTCTGTAGGACTCCAATAGTATAGAGTATTCTTCAGTTATGGCTGGGGACCAGGGCTCAAGAGAACTTCCCAAGGCCCAGGACCTCACACTTGGAACTAGTAAATCCAGAAATACTTTATAGCAAGTTAGAACTTGGAAGTTAATAGAGTTCTTCAATATATGTTATTCCTTTATTCTCAGTATAGTTCAGGGGAGTAAGGCAAATGAGATTAGATGCTTTGGTCAAGTCAATACAGCTAGAATGTGACAGTACTGGCTAGGAGCTAGTCACCAGCCTGTCCATTGAATGTCATCCAAATGGACTACGGTACTGTCCAAAATTAACGAATGTTAAAGTTTGAACAAAGGGTCTAGCCACTGATTAAATGGCACCGAAATTAATCAGCTTGTGTCTTCCATAAGGAGATTAAAAGCTATCACTATTTTTGAAAATCCCCAGCCTTTTGGTAAATTGGAAAAGCAATGCATGGCTGTACAAGTCTCCATGCTCGACTTCCACACTTTCATTATTCCTTTTCCTTTCCACAGGGAAAAGCTCCTTGGAAAGGCTTTCAGATTTCCCCAGATGAGAAATCTGCAGAGACTTCAGCTTTTCACACATTCTTTACTGGCACTAACAGCAGAGTCCACGAACAGGATGCAGAGGTGTGGAGATAGTGCGAGGCAGCCAGCCCTGGGCCACCTTAGGTCAGAATCCGAAGGAGAAGCATGGAAGGGGGCCAAATAGGGATGTGACTGGGAGGTGAAGTTCTTGGAATGTCACAAGACCAGAGAGAATTGTGCCTCGCTTCCACCCACAACTCTTGGCATCACAGAATGTTAGAGGGAGAAGAAGCCAGAAGGATATCCAAGCTCACCTCTCTCGTTTCAGAAGGAAACAACCATGATCAGTGGAGGAGAGCTGTCTTCACACCACACAACTAGCATGATGTGGAGTACAGACTAGTAACTACAGCCCAAGACTCTGGGTTTGCTACTCTTACCACCATTAAGTTACAGCCTAGCTTCATTTCACCAGCATAGCCCAAGGGCTGGTAAACTTGGACCTTGGGCCAAGTCTTGCCAGTTGCAAGCTTTAGTAAATAAAGTTTTATTGGAATGCAGCCCAACTTATTTGTTTACACTTTGTCTGTGGCTGCTCTCCTGCAGCACAAGCAGAGTCAACACACTGAGACAAAGACCTCAGCTCTCCAAGCCTTCAGTGTTTACTATAGGGCCTTCTTTACCGAAGCTTTGCTACTTTCACTAAGCGTGTTGCCTCACGTGTAGCCAGCAGCACGCTTTCTTTTCCCTACTCCCTACCTCACACCTGGTCCTTCTCACCCCAGAGCCCATGACATACATAAAACTTCAATGCGCTGAGAGGTGACTCTGTCAGCTCCCTTTAGAGATTCATGGTTCACAGAGCACACGATGCTTGCTCCGTCATCTTCCCGGGTAACCTGGAATGACACTGAGCTGCTCACAGTGAAGGTTTTTCCATTGACATCTTCCTGGACTCGTGTTTGCTCTCCTAGAATGCAGAAACAGACAGACAGACAGAAACGCACACACACACACACACACACAGGAGATACATTGTCAGTATATACAGACAGACTGTATCTCAACATACAGATACTGTCTGGGCCCCCACAGATTCTATCTTGGACAGACTCAGAACATTTTTGAAATGGATATGAATGTGTAAAGAGAATGTAGATCCTGAAACACACATATCCACAATGTCACTGCCCCTCACTTTCTTCATCTCCATTATTTCTTAGGTGCCATCTATACATATACTGCAAACACCCCATTCCTTCAACTACCTCATTTCTGTAACCCCATGGCAGGAGCTACTCACCGTGGAGTTCTTGGTCACCTTTCCTCCAGGTGAGCTGGGCTGCAGGCTTGCTCCCAGAAGACTGACAGTTTAGAGTGGCTGTCTCCTTTTCCCGCAGGGATGACTTATAACCAGTGATTATAGGCTTCTGTGGGATTCCTGCGATGGAGAGGGGATGGCCAGGATAGGAAGGAGAGGCACCGTGAAGTCACACTTCAAGTTCTCCCTGGAGATATGTCTGCTATAAGGGGCAGAATATCTGAGCTCTGCTTTGGTTTAGAGAGATGGGTAGAAGCACAAAGGGTCAGTGTTCTCTTAGATCTAGTTCTTGAGGACAAGATGGGAAGACTAAGGTGAGGAGGTATGATAGTTTAGGAGGAGTGGGGATGTGGTGCCTGAGCATGATAGTTACTGGATATCCCAGAGTCCAGCTAGGTGGCCATGCAGATAGTAAAAGGCCCAGAGCAGTGGAGATGTGAATTAGAATACAGGCTGAAGATAACTTCATTCAAACAATTGAAAAACTTTTCTTGGAAATTAAAACAAGATACTTTATACAGATCTTGTGTTTCCACATGTAATTTTCAGAGTGAAGGGGAATGACCGTTCTCTGCTATAAATTGTGAAGTTTATGCTTAAAGAGATTTGTTCCAGAACAAATAGTAAGTACAGCAGATCAGAGCTCTGCTTTTCTCGTATTTAGAGAAAAGCGTGCAGACCTTTTCTAATATTATTGGAGGCCTGCCTGGTTCTGGGAAGCTTTGGGGATCAACTGAGGGAGATTTGTTCGCAAAGCAGCGTGCTGCAGAGACACAGGGGTTGAAGAGCCTCACCTAGCACAGTGACAAGGGACTTGGCAGTTCGCACAGGCATGGTGAAGATGGAGCATGTGTACTCGCCCTCGTCTGCCAGCGCCACATTGCTGATGCTGATACTGAGCTCGTGGGGAGTGGATCTAACCAGCTGAATCCGATTATCTCGAAGAGCTGGGGAAATCAGAATTGAGAGTCAGGGTTCTACCAGTGTCTTGCATGCTTATCTTCTACTCCTGTGCTACCATATTTGAGGGGAAGGGAGGAATGGTGGGGGTGGGAGACAAAAACAAAATAAATAAATAAAAAAAACCAACCAAAACAAACAAACAACAACAACAAAAAACCCACCCTGAATTAGGACAGAATCATTCAGTGATTTTCAAGAGTCACTAAACATGGTAGCTTAATAGACAAGTCTTATACTCTGTATTTTGTGTAATTACTTAGAAAAGGCCTGGGGCTGCCTGATATCAGCTGTCATAAGCACTTCTTTGGGGCTTGGTGCTCCAGCACCTTATAAGGCTATAAGACTTATAAGACTATGCATGGCTAAGATCCGAGCTGTTGTGCTAGCTTCTCTCTGTAAACAAGAGAGGAGCCCACAGTTTATTGCTTTTTCAGAGAACCTACCTTGTGCTTCTCAGCCTCTGGACTACAAAGATAGTCTTAGCCTCTGCTGTCCCTCCCTCCTAGCCCATGATTCCCATGGAGAAAGCTCACTCAGCAGACACTACCTCTCTTCTCCCCAAAGTAGAGCGTCTGCTGGGCAGGATTAGACCACTGTAGGGATGAGTCTTCATGGTCTTTCACTTGGCACTTGAGTACCACAGTGCCACCAGCCACCACTGTTTCATCAGTAGTCCAGGGCTGGCTATCTGCAGGAGTAGAGTAGAGTTAGTTTCATGAAGAGTCCTGAGGATGTCTACCCATGACTGGGCCACAGTCAGACTCATCTAATTTATTCTTCCCAAGGCTCTGGTCTCTGTCTACGCTTGAGGCTTCATGAGTGAAGGGATAGAGAGGTGGTTGTGGCAGTAGAGGGGAGACACACCTGATCTTCTCTCTCACTGTGGACATACGGAAAGCATCATCCCTTGTTGAATATTGGATGAATGGGAAGGGTCACAAACGCTAAAAGGATAAAAGCACCCAGATCTCAACATACTACTCCATATGTGTCTTTTTAGGTATGGTTCTAGCATCCATCGTTGAGAACACACATACATATCTGCCACCCTATGTTTTGCCTTCCTGTGACCACTTATTATAAGAGTAAAACCATTAGAAGCAATTATGGCTACTAATCTAAGACTTGGTGTGCATACCTTCATCTATACAAAAAGAGCAAAACAAACAAAACGGAAATTAAAAACAGAAACATTTTAGCATACTTTAAAATTTTTCTAATAATAACCTCATTCCAATCATCAAATTCATCATCAGTTTTTACTATTATTATTAATTTTTGTAGCTGCTGTTGAGACAAAGTCTTACTATACAGTCCTGGCTGGCCTGGTATTTACTATGTATTCATGATAGTCTTGAATTTACCAAAGTCCTTCTGCCCCTGCTTTCTAAGTGCTAGGATTATAAGCATGCACAACCACATCCAATTGTTTGTTTTCTTTCCTGGTAAATCGTCCTGTCTTCCTAAATACAAACCCAAATTACCACCCTGATATCATTTAAAGAGTAAAAGACTGAAGTTACTCTCTCTCGATATGCTGAAAGCATATTTTATAACTCTTCTCTCCATAGAGGAATTAAACAAAATAGACTCGGTTGATAGAGTCCTTGCCTAGTATTCAGGAAGCCCTAAACTGGATCCCCAGCACCATAATGATTGTTTGTGATGGATCGCATATGTTATCCCATTACTCAGGAAGTAGAGACAGATGGCCAGAAGTTGTAGGTTATCCTTGGCTACATACTGAGTTTGAGGCCAATTTGGACTGCATACACTCTATGTCAAAAATAATACACACATACACACACAAACACACACACACACTCACACACACACACACACACAGAAAGAGAGAGAGAGGAAAAAGGATGGAAAGAAGGAAAGAAAGAAGGAAGAGAGGGAGAGGGAAGAAGAAATCCAGGTATCTTTTGGATAGATCAGTTTAATGCCAAATCAACCTTCTCCTCAGGCCTAGCTGTGAACCTCTCCAATACTGACATCTGTTTCCCCCTCCAGGCCTTGTGCTCAGTTCTCACAGCATGGGCTCTGATTCCTAGTATTGATTCCCTCATCTTCAGAATCGCTTTTAGTGACCCAACATCAGTGACCTCCTCAGAACTAATCTAAAATAATCACCTCCCTTCTCTGCTTCAGGAGCATCCAAAAGTCTGTTCTGTGTCACCGAATTTCTCAACCAGCAATATCCATTGCTCAGCAGGAAACCAGGATTCATGCTTACCACAACCTCTACAGAGCACTATCAAAACAAACAGATGCACGGGGCGGTGGTGGCGCATGCCTTTAATCCCAGCACTTGGGAGGCAGAGGCAGGCGGATCTCTGTGAGTTCAAGGCCAGCCTGGTCTACAAGTACTAGTTCCAGGACAGCTAGGACTGTTACACAGAGAAACCCTGACTCGAAAAAGCCAACCAACAAACAAAACAGATGCTCCCTTTGCCACAGACTTGACCCCACCTGCCTGTTTCTCTCTTACTTGCCCCACCTGACTTGCATTGTCAAAAAATATACCCTGAGTGATACTAGCCAAGAGAAGGCCCTCAGAAGGCAAGGCATGCTGAAAATTATGCCAAGCAAGATACACCATTAAGGACTGGTAGTTTCCGAATTGGAGTATGAAGCCTGATGCTTAGTACTGCCTAGAACTGTAGAAGCTGGACGTGAGGGAGCCACTGGGGCCAGGAATCCAATTCCCTCATCTCCTAGACACAGGCAGCAAGGCAACAGAGGCGAAGTGACTCCTAAGATCAGCCCACCAGTTCTCAACACTGTGACTCTGTTCTGTCCTCAACATGGAACTGTTGTCATTGGAATTCTTCCCAACGTGACCCTCTGAAAGGAGAATTAAGACTATGATTGGATTTTGAGATTGTTGTATAGCCACTAAGCAAATTTGGAAGTGAAAATTTCTCAATGGAAAGTGTCTGAGGCCCTTCGGTTGCAATAGACATATATCAATTTCCAACCTCTAATCCCTCTGTCCTTGTCTCACTTGAAGAATTCCTCTTTGACAATGTCTTTCCAGGACCTCTTTGTTTTGAGTAATCCATTTCTCCTGGGCATCTTATTTTTGGAAAGAGGAATAGGGTTACAGAGGTCTCTGTACCAGAGTGAGAGAGGGAGTTGGTGCATGAAAATGTGCTGGTGGATGCAGAACTAAGGACTGGATGTCAAATGGGAAGGAGAAAGCTGTGTGGTAATGAGAGGCGTGAGAACATGGGGTGGAGTACCACAACTGGGAGATGATGCGAGGATGGGTGAGAGGCATCTGGAGAACATTGAGATGAAGGGCCTGGTTTCTCACCTTGACTGGCCAGCATGTCAGGGCTGCTCCAGACTGTGGAGCTGAGGGCCTCGTCCAGTGGAGCCAGAGTTCCCAGCTCCAAATCCTGCTCCTGCCAGTAGCCTGGGGAGAGAACCTGCATCAGGGATGAACCCTGTGCACACTGCTAGAGCTTGTGTCTACACTTCCATTGTGGGGGTGGGGGAGGGGCTAGGCCCCTATGGAAAGTGGCTTCACCAACATACCTAAGAAAAAGTGAGACATTAGCAAGAGTTCTGGAAAAGGAAAAGACTCTCCTCTGATAGGCCATTTAAAGGAGGATGATAACGGTTTTATCTGTCAACCATGTAGTGTGAAAGTCAAAGAGAACTTGGAGACCATTCAGCCCAGTCTTCCCACTTCACAGATGAGGACAAAGAAGTCCCCAAAAGATTGAGAGGGACTCACTACAGAAAAATGGAAACTGAAAACAAAACAACCCATTACAAACTCCTTATCCAGGATTCTTCTTTGTTGTACCACATTATCTATTAACACATTAGAGCATATGTTCACTTTTGATTCTTTCCCTTGACCTATGAAAAATGCTGGCATCACCATTCCTGCTTTGCCGGGTGGAAGCAGAATGAAATGACTTGCCCAAAGTCATACAAACTGAGTAGACACTAGAAATGAAATGCCTGCTTTCAAATCCGATACTCTTTGTTCTAAAATGAGACATCCTTCTCGTTAAAGAAAGATGGAAGTTAGGGCTAGATGTTGCCCTACACATTGCCAGAGTCTTACCTTCTGTGCTCAGATTCTAAGTTTTCATACTAGGTTCCCAGGACTCTGCCTCACTGAGCCTGTACTTCGCTCTGACGCAACCAAACCTTGTTACCCAGGCAATAGTCACCACCTCTCTTAGGACTAGATCGCTGTTACACTGTCTTGTGAAACACAGTAGTGTCTGGGGTTCACAGCTCCTAACCAAATGGAAAGAGCAGAGGGACAAAGAAACCAGCTAAGCACCTCTGCAAGATCTCCCGCCACAGAGCTCTAGAGTGGCCAATCACATCGCGCAAAGCCAGTGAGATCATCAGCTGCTGAGCAGACACTGGAGTTGCTTCTCTCCCTGGGACAGCGTACTGGGAGAAGTTTGTCAAAGGTTCCTACAGGTGCCACGGTCTGGGTGGGGGTGGGGAGGATAAGAAGGTAGAGGTGGGGCTAAGAGAGAGCAGATGGGTGGGTCAGAACTGAAAGACTAACGTGGGGTATGGACTTCTCCGGAGAAGAAAAGAGAGAGCACTAGGGAGAGAGGATTAATCGGAAGAAAAAGAAAGCAAGTCGGTGAGGGGAAAAGAGAGAAAAGATGGGGTAGCCGAGAAAGAGGGTGAGGGAGAGGAAGGAAGAAAAGAAGAAAGGAGAAGGGGGAGTCCTAGCATCAGCTAAAGCTCTAAGAGAGCTTTTGGGATTGGCAGGCTGCAGTGTAGACAGCCGCCTTTCCCACTGCTCCTGACCTGGCTCTCCCAGAAGATTTGGGAATTTACTTTGTTCTGAGTGACATTGAGAGACCAGGTACATCTCTAACAGGAAAAGAATTGATGAAGACAGGCAAAAGAGGCAAGGATGAGGGGAAAAGGAGGATAGGGCTCTCAGTTTCAGCAGAGAGGCAGTCCTGGGGTGCAGAGCCCTCATCCTGGGGACACCAAGGATGAAGACGACTGGACACTGGTGAGTGTTTCATATTATTTTCCAGGTTATACATTTTGGAGTGTGCTGTGCCAACATCAAGTAGGAAACATGGATTGATTGTGCTAAGGCATGGGCTGCTTGAGGGACAGGGAGGAGCAGGGCAAGCGGCCTAAGCGCCCTCATTGGGCATTGGTAACCCAGCACACAATCTAAGAACCACTACACAAGCTTTTACTCAAATGGACCGAGGAAATAGCCTTGTCATACTTCAGTGTGGGACTTTCAGTTTGCAGAGCGGATTTTCACCCATGATTTCATTTAATCTCAAAACAATTGCTAGCAGTAGGCAGCCAGATATAATCATTTTTAAAGTTGACATCCGAAGAGGTTCCTTGGCTCACCTAAAGGAATCCAAATAGCACAACTCTCAAGAACCCTCTCTACCCCTTGTGGGGTCATCAGCTTCTAACAGCCCCTGTTTTCCAGAGCCTTTGCACACTTCACTGGGATGTGTTTGGTTCCCAGGCTCTGCGTCTAAACTCTGAGGTGGTTTTGGGCAGAAACATCACCCTTTTCTTTAACCCGCCCATCCTGGTGAGTTCTTGGTGTATGTGACTAGGATGGTAATTTGCTACCTCAGCACCAGGCATTCTGCACCTTAACCACATGGAGCCATTGTCTGGTCTCCACTCTCCTGCTTCTTACATCTGTACTTTCATCTGCATCTTCCTCAGTGACTTCTCTCCTTGCTCATGCTTGTCCGTCATCTCCCCATTCCCACTTCTGTATGTTGTGTTTTTCCCCCTCTGCATAGGATAAATAAGTCAAATGGTGATGTACATCATTTAAACACAGCTGAACTGTTCAGAGGCAGAAAGCAACAAATAACCTTCAATAAATGACATGTTTGGGATGTGCATGATTTATTGCCTCTATATGTTTGCAGAGAATTCACTTTGGTTTGTAGTATTTTAGGAAACTGTTTAAGACATAGCTGGGGCATTGCTTCCCCTTCTATGGGGTGTGCACGACAGATCTCCTAATCCTGAAATGTACTTTTGATCTTCTATCTCTACTCTTGGGAATTCTGTTAGTATGTCTGAAAGTTACCCGATTTTATGAAATTGTAGGCTACTCGTGATAGATTCTGAATGGCCATTCCGATGGGAGCAGGTGAGTGACTGCAATGCTATCATCAGGAGTACGGATAAGTAGCCCAAATTATAAAGCGGTTCATGAAAAGCTTGAGCTATCTTTGGATTAAAATTGTGCCAGTCATTTATGACATCACCGTGATTCCCCTCAAAATGTTTGGACAGGAAAGGGATGAAGCTGAGGAGTATTCTAAAGGGGACATATGGACTTTTTGAAGTGGGTTAGTAAGGATTCTACTCAGGGACCTTGGAAGGAGCTGCTGGCACAGAGCCACTGGTGAAGAACACCCTCCCTATGTGAGGAGAGCCATGAAGGAAAGAGAAAAGCTCCAGTCTTGATCATATGAGTTGGGGAGCATCAGTCTTACTAGTCATATTGTTATCTTCTCACATACCTTCTCTGACTTTCCTCTCTCTCTCTCTCTCTCTCTCTCTCTCTCTCTCTCTCTCTCTCTCTCTGTATGTGTGTGTGTGTGTCTAAGAGAGAGTTACATGTGAATTTGTGGGTTCATGAATATGTGCCTACATGCGCATGCAGCTGTGCATGTCAGGAGCTAACATGGTGTGCATTATTCACTCATTCTTCAGCTTATATTTTAAAGATTAAATTTATTGGGGCGGGGTGGGGATACATGTCATAGTGTCTGTGTGGAAGTTGGAGGAGAACCTGCAGGAGTCAGTTACCTCCTCTCACCATAGAGGTCCTGGGATTGAACTTGGGTTGTCAGCCTTGGCAATTAGCTCCTTTACCATCTTAACTTGCTCTTTACCTAATTTTTCTACAAAGGTGCGCACCTGCCACCCAAGCCACTGGTGCTGGGTGTGCAGATGCCGCTATGCCAGGCTTTTTACATGAGTGCTAGAAACCTGGATTTAGTTTCATAACAAGTTCTTTGCTGAGTCATATACCCAGCTGACTTTGCATTTTCTGCAGATAATACCCACATCGGTTACCCTGGCCTTCCACATCCTATACAGTCTAATGACAATCTACCTGTAAACTTCGTCTTTTCTCCATTTCACTGATCCCACATTCTAGACATAGGAGCAATTTAGAATTCCACTTAAAGCATTGGCCATCCCTTGTCCATTCCCTTTTCTATAATAACTTGGTTTAAATGCTCTTCACCCATCTTCACAGGTCTTAACTCTAGCCTTTAAGCCTACTTTGTGCAGCTCTTCTTTTAAGAGGGCTTCCTTGGTGGCCTAGTTGGGAATTCTTTCCCCTATCTCTGGGTTGCAGTACTTTCCCTACCTTCCTTCCATGATGCAGAGCTTCTTCCTGCATTGCCACTGGGGCTTCTTCCTAAATCATAAAGATCCTGCAAGAACAGTTGATATCTGATTCATCTTCGTATCAATAATGGCCCCAATATAGCATATTGCACATAGAAGGTGCTTAATAAATATTTATTTATCAAATGAATCAGTATCTTCTGTTGTGAGAACAGAGCTCAAAATCTGTTAGTGCGGAGAAAATAGCAAATCCAAAAGCACAGGAAGGAGTAGGTTAAGCAAAGCTTGGACGACTACTATACAGACATCTAGATCTCTACAAGACAGAACTTGACATCAAAAACCAAAACCAAAACCAAACCAAAACAAACAAACAAACAAACAAAAAAACCTCACCCCACCCACCCCTGCCACAACCTAGTTTTAATCTCAAGATTTAAGTTAAGAGGTTCATAGGTGTAACTCTAGGCAACTAGGGAATTATGTGGTGTACCTAGTAAGGGCTAGGTTGGGACGTAGGTCTTTCTGGCCATGAAGCCCAAGCTTTCTGCGTCTTCCTACTGCACGGCCTGCCCCAGGTGGCAGAAGCAGGCGTCTTGTGTGTGTGGTGGTGGGTTAGGAATAAGCGAGGGAAGACTTACATTTCTGGCCAGGAATGGTTTCCCTAGACAACGTTCAAGACGCTTGCCTGCAGAATGATAAAATCACAGGGAAACAGGCCAGAGTGGGCGCTTGTGGTGGTGGCAGTGTTGTGATTGGCATCTAGTGAATTATGCTTTTAACTGGGTTTTATAATGTGCCTTCACTCCATACTTTGGGATCTGTTTTGTCTACCCTTAATTGTCTTACAATGTGGGGCTCCCTGGTTAACCAAACAACAGATGTGTTTATTTAAAACTTTTGACAAAATCGTTTTATGTTTTCATTACATTCTAGCACCTAGGCTAAAAATGAAAAGGTTATCTCGTTGGCTCTCAATCGTTTTGAGTGTTTCTTAGTTCTTCTTTTCTTTATCCATGGATTCTGATATCGTTAGAATTCTCAGCATTTTAAAGGAAAAGTAATCCTTCCCCCTATAGTGGTTTCCTTCTAATCGATTGTTCATACTGGGAGTAGCGGAGGTAGGAACTACAGACTTAATAATGTGTCTCTTCAGAGCATACATTGGCACCAATGACTCAGTTTTTCACTGCAAGCACAGGACCTCACACATAGTAAGGGCTCAATAAATATTTATTGAATAAATAAGTGAGTTACTCAAATGAATAAAAATGTATTATGTCTGCAATTTAAGTGACTGGTAGGGAAGGCTATGAGAGTAGGCCGGCATCACCCTGGACTGTTTGGTTTATGTATTTTCCTTGCCTTGTTTGCTCTGGGGATCTAGAATGTATTGGCAGAATTATTAACCATGTCATGGGTGCACATTTGGGATGGTGGAACAAAGGGACGAGAGATCTGGGCTGCATGACTACAGCCTGCCTCGCTAGTGCTTGTGTCCGGAGCCCCACTTCCCTGACTCTAAAGAAAAACAGCTCTCTGAGTAGGAGTTGATGATGATGGTGATGGTGATGATGATGGTGATGACTCAGCATTTCTCTAACTCCAGAGTTAAAAATAATGTTCAGCCCAGCCTACTTGTTATTCCTCACGACTACCCTGACAGGTGGGTGGAGAAGTGTTATCTCCAAGCAAAAAACATACTGGGGGCTGTGGCCCAGAATACTGACTCTCTTTTAGAATGGAATATCCACCATTAGGAGTCTCATTGCTAGGCTCCCAGACCTGAGAATCTCCCCCAGTTTGGCTTCTTAGTGAATTGCTATGCACATGTGGGTCACAGACAGCAGAGAACGGCCATAGCAAAATGAGACTTGGAATTTGGCCCCTGGAAGTTTGCTTATCCTCAGAGCCACATTTTTCTTTAAGAGTAAATGTTTGAATGTACATTTGGAGGAAACTGGACCAGTTCCATCTGAATCTGACTTAGAAGATAACTCCAAGATTTGGAGGAGTCACTCTGACTTCACAAAGGACTCTCTTTACATTCAGCTTCCTACAGTTGGTTTTTGGCAGCCACAACTGTGCGAGATTACCAAAATCATCCCTCAGTTTCTAGACTAGAACTTTGACAGCTAGCGGTAGGCTCTCTTCTTGTTCTGTATTCCTGTCTCACTTTACCTATTTTTTCCTTAGCTCTCGGTTCACTAATACCTGGACCTTAAGGCATAGTCAGAGGGATGCTGGACCTTAAGAGATGGAGCTAATTCTGATTTCTAGTCACCTCTGTATTTTCAGGTGTTTCCGTCTTTTTCTTTCGGGAATGAGATTTTGGACTGCATTGAGACCAGGAAGTCCTCTTGAACATCCCCCTCTTCCATAACTCAGGTGCACTTTAGCTCATGTTCATCAGAACCTCAGGCCTCAGTCAGGCCTCAGCTGCTGCCCTCTGATCTTAGCCTCCCTGGTCCCCTGCTGATCTCTTTGTCACTGGGCTGCTGAAAGGAGATGTCGCTCCTTCTTGGTCCTCCCTCTATTATTTCTGTTGCTGTCTGTTTTTTTTTTCCTCCTGAAGTCTTGTTTGTCAAGCAGCCTCTTGGGCCCAAAGTCATTACTCTCTCCCGGCTTGATTTGATTCTCCTAAGAGGCACAAGAGAGTAAGTGGAAACAGATGGGGGAAGGGTAGATTTCCACTCCTTTCTCCCACAGGAACTTCCTGTTGTGCTAACTAACCCCTTAGTTTGGTATAAAGCCTGGACCAGAGACTCAAGTGTTGAGAAGTGTGTCATTTTCACACTATTAGAAGAGCTGAGAGTCAGGTTAGGAGCTACTCAGTCTGCATTCCAACAGGTTTTATAATGTGTTTCAGGGGCATATTTTGGTTCCATCCTCAATAGGAGGAAGCAAAAAGTTTTCCAAGATAAATGAGGCAAAGCATCCTCAGGATATTTGGCTAGCTTGTCAAGGGCAGGTGTGAGGATGAGGCTAAAATGAAAAAAAATTTCTCGGTGTTAATACTCTTTTCTCACTAAAATTAAAAGAAAATAAAATACAGTCATTCAAAAACCTTTTCATATAAAAATGTTAAAAATCTATCAAATTTTAAGATGTCATGCAGGTGTATGTGGGGGGTGTACACGTATGTGTGCGCAGCTGTGTTTCTTAAGCCAGAGTCCATATTCCATCAGTATTTTCTACTGACCCCTAATGGCCAGAGCTGGTTACTCCTAAAATCTTTGAGTATCAGACAGAAAAGGAAGGATGCCTTTCTGACTCTGGCACCAGAGTGTAATGATTTTTCTCCTCTTTCTGTTATAATTAATTCACGCAATATGGTTTCTCCTCCATGACTTTCACAAGTATAGACTTTCAGAACTGACACAATCGTAAGTAGCAGTCAGTCCAATACTGTTGTGTACGTGTGCATGTGAGCATGCATGTTTACAAGCTGCTGAACCACATCCCGAAATCCAGCTGCTCATTTTAGCAACGAGGAACTGAAATCCCCGAGAAGTGTGAGAATTGGAAGAAGTCCCAAAGGCAGTTAGTGGGAGCTATAGTTATGACTTTGGTCTTTTGTATTCATCATCACTTCATAGGAGTCCTTGTGGAATGGAGAATTCAGAGGTTCAGTTGCCACTGAGTGTGACTTTTGTATCTGGTGATTTTGACTCTGCTTCGTATCCCCATATGGGAAGGACCCCAAAGTTCAAGGGAAGTAAGCTTACTCACTATCAGACAGGTTGGAGAAGTTGGGATGAGACAAAGGAGTCTCATCTGCCACATTTTCACAAATGCCAGGCCTTAAGATAGACTTCATTTCCCACAAAAGAGGAATTTGAAGGTCAGAAGCCACTGCTGTGTCCTTAGGAGCTAAACACAGTGGCCATGAGACTAGGACTTTGTGCATACTTTGTGTGTGTGTGTGTGCGCCTGCATACGTGCATGCGCTCCTGAATCTACCTGCTGCAACATGTACCTTGTACAGCCATGGGAACATGTACATGAGTGTGAAGTTGAAAAGAGAGGGGTTAGACTAGATGGGAAGAAAAAAGCAGAGGAGCATGTCCTATTCTTGAGCTAGAAAGAAAAAAATCTGGAGGCAGAAGTGGGCTTGTGGTAGGCTGGAGGGGGGGGGATGCTCACAGACTTAGTTAAGATTCTGAGGAGCAGAGACTGGGAAGTGGGTGGCAGAGAAGGAGGTGGGGACAGCTGTTGCTTTGATTTGCTACTGAGTCAGTGTTCTTGGTGCATTAGCGCTGAGAGGGAGCCCTAGGCTGGCCCCCAACCAAAACAAGCCCCTCTGCAGCCAATATTGAGTTGTAACAAGGACAAATGTAGTTGGGAGACATAGAGGAGGGGCATATGATCCTAAACAGCTCCTTGTTCATCTTAGCTCCCTTATTCTGGAAGTGTGGATTCTAAACAAACATCTGCAGCAGGAGTCTGTGAAGGAGTGTGTTGGGGGGAGCAGAGCACTGGAATGCATCACGGAGAACTTCTGGAGAACAGGTTCTGTATAGGTACAGGATGGTACCTGGGATGATGGCAGCCTTTTGCAGGGTCTGTTACCTCAACTCCTCATGCCTTCCCCCAGTGATCTCATTCTTCAGAAATCAGGGCAGGTTTGTTGTGGACTGTGTACTCTGGTACAGTAGCCAAGAGGTTGGTTTTGTCTGAAGTTTTGGATGTCCCCTTAACCTGAGCAGAAGAGTTTTATATCCTTCCTAAAACTTGTTATTTATTACATACACACACACGTACAAGCAATAGAACTAGAAAAATTGCATCCCCCATACCGTAGGAAAGCATTTGGGCTCTTCTAAAGGACCAGGGTTCAATTCCCAGCACTCACATGGCAGCTCACAACTGTCAGCAACTTCTGTTCTAGGGGATCCAACACACAGAGACATGCATGCAGGCAAAACACCAATATACATAAAATGCAACTAAATAAATAAATTTAAAAAAGAAATAAGAAAGCAGTTAGGAAAGGAAACATAACAGAATTGAACCTGGAACTCATTTAGTGCACTGGAAGGGTATGGGAAGATGGGGATTGATTGATACTGAGTGATAAAGCTCAGCAAATCAGGGACATGCAAAGAACAGATTTCCTGAGGGTGAGAGATCTCAAGTCTGACTTCCAACATGTTTCTTCCATCCTGCCATTCCTACCTGGTGCCTGGTACCTGACCTGTCTTCATGCACATGCAAATTCCCTTTTTTTACAGGGTCCCACCCCATGCATCGCTGTTTAGGTGGTGATTTAGATCTTGTGGGGTGATGGCTTGGTGTGGAGGGAAAACAAAGCTGTGAAAAGCGTAATTTGTTATGAGGCAGGCAGGAAAGCATTATCTCTGCTGGTTCTGATATTCCTGACTTGTTTTTACTGTTTCCCTTCACTGGATGATCAGAGGCTGGGTGTGAATGACAGGTTCAGGGCAATGGTTAGGAGTGTTACATGAAGAAAAATGTGTTCTGCTCCATACACCCACTCACACTACTCTAGTTTCCCTGATTCCCCTAAGACTAAATGAGACTTAGTCTCTCTCTCTCCTTCATTCTTATCACTTGAAAAAGAAAATCTGTATTTTTGAGAGTGCCGCATTGCATTGTACACGCTAGCCTCACTTTGTGCCTTTTCTGGTAATTTAACTCTTCTATGAGACAGACATATTCTCCCGTGTCTACAAATCTCACAGTCTCCAAAATGGCAAATAATGCTGTTTTGACAGAAAGGTCCCTCCTTCCCTCTTTTTAAACCTCCATTGAGTGTCTCAGCTTTGATGTGGTTACGTCTTCTCTTAGCTCCCTAACATGCTTGTATTTCCCAACTTGGTCATCCTTTTTCTCTCCTTCAGCATGCGTCCTAAAACACACTATGATTCTCATTATTCTTATGCCTGTTTTTATTTTTTCTGTCTCAGACACACAGCTTTTATTATGACCCAGATACAGAGCCCCTTTCACATGCTCATATTAATCAGAACCCCTTACTTCCAGAAAACCATATGGCTTAACCTCAGAGCTTCCCCCCCAAAGCAGAATTTAGTCTCTTTCTTCTGCTCAGACTCCCCAGGAAAGGACCAGAATCCTCTCCTCCCCAGGGCTGAGGCTCAGTCCATCTGTCACTGACATTGGACTCCAGGGCTTGGAAACCAGAAAAGACTTGGCATTAACAGTATTTGAGGATAAATGAAAACATGGAAGGCTCAGGGGCTTAGTGGTACTGTGTTTTATATTTGTGTGAGATTATAAGATGCAAGTTGGAGGGGGAACATATACTATGTCCTTGGGAAAGATGCCATTATCCGGAAGTGTGAGAACTAGTGAGTGCCACTGTCCCACTATAATTTTGTGTTTGTCAAGTGACAAATGGCTAGGAGCAGATGGTAAAACTGGCCCTTCATTTTATAATGGAAGAACTTGGCCTCAGGTTCCTTAAAGGGGTGGACACGGTGGTCAGTTCCATGTTACCTGCCGCTGATGTACTCAGAGTTTTTCTGCATTTCTGAAGGGTATCAAATATTTAAATCAGAGGCTCCATGAACAAATTCACATTTAGGAACTTTTTAACCTGGGTGAAGCTTTGGCTGGAAAGCAAAGGGCTGAGGCATAAAAGGTAAATAAACCAACACAGGAAACAAGGTCCTGCCCATTCTGAATAGCACCTGATATACAAATCCTAGCTCTTCATCCTACTTTGCTAATATTTGAAACAATTTTGAAGACAAGGAAGAGAGACAGGTAGTGGTCAACTTATAGATGAGTGACTGTGACACAGACTTCCATCACATCTTCCCCAGGGCAAGGTGCTACTCCTGACCTTCTTGCCCCTGAAGTAGAAGTAAATGAGCTAATGGTGTTTATAATTAGCAATCAGTATACAATTAGTACACGCCTAGCTGGGGAAAAGAAAAAATAAGTCTTCAGACAATGCAGTCATGTGTGTGTGTGTGTGTGTGTGTGTGTGTGTGTGTGTGTGTGTGCTCACGCACGTGAGTGTGCTCGTGTGTGTGTATTTCTCCTGGACACCTTTCCAGATGTAAGATATCACACAGGGATGAAGGACATACTGAAAAATGTTAGAACCTGCATTTTAATTCTTCTGGAAATAAGTCTGCTCTTCACTAGAGCAGAGTGTCCAGGGAAATGAGTGGATGCAAGATACTCCAGCTGTTGCTGCAACCTCAATCCTGTCTTCCAGAAGGCTCTCTCATAGAGATAAATCACTTACATTATCTGCCCTTGATAGATGAAGCTTCTTCTTGCTTCAAGTGAGGAAATGAAGGAGACACCCTGGCAATTCATTTGGGTATCCAGCCTCCTAGACACTTCTCTGGGTCATTCATATAGAAATCAACATGGGACAGTTTAGACTCAGAAGAAGAGGAGCTTGCCCTGATCTGATATAAAATGATGAACAGGCTGGCTAGGTGGGTGGCCCTTGGTGTCGTCAGATTATTGGCAAATGTGTAAGAGAGTCCATCTGAAAGATGCAACTACTGAGATTTGGCCAAGGACATGAATCCAAGATGACGTTTATGTTTAAGGCCACTTTCTCCATAAAAGATAGTTACAAAAGCAGAAGGAATGCATCAGGGTTCTGATTTTAGTTTCTATGCCTCTCATATGTTGGGGATTTTCTATTGCCTGGTTTATTATATCATGTTTGCATTGCTGAGGCAGAGGACAGAAGGAAAGCAAGCATTATAGTAGGACAGGTAGCACTCGCATCAGAATCAGGGTGCTATTGAGAGCTGCATGCTTATGACTGAGGAGGACGCATTCTACACTCCACATCTGTGGAGTGTATATGATTATCAGACAGGAACAATGTCATCTAAGTCGAAAACACAGCATCTGTAGTGCCATTTTAAAGTGTGGCTCCAGCTACAGAAAAACGTGGAGTTATTTCAAGGCCATCTGAGGACACTGTAGACCCCAATTTCCTGAACATGTACACCTGAGGAATACTTTTCTGTCTCCTTCCTAGGGTTGATTAGTCAGGAGAACCCACTATATCTCTGTAACAGGGTATAGACTTCCTTTTAGGATATCAGGGCCGCATGTGTTTCTGACGGGGGGGGGGAGCACAGCCAGTTCTGAGGGCCGCACTGCAAGAGGAGAGATGATAAAGCAAAGGTGGAGCAGGACCATGGAGAGCAACAAAAGCCATGAGGGGCCAGCACCATGGAGAGCTCAAAGCACAGGTAGTTTATTTGAAAGGGGACTTGGGACCTGGCATCACAAGGTAGCAGGCTCTGGTGCCCACAGAACTTTAACGCCAGATTTCTGTTAGCATCACGTGACATCCATCATTTTTTTTTTCCTGAAGGTCTGTTATATATACCCAGAAGACTTCGAGGACCACCACCAGACTTAGTGTGTGATCATTAGCCAAAGTATCTAAGTGTGAGTGGTGATGAAGAGGTTTTAATTTGCTATAAGTTATTAAAAAATAAAGTTAGGACTATTGTCTAATGAAGGAAATGACATAAAGTTCCTGTGACCCGTTACCTTCAGAAACACTAGGATATAAGGAAGCCAAAATGTGTATAATCATCAGATAGGTTATATGGCATACACAAATGTTCTGATAGTCTCCAATTTTCTATAAGAAGTCAATATTTGAGTTAAAAAAGGAGAAGAAGCACGAGACCAGACTTTTTAAGATGAGTGGTATCTGCTGGGCAAAGTGGCACATGCCTTCATCCCTGCACTCAGGAGGCAGAGGCAGGCAGATTACTTTGAGTTTGAGGTCAGTCTGGTCTACAAAGCAAGTCCCAGTACAGCCAAACTGTTACACAGAGAAACCTGGTCTCAAAAATAAAACAAAACAAAACAAAACAACCCCCCCCCACACACACAAAAGTTGTGTCACCAGGGCTTAAAGCCCTCTGGTTTTTTTGGAGAAACTTAGTAACTGGCTTTTTTACTTAAGAAAATTTTGGTAAATTAATAAGTGAGTCTTTAATACTTGCTGGTTCAATAATGATTATATAACTTTAATGAGCCACTATGTGTGGAAAATATCTCAATAGATGTATGTGTTCTACTCCTGAGAGGTTTTTTTTTCAGTATTAGAATGGATGGACCTCCTTGTCACATACAGCAGTGCTGGCTTGAAATTTTTCTGGCATATTTGTAAGAGCCTGAGCCCCAGCTGCTTCTGACCTTATAGAGAACCATTACCACTGCTGATCCTGGTAACAGAGATGGGTCTTTGCCCTGCAGACATGTTCGTCTCCACTTGAAAATGATATAGAGTGTTTATTCTTAATTTGACTGTGTTCTTAGAGACTTGAATCTTTTCCTAGTGGTTTATGAGACTCTTCTGTGATCTCTCTCTCTCTCTCTCTCTCTCTCTCTCTCTTTCTCTTTCTCTCTCTCTTTCTTCCCTTCCCTCCTTCTGTCTTTAAAGCTTTCCTGTGGTGATTGCTATTCTCACAGCCTATGGTGGACATCCAGGACATGACCCCGTACAGAGGTCATGTTCCAGTATATTAACCTGTAGCCAGTGGTTAAACAGGAAGCATTAGACTCTAACATTAAAAATAAAAGAAGATCTTGGGCTAGAGTAGAGATAAGTGGTGGGGAGCTTGACAAGTATTCACGAGTCTACAGGTTAAATCTCCCCCCACTCCAAAAGAGAGAAAAAATAAAAAAGAAGATATAATTAGTCCAATTTTCTAATGCTCTGGTTTTTTCATTCAGCAAGAAGCTGACTGCTTTCAGGAGAATCAAGAGGCTAGACTGCCATCCTTAGATGACATTCCTTTACATAGACTCAGATGACAAAAAATGATTGTGGAGCCAATAGGCAGCTCCACTGGAGTAGGAGACAGTGAGGAATGTAACTAGGCACAGCCCCAAGGGTTTTCTTTCTCTGACAACAGTGAGATTTCCCCCCACCACATGACTTAAGAACAAACAGCTTTAAACACCATTCTACATATTAGAAGTGCAGTGAGCAGCAGCAAGAAATACCTAAGACCAATCTAAAGATTCACACTGCAATGGTATCATGTCCCGTCTGCCATTTCAAGATGACCAGAACACCAAAAAGATGCCATCTGTGGAATTTTATGGCTGCAGAACTATGAGTCACCCACTTCAAGAGGATGCTGAATATCTCCAACATGTCACTCTTGAAATTGGACTAGGTCTTCTTTCCTCAGTTGGAAGAGGAAGAAAGGAAGCCTAAAGTGCACTCTGATGGCTCAGCTGACTTTTGGCGGAGGGCAGAGAATTTTGGACTGTAGCAAAAGTCAGGTGTAGCTTAAAGAATACAGAGAAGCCAAGAATAGGGCAAAGGCTACAGGTCTTAATTTCAGTAATTCTCTGGTGGTCTCCTTTCCTTAATGAGGGAGAGACCAGGGTCCCAGAGAAAACTATTAAAACCACAAGTGCCACCTAGGCCTAGGCTGAACTTAGGCTAGGATATCTAGCCATAATTTCTGGGTAGCCACTTCACATCCTATATTAGGCAAACTTAATATTCAATGAATTAACTATGTCATTCCAGTATCTCTCTGATGGCCTTAACTTCCTTGTGTCAGAATCTGTGCAAATCTTAAGGGAGAGTATGTTCTTCCCAAGAGTTATAGCAGGATCTAAGAAGAGAACAGAAATAAAGACAGACAGAACTCTTATAGCTATAACAAGGAACAGAAACTCAATGGAGCAGATCTGCCAAGCAGATCCATGGGCAGCACTACAGAGAATGCTGGGCTTCTCTGGCACATTGGGCATGATCTTCACACTGGGCACCTGGCCAGGGGGCTGCAGAATGCATGGCAGTGGACAGAAGGTCATTGGGAAGGAAAACTAATGCATGTGTGGGACACTTAAGGGTTAAGTTGCTATAACCTGGAATGAGGCAAAGCAAGGTTGTCCATCCACTGGGTTAAATCACTGTACTGAAAATAACTCGGGAATAAAGAACCCTGAGGAGGCTGGTCACAATATTGAATGTCAAGCTGCTCACCAGAGACATGACCACAGGGTGCATTAAGTTCACAGACCTTGTGTTTCTCAAACTGGAGCTGCCAATGTCTGCCAGTACTAGTGGAGAAAGACCAGAAGGGAGGGCAGGTGGCAAATTCCTAGGCTTGTGGTCACAGCACTAACGGCCAGGTTCAGATAGCATTTGCTGGCCCTGCCTTGTTTCAGCTTCTCAATCCCTGCTCATCTTTATGAATCTTAAATACTTATGCTATACCCAAGGGAGCTTTACACCTCAGCAGCACATGAACTTTGTTTTTCTTATTCTCAGTGGAATTAGCTTCCCAGTCACAGCACCTTTGACCATTTGGCTTCAGCATGCTGGATTATTTTGTCCTTAAGTCTTTACACCACACCTCTCCTAGATTGGGTCAAACATTACAGGTTGAGTTAAGCATTACCTAGCACCCTACTCAGGAGCCCCAGGCAGACTCAAAGGTGCTAGACATCCTTCATGATGCTAGTCAGAATGGCCTCCAGGATTGGCATCCATGGAGTATATAATCTATGCATTTATTTTCCATCACTGGCACTCACTTTCTTAGACTCAGAAATCAAGTTATGGAATTAATTTAGTGGAGGATACTTAATGGTTATGCTTCAAACAGTGCAGGCATTGCCCTCTGCACAGATATTCTGGGGGCATTGCCCTCTACACAGATATTCTGGGGGCATTGCCCTCTGCACAGATATTCTGGGGGCTTGGTTGGATTTTTCTTTGGAAACAGTGTCCTAACTCTCTTTCCCTTTTCCTGACCCATTCTCTTCAATTCCTCATACAGAAGTTACTACCTTTCCCTCCTTCCTCCAAGTTACTGCCCTAACTATATTTATTTCTAAGCCGAGAATACAACAATTCTCTTTTTCTGAACTTTAAGCCCCAATAGGGGTTAGGCTCCCAAGTTGAAGAACAAGAAAGAGTTGTCATGCATTAGGTGAGGAAATATATGATCACTGAACAAGTTTACTCCAGTTTGTCATTTATGTTCGAGAGAATAAAAGCCTGAAGCTTACTGATGTGATCATTTTCTCTTTTCAGGTCTTAGGTTGGCTTTCTGAGTTCATATTGCCAAGGGACTGTAGTTTGGGCACTTGCTTCTTTGATTCACCTATGAGTATGGGGAAGACAGGGATTTCACTGAAAGTCAAGGCCTTATAGGAGAGTCATTACTGAGGCACAAACACCCAGTGTCCCTTTTTGCCTACTGCTCATCTCCTCTGTGAGCATGGTCACCAGTGCAGTCTTCTGGGGACAGGGATTCCATGTGCAAGAGAAGAGACTTCTATCCCTGTGGTGACAGTAGGAACTTCCTTTGGGGAGTTTGGGGAGTACAGAGTGAAAGGAGTCAGCCAACCAACTGTAGAGAGGTGATCCCCAGAGTCCCCACACCAGGGGAAGCTCCTTTACCAGGATGGAGACAGGGTAAGGGGAGGAGGTCAGGCAAGGTGGAGCTATTATTTCTCCAGCACCCTGGCTCCCAGCCGGCTTTCCTCAGATGAAATTCTCTACATCATCCTCCCCAGTTCCAACCCCTCCCCTCTCCACCCCGCCCCGCCCTGTGCCCATCCCTGCTGGCCACTGGGTCCATCGCCCAGGAACCACCTCCCCTTTCTCCTCCCCTGCGGTTCTTTCCGTTTTTTTTTTTCTTTTTCTTTCTTTTTTTTTTTTTCTGTTGGCATCTGTCCGGGCATAGCCACCACCCTCCCTCTACTCTCTCCACTTCCCTTGGCTCCGCAGAGGTCCTGTTCCCGTTCCTCTTCCCTTCCCCCACCCAGCCCACCTCTGACAGGCCAAGAGAGAGAGGAGGAGGATGCATTCCTTTAGTCCTCCCTCCTCCGGGGACCTGAGGCTCTAAGCTGGGGTGCCCTTCTTCTTATCAATACACACTTCTTCAAGCCACCCCATTAACCACCAGCAGTCCTTAAGAAGGCTGAGGTGCCCCCACAGCGCTGACCTACATAGCCTGGCCTGAGGCGGGAGGGGCTCTTCCCCAAGTCCCCTCTCCCTTGGCCCCGCCTCCTTTCTTCACCCCCCACTCCTTTCCTTCACCTCTTTACCTTTTCAAACCTAAGAAGGGCTGAGTTGCAGACTGAGGCAAAGAGGCTAGTCTGCTACCCCGCCCTAAATTTGGGGAAATTGATGCTCAGTTCAGGAAAGCTTTGGGCCTCCCATCTATCTTTCTCCCCAAATATCTTGCTCTCTCCTTTTGCTGCCCCGCACCCAAGTATAGGTTTCCTTTCCCAGATTTTGCCACCACTAGGACTAGAGCCAAACTGGGGCCCCCTCCGCCCAGTGTTGTTGTTTTGCTTCAAGGAGAAGCCCCTCTCCTTTGCCCACGCCCCCCTCGACAGCCTCACCCAGGCCCCCTTCCCTGCCCACTCAGAGCTCCGCGGCGGGTGGGGGACGCGCGGGGGAGCAGAAATGTTTGCATGCAGCAGTTTGGGGGATCGTTCTGGCCACCCAACCCCTACAGACATACATACACAAACACCCAACACACGCCCTGACTGAAACAGCGACAAATCTCACTCCGCCCCCAACACACACTGACACAGACATACACACAGACTCTGACACAGAAACGCAGCACCAGACACCAACATAGACGCGCACACCCAGACACACACGGACATCAACACTTCCAGACCCCGGCTGCTCAAAATAGACAGCAACCCCCCGAGATCCAGACTCCTTCTGCACACGCAGACACACACAGTCGGCTCTGTACATAGAAGGGTGCACACGCCGGCACACCCCACGGTCCTCGGAGACAGCGATGCTCAGAGACAGACACAAGGGTATTCCAAGAGGCTGGCGACTTGAACCCTCGCTTCTAAACAAAGCCAACAGGCTCCCTGCTCCCGACTCCCAATCTGAACCCCCACCTCGGGGCATTGGTCACCTCCCCTGGCGCCGCCCCCTCCCTCACTCACCGTCCTGGGAAAGATTGGCCCCACCGGGCGCCCAGGAGCAGGCAAGGAGCAGGAGCAGGGGCAGGGCGGAAGGGGCCCCCATCGCGCTTCCTGGCCGCCTCCCCGGCTGGGCGCTGGCGAGCCTGGATCTCCGGGGACTGGGGCCGGGGGCACTGGGTAGCCGGCGTCGCTGTCCAAAAGGGCGCCCCTGGAGCTGCTTCCAAGCCCGGGGCCGAGGCGGGTACCGGGAGGGAGCCGGCGCTGCTGCAGTCGCCGGGATTAAATAGGGCGCTCGGAGCAAACCATTCGGTTGGAGGTGGAGGGGGGGTGACGGGGGGCTGGGCTGGTGGCGGGGGGGCCTGGATGCCGCATTCCCTACTCCCCCCGCCTCCCACACCCCCTCCGCGTTTTTGTGGTGCCTTCCATCTTCTCCCCCGGGAGCTCCTCCAGCACCACTCGGGTGTGGAGCAAAGGGAGGGAGCTGGCTCAGCAATGGGACCCCACGCGCACCCCTCTTAGGCTTGGGGTGGAGAGAGGGGAGGTGGGCAGGGCGGTGGGCCAGCTGGCGAGAGCGTCCACTGCAGGCCTGGGCAAGGGCGTGCCCACTAGCCTGAGATCCTCCGGCCCCGCCTTCTCCTTAGGCAACCGGGATCCCCAAAGCTAGGGCACCCCTATCAGCAGTATAACCAAGTATACCTCCCCAGGGTACCTACTTACTCAAGCCTTTCTCCTAAGCCTTAGCCTCCTTAGTTCCTCTTCCTCAAGACCTTCTACTTGTCCAGCATCAATTTGTGGCTCCAGGCAACTTCCCTTTGCAAAGCAGACCTAAGGAGGTCACGGGACTCAATCCCTCTCAAGCCTTCTTCAAAGACATCATCCCAGACACTAAAACAAAGAAATGTCCTGCAAAGTAACTCCCAGTTTCTCTCTTCGATGCCCTCTTTAGCCCCAGCTGGCCCTTCAATACCCCCTTCTTCTTGGTCTTCCAGAGACTCTCACCTTCTCAACTTTTAGCTAGTAAGAAGCCACGGTGAAAGGCAGACCCACAAACCCTCTTACAGACCAAGAAACGGTGTGACGAATGCCGCTGTGGTCTCCAAGGCTGTATAGAAGATGGATGAGAAAGACAGTGCACTTGCTCTCACCCAGGAGTCCCAAGTCCCCAGTGTTTGCTGGTCTTCCAGGTTATCTCTGGGAGAGTTTTTTTGGTATGTTTCAGAAAAGGATCTTTCTGGGTTAGTTTTGTCGGAATTTAGCTTTGGGGAATGAATTCCTAAATTTTAGAATCCTAAAAATCAGGCAATTTTAGGTATGTTAAGAGTCCTTTAAAAATAATAAACCTGATCTAACTTAAGCCAGGTTTTATATTCACTCAACAGCAGAAGACACAGCAGTGGGCATCATAGGGAAGAGTATATGGTGTTTCATTCTAGGAGTGAGGTGTAGGTGTCTCTAATAACGCCTGCAGCCCATTTTCCTGCTGCATTCATGTGCTAGCCTTTAATGTTTGGGTAATCTTTCTGTCCCTATGTCAAGGTTTCTTAGTTCTGGATGGCGATGTAGTTAATGTCCCTGTCATCTAAGAACCTGAGGACAGCCTGCAGAACATAATCTGTAACGGGTGAAGCCTTGTCTAAATGACAAGCAGTGAAGTTGGGGCTGAGAATATACTGTTCAGGGAAGCCTTCAGGCTGGTCTGGATCTGCTCTGATATTTTTCTCTCACTATTTCTGGACTTTATAGTTTCTATAGAAGAAGTCTGCTTGCCTCTTGGACATTTCCTGACTGTCTGGGTGGTTATTATTTTTTTTTCCTAGACAATATTGAACAATGTCTGATTTGACCTGTGTTGGCAACTCTGACTCATTTTGCCTCCCCTAGCTCTCTACTATCTTGAAATCTGAGCAGTGACAATGTGGTAATGTACAGTGTAGGGACGTGGAGACATGGATGTAAGAGGGGGAAGAGGTTAGACAGGGTGAGGAGAGTCTTTAGGAAGATTACACTTCTTGATGGAGGTGGGACCAGGTGGGTATGGGGTTGGTTATGATAAGAAAAGGAAGGAATGTGGTAAAACAAAACAAAACCCAACAACAAAACAAACTGTCAGCCTCGGTGGGGAGGATCAGGCTTTTCTAGTTAAAGGCTCTTGATGGAAAAGCGTATTTGAGCTGTGAGAAACATTTAACCTTGGATTTAGAGAGGACAGGGTAAGGGATGTGTAGGTGAGTTAGGTGGGGGTAGGCGGGATGTGGGATTAAGTCCCGAAGTCCTTTAATTAGCCATCTTTTCCATCTGCTGCTTCACAGGATCCCCTTCTGCCTGTCCTTAATTCTCTCATGACTGCTGCTCTGGCCCCGCCCTCTACTGTAAGGGGTGGGTACCAGGGGTGGGAGGAAGAAGGAGAGCTGTTTTGGTGAGGCACTATTAAGGCTAGCAAATGAGACTCTGGGATGCTCTTTTCCTACTGGCTCCTCTTTCCTTCATTGCGTCATCAGGATGAGTTTGGCAGCCTTTTAGATCTTGGTAATATGAAGTTGCCATTGACTTTTAGAGTTATGGAATAAAAATGTATTAGAGCTGCAAAGAACCTTGAAGAGCATCCTTTTAAATTGGGTCTTTGTTGAACAGATGAGGAAAATGAAGCTCAGAAGCCAAGTGACTTTCTGTGTTCAATAGCTAGCTAGGGAAGGCTGGCAGGACTGGGTGAGGGACAGATAGTAAGTACCCTTTGAAGTCAAGAAGGGCAAGGAGGATCAGACCCAGAAACCAGAAACCCAGAAACTCCTGTTTACCTCAAAATGGTAGTTTCTCCTACAAGGAATGTATTCCACTTAGAAGAACCCATTCTCTATAATTCTTCTATTGTCCTGTATGCATCAGCTCCTTGCATCTTACAAGCATGTCATTTGCTTAGAAAAAGAGCGTTACAAAGAAAGACTGACCCACAAGGATTATCCGATCATAAAAATAGGTAGAACGTAAGTATCTATGTTGGATTGTGATCTCTATGGTTACTCCTCACTCGAAAATGCTATGACATACCATTTGCATTTCCCAGAGACTTGCACAAGGTCTGAGATGGATTGTCTGTGGGATGACAGAGCTGGCAGCTACAGTGAAATTTGGGGAGAGTCAAGAAGGGGAGTGGAGAGAGGGTGAGCGTGGCCTCCTGCATGGCCCTGTCCACTCAGCAACAGCCTGGGTATCTGGGGGTGTGGAATGTGATACTGGCATCGATGCTGGGCTAGACACAGCTGTGTGGGCCCTGGGCATTCCTTCCCCACGCAGCTTCTGCTCAAAGGGGAGAGAGAAGGAGCTTAGCTTGTAGAGGGTGAGTTTTATGTGTTCCTTTGGGAGGGACCAGCAGCACCTATAGGGAAAAACACATCTGAGAAGATGTGCCTCAGCAGTCCCTCAGATCCTTCCTCACACTCTGACCCTTTTCTTCTCTGTGACTTTTATCAGTCGAGTCTATGCAGGTCCCTATCTACGCTTTCCTCTTCAATTTTCCACCCAACTAAACCAGTACTTGGCAGTACCACCCCTTACTTCTATTATCCAGTTTTAATTAACACCATCCTTAATAATAACCTCAGAACGAATTTTAATTCTAACCTTAATTGAATTCTAATTTTAATCCTAACCCTAATCTATTAAGGATTCTAACTACCAGTCCTAATAACAGCCCCAACTTAATTATCAATTTTAACTAGTATCTCCATTGTAACCAGGTTCGAGCTGGCAAGGAGGAAAGCAACATGCACACGATTAAAAAAATGGCCACAGATCTGAGGAATTACGAAGCCATCATTTACAGCCTTCGTGCTGAGTGCCTTATACACACAGTATCTCATGTGGGTACCAGCAGCTACCTAATGTGGTTGAATTTATTAGTTCCGTTACCAATGCAAAACAGGGTGTAACATGATTATATTTGTAATCAGGGGATCCACACAGGCCTGCTTGATCCATGACCCTGTGCTCACCTCCAATCTGCCAACAAGTAATTCTGACCCATCTTCTCCTAAAATCTCAACTAATACCCACTAGCTTGACTTCTACATATCATTACTGGTTTTTGCTTTATTTTTAAATAAATAACAGAACAAAGTAGAGATCCAGCAAATTACAAAATCCCTGCATGTCCCTGCCCACAGACCCTATTGGTACTTTGAAACATTAAAGTAATTTATTGATGAAGTTAAAATATTCAGACTATAGAAAGGAACTCACTGCAGAGAAAAGCCTTCTCGCCTTCGCCTTCTCGGAGTAGCCATATTGCACAACCCCAGGGGGCATTGTTCTAATTGGCGTTGTGTAACAGGGCATCGCTGCCTCCCACAGTTTTCTAGGCAAGCAGATAAAGTCAAGGTAAATAGCTACCAAATTAAATCGCCCCGTGTGTGTGTGTGTGTGTGTGTGTGTGTGTGTGTGTGTGTGTGTGTGTGTGTGTGTGTGACTTAGGGATGACAATCACTAGACACTTGGAATTTATAATTAGCAATAACTACTAAGGGCCAGGTTCTCAGGTAAATTCTCTACCCTTGTTACACAATTTAATATTCACATGTCCTCTGTGCCGTGCTCATCACATCTATGACAGATGAGGATAGCAGGCCCGAAGAAGCCCCGTTGCACCACAATACCACGATGGGGAACGACACAAATCCAGGCCTCAAAGTCTACATTCTTAACTTTGTGCTTAGCCAGAAAAGCTGCTCAGAGCTTGGCTCTGAAGGTCATGTGGGCTTAGTTCTTAATGTCAGAGAAGCGGAGTTGCCTGACATTAGACAAGAGGATGACCTATGAAGCTGTCGATAGACTCAGATTGATATAGGAGGAGACTCTGTGAGGCAGAAGGGGCCGGGATTACTACATTACAGAGGGAAATGAGTAAAAGGTGAGGGAGCAGAAGGGAAACAGAACAAATAGGAGCAGAGACGGGGGCAATTGTTTTGTGATAAATTCAAGCAAAAATAAAATCATATAATAAATTTGTGTGTCACCATTGTTCCAGCTCCAGGCTGATTGATGTATTATGGAAAGACAGCAGACATATATAATCTTCTGCAAATGAAAATGTGCATTTTCAGTTACCTGGGGATCGGTGGCCTCTCCTGTGAAGAGCTTCCACACTGCTCACCTTGATTCTGTGTTCCTGCAATATCAAGCTGCTTGTAATTCCCCAAACACACTTCGTTGTTTCATGCCTCAGTGTCTTTGCACATACTCTTCTCTATACGTGGATTGCCCATCTCATCAAGCCTGATGAAAATTGTGTTTACCCATCCAAACTTTGAGTAGGTGATACCACCTGTGTAAAGCCTTCCACCTGAGGGTAATCTTTCTTTCTGGGTGCTATTATTATATTAAATATATACATCAACTATTATGGATCTCTCACTGTGTTGTGAAGATTTTGCAAAAATTTTCTTCTCTAACTTTGTACCCCTGAGTCCATTATTCCCAGTGTAAAAACTAAAAGAATAGCAAGTTTACTTAATTCTGAATTAAGCCAAATGTCAAGTTTACAAACATAGGCTCAGTCAACCATTTTCCACATAAGCAGATACATGCATATAATCATAATTTAATGGCATATACCACACAGGTATGCATGTATTTAGTTGTATGGATGTTCTATTCATAAACTTATTAGGCTGATTGTAATATACATGCAAGAATACTTTTATCTGTATAAGATGCATTTTATAATTATTATAATTGACTTTAGATCATGCTACTTGCCTATTTATCTCCCACCTGTCTGTCTGTCCGTCATCTTGTGTTCTAACCCAGTCTTGAGTTTGCTAACCCGGCATTGTCCCACAAGCCTCTTTTCTAGCTGCATGCAACTTTCTTTTGTATTGCTGTAGTTGTGGAAAACACTCATTCTTTAAATATCACTTGTAATTTGGACAAATACCTTTAAGGATGCACACTTTGTATATAAGTTGTTGGTGGTTCATTCTGAATAATAAAAAAGCTAAGACCTGGCTGTAAAATAATAGTCAGTGACTTATTGGTTGATTTATGTGTTGCTTCCTAAGGGAGTTCCCAAAGAAGAGTTCTAGAACATTTCTGAACAGTTACATTCTTCCTCATTTGTAAATATAGACTAAATACCACAAGAGTCTTTATAAGCATACCTGTTGAACAAACAGGCCCAGGCTGTGTAAGACACCACCACATTCTGTCCAGATCTGAACTCCACTCCCTAATCATTACTTCCTTTCTTCATAGCCTGTTGAGAAGTTTCTATGTGATGAACAACGCTGGTTGGAAGAGGTTGGATATTTTGTGGTAGCCTCTTAATAAATAGCATAAACAATCACATTATTTATTTGTCTATTTATTTAGTTTTGAAACTGAGCTTCAAGAAGTCTCGGCTGGCCTCTAACTTTTTCTGTTTCCAAAAATGACCTTGAACTCCTGATTCTTCTGCCTCTACCTAGTTTCAAGTGCCAGGATTACAGGCATATGCCACCATGCCTAGCTAGATATTTTAAATTACAAAATTAAGTATTCAGTAGGCCAATTTTCTTATTCCATTTCCAAGCCCATGCCAGTTTTGAACCATATTTACCTGTGACGAATAATACAAGTGTCAAGAATAGGTTACTATTTGGGAACACCAATACTTGATAACTGAGACCATTCTAACAGAAATGGGTTGCTTTTAAAAATCCTTCTGTGAAGGTGAATTTTAAAATTCTATTGCAAAATGTCAGTGTTTGGAAAATAAAATACAAAGAAGAAAAAGTCATGAAAGCCACATTAGAGGAATTCATAGTCCAAAAGAAAGGACAGGCTTGCAAACACATTCACCATGACAAGATGGTGTGGTAGTATTATACATGAGGTACAGAGGGAGCAGAGGAGAGATGGGAATTAAACTTAAGAGAAACATTGAGACAAAGAATTGGCCAGGCATCAAAGGAATGAAAGATATGAAGGAGGGACTAGTTTATGCTGAAATGGTGAAGCAGGGAACACAGAAGTTGTGGCTAGACTCTGAGGAAATTTATGCTAGATTGTTCTTTATTCTGTACACAAGCAGTCATTGAAGGGCTTAAGCAGAGAAATGTCAGAGTCAGATTTCCATTTTAGAGCGATAACACGGGCAATGCTGGATAGATGATGGATAAGAACTGCAAAAGCCTAACCGCCCTGGGTCCCAGAAAGCCAGTACCACAGTACCGTGACACTAACTTAGACCTGCTGAGGGTGGTCCTGTCTTAGATCATACGGGTGAACTAGAGAAAGTATCCAGAGCATCAGTCTAGGAGTTGGGCTCATACATGGTATAGACAAGGCTTCTGCACATGGACATTGGCTCACAGCAACTTACAAAACTGGGATGTCTGGTCACCATTTCAGTTCCTGGAAGAAACAGTCTGCACTCAGCAGCAGCCCCAGTAGCCCAGACCTTGGGTCAAGTCAAGGGCAAACTGGACAAGCAAGAAGAAACGGAGTGAATTGTTTTCTGTTTTGGCACAGTAGCAGTGAGAAGGGCTAGGAGTGACAGCTAGAGCAGTTGAATGGAAGGTGAGTTCATAAACCAAGTAGCAAACAGAGGAGGGAGGTTGGTCCCTTGTCCTGGATTCCATCATCATTCTCTGAGACTTGAGCTCTCTTTGATGGAAAAGAATGTAACAGGCTCAAACAACAAGCACAGTAAAAAAGTCAATGCATACACTTTTCATTCATGTGTAACTTTAATATATTCATACATACATTTCTTTATTTGGCATTCATGGGGTGCCTACTGTGTGCCTGGCATTTCGCATATTCTTCATTATGTATTCTTTATGCACGGCCTTATGGCAAGCAAACAGTATTATTCCCTTTTTATAGATGAGGAATTTGTGACTCGAGCAATTTGGTAGTTTCCTATAAATTATATGTTAAGTAGTGGGGGTGATATCTCTGTGTGTAGGTGTGTATACATGCTCACAGTCACATGTGTGCGGGTGCACCTGCATGTGAATGTCAGAGGTTGATGCTGGGTTTATTTTCCAATTATTCTCTGTCTTGTACATTGAGGCAGGGTCTCTTAGTAGAACATAGAGCTCACCAATTGGGCTAGTCTAGCTAGCCATTGTGGTACAGGAATACCATCACTTCCTCTGCCACACTGGGACTGAAAGGGCCATCACATCTGCCTGGCATATACCTGGGTGCTAGGGACATAAACTGCAGTCCGTATGCTATGTGGCAAGCACTTAACCAGCTAAGCCATAGCCTTAACCCTAGAAATCTTAGATGTCTTAAAAGCCTCTGGTCATTCCAACATATCTTTCTTTGCCTGATCAAAGAAAGACTGACTTGGAGGCACTTACACAAACAATTCAGATTCCCCAAGATACTCTGGTTCCATGAGTTAATAACGAAAATTCCTGTTTCTAGTGCCAAGTGCTTGTGAGTGATTCCTAAGCCCTGACAACCCTAAGAAACTACTTGGTACAGCTGCATCTCCTGACAAAGTTCATTGATCCCCAAGGAAACCATGTAAATACCTCATTAGAACAGTTCACAGGAATGGTTCACACTAAGAAACAACACTGCCTTTTGACATTGAGTTTCTCAGTGCTTCCTCTCCACTGACTGCAAATCTCATAAAAGACTGCACAGTGTGCCCATGCCTTCCTCTCTGGCTTCACACAACCTCATGGCTCCAGCGTTTTGTTCCTAACAGGCAGACACCAAGCTCATGTCCACCTTTCCATACTGGAGTGCTTTTCCTGTGCTCTGTGCTGAGGGATTAGTTTTGGATTTGCTTCTCTGCTTAGATACCGCCTCATTGGAGATACCTTATTTTCTTGAAATCACTTATTATTTTTGATGAATTGGTCTTCTATTTATTTATAATCTAGCTTCTTTCTCAGAGTCAAGTGTAAGTTCCAAAGGGAAGGAAACCTTGTCAATTTTGATTAGAGCTGTATTGCCAAATACTAGAAGTTGCCTTGTGTAACACCTATATCTAGAGCATGCTGGTAGACCCTGGTTGAATAGATGCAAGGAATAGATTGTACTCCCTTCAAACTGTCACATTTGAAGAAACATTTGGTTTTATCCTCAAAGACCTTTGTCTTTGGTCCAAGGCAAAACCCTGCCTGCTGTTTGAGGCTCCTCCCTCTGGTTCTTGGTGAGAGAGGATGTCTCATTCTTTTTCCTGGCCACTATGTATTGTCCCTCTAGAGGGTTTAGGCTGTTATTAAATTGGCCCATGGCCTCTTGTCCATCAGAAGAAGTGCCCCAATTCATAACCTTCTGCTAGTTCCTTTATCATTCCTGCGTCTCTTCTCTAATCCCTTTCTCTTTGTTAGTTGGGTTCAGAATAGGCCACAGTAGGTTAGTAAGGCCAGGACTGGTAAGTTGAGCATGAGATGCTGTTCCAGAACTTCTAATATTTTTTTTTTTGCATTCCTGATTTTCAAAGCTTGTGGTGTATTTTGGCCCCGAGATATTTTTAAGCCCAAAGATTCAAGAGCTTGCTACCACTAGACTAGTATCCCTTTGCCAGTGGAGACCAGTTGAGGTTTCTCACTAGACTTCCTTGTTTCAGGATTTCCTTACGGCTCCCTTGGGTAAATTTGAAGCAGAGGGGGTGGGGATGTGTTCAGGTTGCTCCTGCTGAATTCATGTGAAGTCTGGGATCGTTTTCTGTGTATCATGTAGACCTAGAAGTGAACGTATGTTCTGCCCCCATGGAAGCTCAGGGGGTCCTGCCTCCAGCCTTGAGGAGAAGATGGCACAGGGGAAACCACCGGCTGAGGTTAGACTCAGCCAAGACTAGAATACACGCTGTGCTGTTGTATTTGCCATCAGTCTTTTTCATTTGCTAAACATTAGGCTCTATTACTGCCAATCTTGCAGCTTCACTGTGAAGATTACTGAGTGCATTCGTGTAACACTCCTAGCATGGGACTGAGCACATACTCATTAGTTCCCTCCCTGGCTCCTTCACCTTGGAGCAGCTGCCTGAGGGCTGTTTTTTTGTGCTTGTCTTGCACAGACTCTTGTCTTGTACTCTCATTGTCTTAGTATAAAGCACTGCCTGGATCTAGATTTCACAATGCCAATGTCTTCACTTTTACCCAGGCCACTTGCATGCTCACAACATAGCCTACTCTCTGCTACCCTCGTGTGGCCACCCTGACCCCTCGTTATTTCTGATCCTCTGCCCCCTCAGTGTGGCGGCTCTGCTGTAATGCACTGTGTTCTCAGCATCTAGGAATCCTTGCCTTAGCTCCTCTGAGTATTAAGCGTTTACGTGATGTGAAGTCCCTTTCGGTTTGTCTTCTCCTCTAGTGATATTATTAAGAACTCAGATACTTTAGCGTTTTTCTTCCCTTTCATCCATGCCCCTCACCTGTCACAGATGCATGCAGCATAGATGCATGCTGAGTTTGGATTGCTTCAAATCCCATGTAAGGTTCTCTCTCCTAGGAATTCTGAAACACACACACACACAAACACACACACACACCTTATTACCTTAGGTTATTTAATCATAAAATGACCTGCACCTCCACTTCAAATTAGTAAAGAAATCATATTCATTCCTGCCTTGGTAAGGGTTAATAGTAGATCTTGGGTAGACACAAAATGTTGGTGAGTTATATGGAAAAGGATGTATCTGTTTTTTCTCTCTAATTGTGTTCTATATTTAGCCCAGAGACTGAAGAATTATTTAGAATAGAATATGTAGACTAGTTTGTTTGAAAAATGCTGCAAATGAGAATATAGGAAAATTAACTGGCAGAGCTTTTAAGCCAAAGCTAGGAAAGCAAGATTGGAAAACCAGACACTGAAGAGCCCTTTATCTTTACACCATGTAGGAAATGGATCCAAAGCCTCACAAATGTTAAGCAAGTGCTCTACCACTGAGTTGTATCCCTAGCCCTGAAAGGGTTTCAGTGCTAGTCTGACATCGATTGGAATGACTTTGCAGCAGGATGTCATGTGACTGAATTAGTATTTAACTATATTAACCCTGTATTCAGGGTGGTAAAGATGTGTTAAATCTTCATTTGTAAATTCAGTGCTATACTATGCTAAACTGCATTAAGATGTTTTCTGGTACCTGACAGGGAGATTTGAACTTTCCCTTGCCAAAGCAAGTCAGGAACGATCATGGTGAACACAAGAAATTAAAGAGGAAGCAGTTTCTTGACCTATCCCAAGCTACTTAAAAATTCTAATCATTAAAACACAGTGAAGACATGGCATCCTTTCAAATCAATGTGTGGATTTGGTGCTTGGCACAAAAGGTTGTCTTCCTTGTATATTTGCTCTTCGTAACTGAAGATTGGGCTGTAGAGTGCAGTAGAATAAATGGCTAACTATCAGTTGGGGTGGAAGCAGATCAACTTCCTTTATACTATACACAGAACAGATGGACATGTTGGAAATTTTTATAAACAAAATATACTCTTTTTTCCTCCCGAGACAGGGTTTCTCTGTGTAGCCCTGGCAGTCCTGGAACTCATTTTGTAGACCAGGCTGGCCTGGAACTAAGAGACTGGTCTGCCTCTGCCTCCTGAGTGCTGGAACTAAAGGTTTGTGCCAACACACGTGGCACATTAAATTTTTAAACTGTGAAAAAATACATTTACTCTTGGAAGTTGAGAAGCTCTTCTTAAGAAATAATCTTACAAATCTCCAAAGGAAACTATTGACAAAATTGAGTTGCATTCCTGACATGATTAGTCTTCTAAACAGCGTCGCCAAAATTCAAAAGTAAGTTACAGAGTGGGAAAAAGAATGAACAGATATACCAAAGTGTTAAAGTTGACAATACATAAAATATTCAGACTGTAAACATAAAGAGGCAGATGAGGCAATAGAAAATTGGGCAACAGTTATGAATGGAAATTGTCAGGAAAAAATGCAGTTGTCCAATTATCATCTGAAAAGATGATCAACTGCTTTTGAATTTTGAAAAATATAAGTTAAAGCACCAAAGGGAACAAAGGCTGTTAAGGAGCAACAAAGAGACATATCAGACTGCTAAAAATTAAAATGATGGATAACACACAGTGTTGGTAAGTGTGGAGGGAAATAGGTACCTTCATATATTATGAGTGAAAATGTAAGTCTGCAAAGCTTTCTGAGAGATATTTTGGCAGGATGTATCAAAATTAAAAATGGAAATACCAGAGGTGCTGTTTCCATAAATTGTGTATAGATTTATTCACACATGAGTGCCATGATTCATGTACAAAGGTGTGCATCTCATCATATTTTTCCAGTAGTGAGAAATGAAAAACAACCTCAAATCCATCAATAGTGAACTGGTAAAATAAATAAGGCTATGTCATACTTTGTAATAACACACTGCAGTTATAAAGAATGAGGTAAATTTATGTGAACCATTATAGAAAAATATCCAAAATGTATTGTTCAATTAAAATGTAAAGAAATACACGTGATTATCTTTTTGTACAAAATAGAACAAAAAGGTTAAAGCGGTGTACATGTATATGCAAAATTTCGTGTATGTGTAAATGTACATTTAAGTACATGAATAGATACTTAGTGGTTCTGTGACCCCAAGCAAGGTACTTAGTCATCTTAGCATTTTGGGTTTTTATGTGGAAAATAGAGACAGCCATCTACATACATTTAAGAATTGTATGATTTGAGTATTAGTATATTATTCTGTTTAGACTAGTACCTAGCACACAGTAGGCACTTGCTGAGCATTTATGTTCTTCAGCTTCATATTAAAGTTGAAAAATTATTATTTATAATGCCAGTGGTTAGTGAGAGTGGGGTTGAATGTTCAAGGGGATTGTTTATATCCCATTATTGTTATTTGTGCAATGATCATGTGTTTGTATACTGAAAGACTAAAGTTTTTAAATTTGAAAGCTTATTCCAAGAAGTTCAGTCAAATGATGATTACTAGAATCTGAGGATGAACTAAAACAGCCCTACACTTGACCCTGAAACAGAATATTGGGTGGTGGTTTGAGAAGCAAGAAAGGGGAAGAAATGAGATACAGTTCTCAGCCCTGGTAGTTGCGTGTCTTGAAAAATGCTGAACCATGGAAAGAAATACTGGAGTCAGGAGAAGCTTTTTGTGGGATGTAATATTTTGGGATGGAAGACGTGTCTTGGTTCAGGCTGCTGTAGCAGAGAAGCAAAGACTGGGTAGCCGAAACATCAAACACTTATTTCACATGGGTTTTAGAGCTGGAATCCTAAGATTACAGTACTGACATGGGCCTAGTCTTCTACTTTTTGGAGGATGGCCACCTTCTTACTGTACCTTTCAGGGTAAAGGAAAAGATCAATTCTCTTGTGTCTCTTTTTATAAGGATGCACACATATATTGGGCATCAGCGTATGATTTGGGGTAGGGACCCAAAGATTAACTCTTAGCTCTTAGTATAGTTTAGTTTTCTTTTAGATGTATATATAATTCTCAGGTCTCATTTTAAGAGTTCCCATCTAATACTTCTATTATAAAGTATGAATAAGAACTGCTCCATCAGTTTGTCTGTTCCTATTCCCTCCCTGCCCCAGTAAACATATATTGAGCAACTCCAGGCACGTGTGCTAGGCACTGCTCAGACTGTCAAGGGTAGAAAGAACTGAAGTTGCTCATCATCTGGTGGGAGAAAGACGTGTACAAATTAATTGTGATATATTGCGCTCAGGGTTCCAATAGCCATATGCACAGGGTGCAGGGATGGTGTGAAGATGGGTGTGATCCAATCTGCTTTGGGTTGTTGTGGGAGTCAGAGAAATATTGCAGAAAGTGAGGTGACTCAGCTGAGTCAAGGACGATGAACAGTTTTTCAGACAGATGTATGGTAGGGAGAAGAGAAGGGCATTTTAGAAAGGAAATATCACCATATACCCAGGGATGCCAGTATGGAACTTAACCCTTTCATTTGGACTCTTTCTCCTTTATTGAGTTTTGAGTACTTTAGCACACAAAGTGGGGGTTGGAAGAATAGATTAAAAAACAATTCACTCTTAGCTCTTCTCTGGGTGATAGTGAAATAAAATGCATTACGTTTACCTTCAAGAGAAATCATAATTTGCCTGAAGTGTCCTACTACTGGGGTTTAGCTCTCAATTATAACCCACCTACAGAAGCACCCCGATTGTGCCCTCTGGATATGATCTCTGCACAACAGGCATGTATCTGAAATGTAGACGGTATCACTGCTCCTGTATCTGGTGAAGGATTAGAATATTAAAACCTGGCACTGAGGGAACCTCATGACCTGATCCTTGCAAGAAACCACTGCCACTTCGTGCCTATAAACTTTGCCAGTATCTCATTTGCTGTAGTTTCTTATACAGGTGGTGCTTGGTTGTCATTCTGTTAGTGCTGTTAGTTCAGAGGGCCCATCCTCCTTAGCTTCCACCAGTGTGTGTGAGCGTCCACCCAACACATGTGTGTGTCCATGCGTGTGCACGCATGCACGCGTGTGCGCGCACACACACACATGCACACACATGATTTCATAGCTGGTTAAAAGCTGTTCTCATTTTAAATATGAGCTTAGGCCTGTAGCTCTAGAAAACATACAGAATCCTCAGAATTGATGGTGACTCAGCTCTCTTTGGTTTTTTAGTGCATTGAATGCATCTGTAGGGTTGGACAACATTTTTCTTTTTTTATGATTTGGTTTATTTTTCTGTTTTTATGTCTTCATAAAAGGTTTTTGTTTGTTTTGATTTTAGTTTTTGTGGTTCTTCCTCCCCCCTGCCTTTGGAAGAAAGGGAGGGAAAGAGAAAACATAAAGTTGGGTAGGTAACAATGTGGGAAGGATCTAGAAGGAGTTGGGGGAGAGGGAAACATACTCAAAATATATTGAATGAAAATATTTTTAATGTGATATCATCATTATCCTTTTATCTTCAAAATTCAGCACATTTCTTGGCAGATAGAGTTATTTATAGATTTGTAGAATGAATAAATAAATAAATAGGTGGTAATTAATGAATGAAATGCTGCTACCATTAACTAAATGGATTGTGAGGAGCAGATTCATGGAGCTGAGGTTTATGCACTTTGCAACTGAGACGCCCATGAGTCACAGTGGATAGCTACCCAAAGGCAGCTTGAGTTCACCAGGCTTAATTCCATGTGAGCTGTCTGGCCTGTAGATCAATATGGGGGTTTCTAGTTCTTAGTCAATAGTGTGTGTTGTGCCATTTGAGGTCATGCAGGGAGAAAATATGAAAAAAGAGAACCAAGACACTTTAATGTAGTAATTTTCGGTGATCATTTCTATTATGCCCTGAATACACAGGCTCCTTGGATGTCAATTTATTTTTATTATGCTCTAGTACATGCATGATGCCCAGATATTGGCTGTATCCAGAGAAACATGAGCTGAAGGTTTGGTCTCCTGAGATTGAAAGACACAGAACCTTCAAGAGGTGACGCCTAGTATGGGTCACTGGGGGTTGTGTGCGACTCCAATGCCAGCTTCTCCTGCTTTCCCATTTTGTCCCTTGACTTATGTAAGCAATTTTGTTTTGCCATGTGCTCCACACCAGCAAATCCAGCACTCCAACCAGAGTCCAGAGCAACAGATCCACCAGATCTTGGACCAGAACCTTCAAAAGTATGAGCCAATATAAACTTTTTTTCTTTCTTTAACTGTCTCAGATATTTTATTACAGTGATGAGAGGCTGGTATATGTGTACATGTGTGTGTACTGGAACAAAACACTTCATTATGCACTCAATATTTAAGGCTTCTACTATTTGATTTATCCTGGCATGGCTTATCTTAGGTTATCATTTCTTTTCCTATTTATGGTTGTAACAATGCTACTAACATTCCGCCTGGCAGTCCTGATAATACTGCTCTTTGGTAAAGTGACAGTTAAGGAAAAGGAGGGGCTGGTGAAGGAGAGTGAGAAGAAAGGGCTGAGAAATGAGACACCAGCTAGAAGAAGCCAGACGTGCCACTGAAGCCAGACGGATATTTTTAAGAATGAAGCTGTGGTCACAAGTGTGAAATGCTACAGGAAGGTGAAGTGAGACTATTGAATTTGACAATTAGGAAGCCATTAGTAACTTCAGTGAGGACGCTTTATCAGTAGTTGGCTTGGAGTCAATTGAGGAGTGATGAGGAGAAGGGACAGTGGGCAGCACACCCAACTGTCGAAACCTGCTCGTTGCAGAGACCGGGGCTGCCAGGCACCAGTGTGCTGAGAGTTTCACTCTCTCTTCACCTCTTTATAATGATGTTAAAGTGTAGACATTATCAGTTGTGTGGATTTGTAAGATGAAATGAGTAATCTAAGTGTCAGAGAAGGCTGTTTAGGTGCACAAAGGAACCGGTCATCACACGGCAGAGCTGGGATTCAAACTGTGTTCTCGCTGAGTCTGAATTTTCCCAACTGTACTCTGTTACTATACTTTTATAGTAGCAGGTAAGTCATTTAATTTCTGTGGCCCAGGTTTACTAACCTATGTAATTATAGATGGGGAGGGTGACAAATATCATATACTAGAGATGCAGCGCATAAAGAACAAATATTTTCCCACCGAGCATTTTTGATTTAATCTTCAAAGCAAGAGATTTTCCTAAAACTTCTGGAAGTAATAAGAACACATGGCAAAAATTAAGCTGATACATAAGGTTGAAAAAGACTCAGTTATCTTAAAATCCTTCTCCATTTGCAGTCTATGTGATTCCAGGGGTATGTTTTTGTTAGTCCTTTTGTTATCCTGGTTCATCAGTTGAGACCGAGTGCAAAGCATTTGTTCTGCTCTCCTTTGCCTCTCACGTTCTTCATGTAGAAACTATCTTGAGAATTCGAGAGAGGTTCATTGCCACTATAGTGAGATAAAAGGAGACCAAGTCAAAGGAACAGGGCAAGGTTTTAAAGGATGAGCGTCAGAGGGCATTCACCCAGGCATCTGCTTCTCATGTTTTAACTCAGGGTGATTAGGGAGAGGGTTAGCAGCTGAAGTGGTGACCACCCCAAGCTTATTTACCTGAGGCTACCCCTTCTGACTTCGAAACACTACAACTCTTGATCCCATCCTGGAGCCCCTTCTAGATCTTTGTTGTTCTTCTGTCCTATTTCCAGAGGAAAACATCACAAGTGCAGGCCAAGTGACTCAGCACACCCCTTCTGCGGAGGCTCCCAGGTGGATACAGATTGGAACACTATGCTGTGGCTATTTCTACCTCTACCACTTTAAGAGCTACTTGATGCTCATTATCTGAAGTTTTTCATCAAAATTCTTCTTTTGTAGAAGGACCATGACAATATTCTTCTCATAATGTAGGACAGTTGTGATGTTGAACCATGCCAAAGCATTTGGAATAATTTTGTCATTGTTATCGCTACCATCACCATTACTGCCATTACTATCTCCGGGAGTCATAGGCAAGTGTTCAGAAAGGACTTGGGTGTTCAGCTTTTACCTTCTAAAGAGAGAATCTGAGACTGTGGGAATGAGTTGATTACTCCAGGAGAATGCAGCCTGTGTCCTTGTCTTCAATTCAAGAACAAATATTTTTAGGGACAGGTATTAGGGGTGGTGGTATGCCTGTTTGAAGTACCTGCCTTAATGACTAACTACCATATAAGGATAACTCCTGATAGATTCTGTAGGGATTTGCCAGTCAGAATCTAAGTGTGAACATGCTTAGCCTTTGGGATTGAATGTCAATGTGTGTGTGTGTGTATATATATATATATATATATATATGTATATATATATATGTATGTATGTATGTATGTATATCTTTCCAGGGGAATAACGAAAAGCCTGGCTTACTCATAGTATTGATCAAAACCAATGTTTTTAATATCATTACCTATAACCATAGATTACTGAGTCATTAAAGATCTATCTTCCAGTTCATTGTCTTATGTCTCACAGAGTCTGTTCCTTTCAGGACTTGAGTCCATGGTAACTAAATATTAAGGAGGTTGGTTGCCAAGCCATATCTGTGGTAACTCAGTGCCATAGGGATTAGCAGGCCCAGAGTTCTAGACAATAAAGGAAATAAGTAAAACAGAAGCACATGTTGTATAAAGCCAGGTAGAAGCAAAAGTGTCAGGAGGTAAACATGGGGAGTGCATAAACAGCAGCGAGTCATTCTGGAGGAGCATCAGAAGATGGCACTGGATGAACAGGGTGGAAGGACATCTGGAATTCCAGGTGGCACCTGCTGGAGACTTGAGCAGGAGAACTACAAGGAGGTCAGGAAAGTCTGGGGGAGTGAATCTAGAGCAAGGAACAGGGGTCTGAGAATAGAGGGTCCATAGTAGCTACATCTGGATCCAAGCAGCAGGGTGTGGTTGGGGAGGGAGTTGGAGATTTGAGAAGCTCAGCGAGCTTTAGAGCATGGACAGAGATAGGAAAGGGCAGTGAGCAGATTCTCAGAAGAGCAGAAACTGAGTGTGCCAAGAGTATTTGAAGTAGATAGGTTCTTTGGCACAGGAGAACAGAGGGAGACGCGACATGAAGTTGAACACTATACATAGTGGTTGGGTGATGAAATAATTAGGGAATACCAACTGCAGGATGGGAGGGGGGTGATAATCAGAGAGGTATGGTTATAGGGAAAAGGGATATTCTAAAGTGATAAATTAATAAGGGTTATGCATCCTTAGGAAGAAGGAGAAATTAATAGGGACAGCAAGAAGGACCTGGAGTGTAACAGGACTCGGGTCCTGAACACACAGGAAGGTGGAAGAGCTGGTAAGGCACAAATACATCCAGAGCCCTGATCTGAAAAAGGATAAAAGAGGTTGAACTGGAAACTGAGGGCCTGGAATTAACTACTTTGCTGGGTGGTTTGTTTGAAGCAGAGTTTCCTTCTAGATTTTTAGAAAAATCTGGTGGATTTGACAGCTATAGTCCTTCTAATTTTAAAGTATGGACAGTTTCCTTGTACTTCATATGCTTAGGGAAATACTATAGAGTGGTCTCCAGATGGTTTTCTGGAGAAGGCTGACAGAATGGGAGAAAGGTGCCCAGGGGAGGAAGATTCTCCTTCCAGCTTCCTCCGCCTGTGTTTGGAGGACAGGCCACATTATATCCAAATGTCAGCGGCTTTTGAGATTCCAAACAGTTTTGAGATAGGTAGGTTCTGGGACTATGTTGGGAAAGGTCTAGATGGTCTCCTTTGCAAGTTGATCAGGCAGCGTTAGATCTTCAGTGGCTTCTGAGAGTTGAACACAGTAACCAAAGGGGTATTTGGCTCTGTATTTCTTTTTGTTTTTTGTTTTTTCTTGTTTTTGTTTTGTTTTGTTTTCTGAGACAGGGTTTCTCTGTGTAAGATTGGAGCCTGTCCTGGAACTAGCTCTTGTAGACCAGGAAGGCCTCGAACTCACAGAGATCCACTTGTCTCTGCCTCCCGAGTGCCGGGATTAAAGACGTGTGTCATCACTGTCCAGCTTGCATTTGTCTTTTTATAGTTTGATTCTCAGGTTTAATTCTTATGTGGGTTACCTATTTAATCCCAGAGGATAAGAGTAGGTAGGCTAATGTACTGGCAGGTTTTTGTGTCAACTTGACACATGCTAGAGCCATCAGAGGAAGGAGCATGAGTTGAGGAAATGCCTCCATGAGATCCAGCTGTAAGGCGTTTTCTCATTTTGTGATCAAATAGGGGAGGGCCCAGGCCATGGTGGGTGGTGGCATTTTTGGGTTGCTGGTTCTTGGTTCTTTCTTTTTAAAAATTTTTTGTTGAATTGCACATTTTCTCACTCTCCTTTCTTCCCCCTCTCCCCTTCTACCCTTCTCCTGCCCTCATGACACCTCCCCCATCCAGTTTACTCGGAGATCTTGACTTTTTCTCTTTCCTAGAATCCATGTATGTCTCTCTTAGGGTACTGTTTGTTGTCTAGGTTCTCTGGGTTTATAGACTGCAGGCTGGTTATCCTTTGTTTTCTGTCTAATATTTACTTATTAGTGAGTACATACTATATTTGTCTTTCTGGGTCTGGGTTACCTCACTCAGGATGCTTTTTTTCTAGTTCCATCCATTTGCCTGCAAATTTCAAGATGTCATTATTTTTTTCTGCTATGTAGTACTCCATTGTATAAATGTACCAAATTTTCCTTATCCATTCTTCAGTTGAGGGGCATCTAGGTTGTTTTCAGGTTCTGGCTATTACAAATAATGCTGTTATGAACATAGCTGAGCACATGTCCTTGTGGTATGATTGAGCATCTTTTGGTTCTATAAGAAGTTGGACTGAGCAAGCCCTAGGAAGAAAACCAGTAAGCAGCTCCCCTGCACAGTCTTTGCATCAGCTCCTACCTCCAGGGTCCTCCACTATTTGAATTCCTGTCCTGACTTCCTTCAATGACGAACAGCAATTTTGAAGTGTAAGCCAAATAAGTTCTTTCCTCCTCAACTTACTTTTTGGTCATGGTGTTTTGTTGTAGCCATAGAAACCCTAAACAAGACAGCTGGAGAAGATTGAAGTGATAGATAGCCAAGTCCACAGCCTCAGAAAGGAGGAAGAAGGAACCAAAGGGTCACATGCACTTCATTGAGATGGGTTTAAAATGCACAAGAAAAATAGACAGGTGAGTATGGGTGACTCCAGACAGCTGAAATACTTGGAAAAGGATGACGGGATTGTATGTTGCATATCTGCCTGTGTCAGCCTTCTTTTAAGCAGCTGGGAGTTACAAACTGAATATCTGTGAGTTCTGAGTTCTACAGGGCAGGTCTTGTACTATTGGCCTAATGCTACACAATGTTTCTCCTGTTTTTAGCTTTCTGGGGAGATGCTCATAGAAGAAATGAAGTAGACTGACTCTTTAGGGTAAGATAGTAAGAAGTGGCTGATAACGTGTAGGAGCTTGAGAAGATGGCAGACAAAAGTTAGATAGGGTATGCCAACAATAGATGTAAACAGTAAGGCATGGGGTTGTTATAGCAACTGAGATGAAAGTACAGCATCTAAGGGCTCTGCCAACTAGGTAGCTCTTCCACTGCTTTGTTGTGCCACTCGTATCCCTTGGCCTGTAAAGCATGAACCAGTTAGGATAGCCATCTTTTGGAAAGCTGTAAAACCACAGTAGGATATGGGATTCACATCTGGATCAAAGGGAAAATTATATTTTTGGCATTTATTCTGCATATCCCAGCAACACTTTATGAATGAAGTAATGTATGAGCATCCCCAGTTTGTCTGTAGGGTCACAGAGAGGCAACTAATTAGAAGCATGAGTAATGTTTGAGTCATAGATCTTTGGAGAATTAAATCGGTGCACTTTTGTTTTAATTGGAAAAGGAATGCACTTATCTTCTTAAGGGTTTACATAAACACGGATGATATGTATCTGGTTTGATAGAAGAAAAAATATATATATACCGTAGTCAATCATTTTGAGTGGCTTAACCTCATCATTCTGTTCTCTGTAAAGTCACAGCTTTATGACTCTTCTTATTTTTAAATAATCCAGTTATGAGACATTATTCACACCACTAAGCTGGGTTGATTTATAGATGATAAGGCAAAATGAGAGATGTCAAAGAAGTAAAATCTAGAATGTTTTTGTTGATACAGACAAGGAGTGCTGCAAAGACTTACGGGCAGCAGGTGTGTATTTTTCCTGAAATGAGATTTCTGTGGGGCAGCATGGGGAAGTTGAAAGGAAGTCTTCAAAGGGAACAAAGTGACCCAGGTGTCAGATCTGAGGATTGTAACATGCGGAGTAGCAGAAGGGTCAGCACCATGAGACCTCAGTTACTCTTTAGCAACTGCATGAGTTTCTGCCTTGTGAGAAGTTAACTGATTTTCTCAGCAGCTCTAAGCATATAGGCTTCCCAGTCCACCACTGAAGCTGGGTCTTTGTCCTTCTAGGATTAAGTTCTTTGTGTGGATCAGGAGACTCCTATTTGGCATCTTATTTGGTGGGCAATAGATTGCGTCCTCTTTTCCTCCTCTCCATCTTTCAGAGTCATTTCTCCTTTGGGATTTGCCAGCAGAATCTTTCCCACTGTATTCCTCATATTAGGTGAGAACATTGTATGCAATGGATAAGGCTCCCAGAGAGGGGTGGGCCTTTGGGTTTAGAAGAACACGTAATCTAAGACGTCAGCAATGCACTGGGTAGAATTTGGGGTTGATAGACTCTGTGAGAATAGGATATAATCTTTGAGAAGAACAGAAATTGTTCCTCTCTCTCTCTCTCTCTCTCTCTCTCTCTCTCTCTCTCTCTCTGTGTGTGTGTGTGTGTGTGTGTGTGTGTGTGTGTGTGTGTGTGTGTTACATCAAGACTGGCAGCACCCTGAGAGCCTCCTTGCTTCACATTCTCTTTAGAGTGGCTGGCACTGTCCTGTAAGTGTGGGCTTCCCCTTATAGACACATGGGCTTCATGTACTGTGCCTTGACCTTGGCAGCCACTCAGAGGAAGCACTCTCTGGCTGCTGTTTGGCTTTGAGGACCAGAGTCTGGAAACTGTCTAGGATCATGTGTGAAGACCCATTCTCACCTCTCCGTTTGAGGCTGGTGACATACAGTTAGTTGTACTGTTCTGAACGTCTGGCTCCAGGTTCTCCCTGGACACAGGCGTGGCTGGGGAAACTGCTGCTTTTGGGTAGAGGAAGGCTCACCTGCTTACACTGATGCCCAGCTGGCTATCCTGGTTATGTCCTCTTCCGGCTCCCTCCTAGGAGTGAGAACAGTGAGGTTAAGGCTGGTTAGAGTTCGAGGACCCTTGAGTTCTCCCAAGCTGGGCATCCCTTTTCTTTCCTTATCATCATCTGGATGATACAGGTTAGGATTATCTTCAGGTGTGTTTGGAGTCTGAAGGCAGTGCTCAGAGCCAGGGTTGTGGAAACACACAGTGCAGTAGAGAGACGCCGGGTGGGGAGTGGCGTTCTACATCGGCTCTGATTTTAGTGTAACCTTTTTAGGGTTCAGTAGGATGATGAATGTGGCGTCAAGTCTCCAGTCAGTGCCTTGTCATTGGGAGTACAGAGACTAATCACCCCAGTGTGCTTGAATAGGAGGAAATAAGCAGAAGATGATGTAGAAAGGACTTGGATTAGACACACAGAAGAACTGGCACAGTGGAAGTTATAAACAGCAGTGATGGTGATGGAATTATCTTCTCCAGGAGGCTTTTTAAAAATAGGAAGCATTTTCTTGGATCCGAGCTGGGTCTTTACATATGGTTACCCAGGGCTGGTCAATTTAATCATACTGGGATGCCTCAAGCAAGCCCAGACAGCTGAGAAATCTTCCCTGCTTAAATCAGGGAGTAAAGACTGGAAAGACGTGGAGCCAGAGAAGGTGTGGGGAAGGGACAAATAGATTTAGGGAGGGCTGTGTGACAGCTACCTGTCACAAATTCATCAAAGAACTGTCACTTTCACCTTTCACCCTTTTCTGTTTGCACACACACACACAAGCACGCACACACACCCATGCACACATGCACACACACACACATGCACACAAACCTACATAGGGATGTACATTCTTACTTTTACAGAGATATACTTTTCTGACTCCATCTCCTCTCTTCATTCTCAGTTTTAGTGAGGATGCTGAAGAAACAGCATATCAGATTCCTGGACCTCTTCTCTGGGCTTGACACACACAGGTCTTAAAGCTAAGGGCAAGGAAGGACCCAGTCTCCCCCTGCCTGACTCCCCTGACTTTCTCCGATGCTGCTCACAGTGATTTTATATAGCAGTAGGAGTCTTTGTTTCTGGAATCGGGGTTTTCCCGAATCCCTCTGCTTTCCCCAAGCCTTGCCTGAGAATATCTGGACCAGGATGAAACCACAGTGAGGAAATGGGGGTGGAAGTAGAGATGGCTTCTGCCTTCTCAGCCAGGCTGGGTGTACCCTGCTTCATTAGCATGAGAATAGAGAGACTTTCCCGTTATCCTCCCTTAGGGATGGAGTGCAATGGCAAGCAAAGGCTCCTGTTCTGTCCTGATCTTTTAGGGATCCTGGGACTTAGAAAATGACTGCTGTCACGTTCTTCCAATCCTCTGAGGAACCTAAGACCCACAATATTGAGAAAAGCTTTGATGGAGCCGGCTGGTGGATCTCCACTCCAGATTTTCCAGCTGTCCCTGTCCCCCCCACCGCTCAGAGAGCAGGATGCTGAGATGGCTCGGTGATGCAGAAGGTATGTGCTTTTTCAGTTCTGGTGCTGATGCTGTGTGTGTGGTGAGGTCTCTGTGGCGCAATGGACGAGCGCGCTGGACTTCTAATCCAGAGGTTCCGGGTTCGAGTCCCGGCAGAGATGATCGCCTGGCATGTGCCTCTTTTGTTTTGAATGCTGTCATGCTAGGTTGGTAATTATATTTATTCCTCCCTAGAGGCTCTGAGAAGAAAAGCAGAAGTCTTTTACTTGGGAATCTTAGCCCTTCTCCTCCCTTTGCCTCCCTTCATCTTCATTCCTTCTTCCTGCCTCCCTAGCTGACTTTCATCATGAGGTGAAGGCTTGGATGTCTGCTACATCTTTCTTCTCAGTTGATATACTCTTTTGCCTCACCGTAATATAATAGACACAAAACAACTAAGATGCCTGGTCACAGGTTTTTATAACTGCTGTGGTTCTCTCTCTCTCTCTCTCTCTCTCTCTCTCTCTCTCTCTCTCTCTCTTTCTCTCAGAATACTGGGGGCAGACTTACCCACATGCAAAGAGGAAATGGCCAATTGTTCTCTAAGATAATATCCATCTTGACCAACGAGCTCCTTTCAGGGTCAGGGGACAGCTGGGGTCATATGGAGGGTAATTTCTCACACTCTTTGTCAGCTATGCTTTTGCATTTCTAGCACTTGGGATGCTACGGCTCATCACTCACATATCCATCTGTAAGGTGAAATGTAATCATGTTCTGCTCTTTGTCTCCGTGGAATAAACTACAAAACACCCAACTAATTGCCAGGAGCAAGCCGGCTGAGCTTGTCCCCGGGACGTTAAAGGTCTCCCTTAAGTGCACTTTAATGTGAAGTTTGTTGTGCTTTACCTATATGTATGTGAATGTCATTTTTGCAATTTCCAACAAATTGTTTTCTCACCCCTGGCATCCCTCATTAACTTCTGCCAGCTTTCCGGGTCTCATCTGACAGGCTGCATTCAATGAGACTGGGAGCCTGGACTGACTGAACTGACTGGGGTTTCTATTTGGAGCTGGCCTGGCTCCCTGCCTTGCACATTTGCCGCTGGTCTAGATGGCGCTGCCCTTGCCAAGAATTGACCTCCACCTCAGGTGATCCTGAGAAACTTGAGAAGACACCTTCCCTCGCCTCCTGGCAAAAGTCAGCGTCTCTCCCCCATGGGACTTCCTGGGAAGGAGACCAGAGGACACAGTCGTCCAGCTGCACCCTGAGGATGCTGGAGCAGGAGGAAGAAGGGTGGATATTTGGACATCAACAAACCATGTTAAGGATTGAGGAACTTATAACACAGAATCAAACTGTGGATGGAGGTGGGTGCTTTCTTCTCTGAAATGGGCAGATTTACAGGAAGTTGAAACTAATGTCCATCTTTTGAAGCAGCCATATTTTAAAGGGACTGATGATTCTTGTAGTTAGAGCCAACATAACCCCACCTTTTTGAGTTATCTTACAGAATGCCAGTCACATGTAACACATCAGTCCTTTGGGTTCAAAGTTGAGACCAGACATTCCCCCCAAATCCCTTCATGGAACTTTTATTTGTTTTTCAATTGACATATTATTTCTTATTTGTTTTGAACTCTAAACTGAAAGAAAATATTAGTGTATGTGGAGAAAGGGGTATGAGGAAGTGGAGGGAGTTTGGGGCAGGGATGAGTCATATTTTCCAACCACAGTCTCAGTCTGACATATGTCTTTCTCGTTTCCCATCTCATATCCCTGGCTGGCAACAGTAAAAGTTCAGAGGGTAGAAGGAGGATCTTTCCGTGTGCCCTGTCAAATGTTAGAGCAAGGACGTGGGTTCATTCAGCAACATTGTAAGATTCTCATGGCTACAAAAGTCACAAGATTAATAGTTGGATGTCATGAAATCATAAGGACCCAGGATAAGAGTGAAATTAGGGAAGGTGTGTGTCCCTAAGTAGGCTTTGCTTTGGAGTTTAATCATACTTGATCATGATGTGATATGACCAGATACCAGGTCATATCATTCCTAGCACTTGGGATGCTATGGCTCATCACTCACATATCCATCCAAGAATTATCCTTTTGTCAAGTTCTATTCCCTTGGCCTAACTTGAGCCTTCCTAGCTGATTTCTAATTTGGAATTAGAGGACCTGGCATAAGTCGCAGTTACCTTTTGAACTTTATTTTGCTTATTTATAGAGACAAGGATATATGATCTTTCCTACAAATACGAAAATCAAAGAGAAAATCCATTGTGTATCCCTGCACAAATATGAAGCCTCTGTTTACAGTCTCCCCCACCGAAGCTGCGCACGTAGGAAAGAGGCCTGGTCACAGACTGGTGGCGTGCGAAGGTCTAAGTCATCACTTCTGTTTGCTGTCATCTGATACTGGGGCTAATTTGGGACACCTCGGAAAGAAACTAACAGGATGTTCCTATCTGGGAGGGTCTTTCTGAAGACAATGATCCCTCTGTGCCTCAAATAAGGGGACTTTTCTTCTCAGCTAGCTAGGTGGAGACATCGGCTAGTCACTTCATTTAAAGAATCCAGAAGTTTCCATACACTTAAACCTCATTTAGCTTTTGACTATATCTGTCTCCCCTGAGGGGTGATGTTTTGGGAACTTGAAGGACATCAATTTTTTTCCTACACTGATTAAAATTTCCTGTGTTAACAATTTTCCTCTTAACTACATGAGAGAAAATTTCTAATTTATGAATATTCTAACCATTGAATTTCAAAGATGCTCAAAATACAAAATAGATTTTTTTATAAAGTCACTACACTGCGTGGTTCAAATGTTTTAGCGGTACTGGAGCTGATTATTAATTTCAAAGTATGTGGGTAGATCTGTCTTATTTATTACTGTATTCTCAGTGCCTGAAATATGCTGGGCATTTGATGGATATATCTGAAAGAATTAATGCTGATTTAGACTGGCTGTGAATTATGAAGATGGGAGCAAGAAAGTGATTCCTCTTAGCTCCTAGGGAGCAGGAACATGGACAGTATCTTCATGCATTAATTCATACCCACAATAACATTTATCAAACACTCACTTTGCACCATTCCCATCATTCCAGGTACTTGCACCCAACACAGCTGCCCCCACATCTCTTGTAGATGTATAATCTTCTGATAAGACAAATGATAAGTAAATAAATATTGCCATGGAATTCAAGGCGAGATATGTGCTGTGAAGGAATTTTATGGATGAGGGGGTAAAGAATGGTATGAAGAGAAAGATTCTGGGAGAACTCTAGGAGGGGGTGATATCCAAGTGAGTATTTGATTGAAAAGGGGCAAGATGAGATTCAGAAGTTAGAAACTTTGCACAAAGAGGTGGTAAGAATAAGACATCTTAGGTAGGGTCCAGTTTGAGTGGAAAGTCCAAATGTTGGTGTGGTGGGATGGAGAGATGTGTGTGTGTGTGTGTGTGTGTGTGTGTGGTGTGTATGTATCCATTAAGAGTGTGAATATTACTAAATGATGCCACACTAACTCAAGCTAGTTAAATACAATATTTTCTCACATTTCCCCTATTCTCCTAATATAAAATTTACAGGTAATAAAGCCTTCCTATTCTTATGATTAAATTATAGTTTAGTGGTAATATAACCTTCCTACTCAGGTAGCTATAACAAACCCATGGAATGTCCTAATAATTGTAGCATATAAAATGAAAGGGAGATGCACCTGTCATATTGTTTTCATAGGTGAAGGCCACATTTGTAATCTTTGTCTGTCATGGAGCAGCATCTCCCTGAACGCATCAGCTACATAGGCAAATCAGTGCTGACGTGCTGATGGCGGGCTTAGCTACGGGAAGCATGATCCCCAACCCTGGTGATTCCCCAAGGCAAGGAACACCTTTTCTTCCTGCACTTTACCAAATGAAGTGCTATTTTGTTTCAAAGTTAATAACACAAGGTAATGTCAATTCTTGGAAATTTAAGATGTTTCTAGGCATACTCAATCTTTTGTCAGTGTAACAAGATGTTGTCGACCACAGATTTCATCTCTAGGACTATGTGGTTGAGTTCCACAAGCAAAATAAAATTATGAAAAAAATTCTTAGTAACTTATGTAAGTTTATGTTTTTGTGTTGGGCTGTATTCATAGCTATCCTGGATGCAAGAAGCCAATGGACTGCAGTTTGGACATGCCTGAAACCATAAAGAAAGCAAGGTCTTTATGTATAAAAACAAGTTAGACTGTAGGTTCAGATATCAAGAAAAAAGCTTTTAATAGGTCATTAGAGAGAAATACATGACCTGGGAAATGCTTTGTGTGAAATACTCTTGAAAATGCAAGGAGGAAAATTCTCAGGTATTCATTGTCTCTACGATTAGTCGTGGTTCCCTCTTCCTCATGACAACAGAAAGTACTCTATCAAATTTTCAAATCGCTTTTGAGGGGGCAATTCCAGAGCCTTGGACAATTACTGACAAAGAGCTATGGGCTAGTGATAATGTGTGGGCTGCACTGGTGAGTTTCCACAGAAATGGGTCAGCAAGTTGAAAGGTTGATCCTGGCGACTGATAGAGGATAGACATGGTTTGAGAGGCAGGCAGGTGTACAGGTCAGCTGGGCCCATAGGCTCGCAGAGGGAGCAGAGTATGGCACTGGGTCATCCAATAATTGTCACCCACAAGAGAAAATATTCACGTTATTGTATTGTACTTGAAACTAATAGCAAAGGGATGTTTCTTCTTAAAGCAGTCTTGTGGTTTTGCCCTCCGTAGTCCTGAAATTACAATTGGATAGGATCCCTTTAGCTTCTCTAGTCTATCCTTAGAGGCTGGTTAGGTCTTAAAACAAAACAAAAGCTTTTTTCCTGTGATGAAGACATTTTTCTGTGATGAACCCAGAGATCATAAATGACGAGACCTGGAGCATTAAGGTGAATTGGAAGCCATGAGTGTAGTCGATGCAGCACTGAACTGGGTCTGAATCTGAAGGTTTGCTGCTTCCCTGGGGTCACACATTAGAGCCCACTGAGGTCACTTAATAAATGACCTGCGCAAAAGACAGAAATAAGGTAAAATATGTGTGTTCAGATACTTGGTTTCACTGTAAAGGCCCCCATAAAATCATTTTTTCTTTTGTTTATGGGGTGTCCTTTCAACCAATCTTTAGATTGTGTGTATTGAGGGTTTGAGGGATTTAGCCGGGATCGAGAAGCTGGCTCTTGAAAATGTTTTTGCTTAGTGGAGTTCAGGTAGACATAAAGAAGTGTCCGACACATTTTAAATAGTCGTTCCATACCAGGAACATTTTCTCCCCGAATTTCTCTCCAGCGGTGCAAGTGGAGATACAGTAGAACAGTCCTGGTGATGGCCCGGGGAGCTGGGTTTTCTAGGCTTTATGGTGAAGGTCATGCAAAGCCTTCTCAGGGTATCAGGCAGGGCTTCAAGGTGAGGTAGAAGGGTAGGTATGTCTGCTGACAGAAGTAAGTAGGTATCTTGAGACATGGAATTAGGCTAAAAGCAAATGCCTGGGGAGGTGGCAGGGGACTAGGAGTTGATGGTTGCATTACTGGCCAGGGACCTTTCTAGAGAATTCCCTGCCATGGATTCAGCTCAGTTGGACGCTCAGTACCGTATCTGCTGGGAGCCGCTAACAACCCCTAATAATCTTGTCTTCCTTTGGCTGCCTCTACAGACCACTTTTCAGGAAATGTACCACCTAAAATAGCAGACAATTTAGAACCAGTTAAATTTATTTTGAGCAAACATGAAAGGGTTTTTTTTTCTTTTTCCAGCTATATACAAACTTCTAACGGAGCTTTTTAATTTTTTACTTAAATGTGTGTCTAATGGAAGAAGAGAGCAATTGCTCACTCCCAGGTTTCAGGCAGCAGGTCCTAAAGGGACCTGTGTCGAGCACATTTCTCTGAAGTCTTAGACTTCTGTGATAATTTAGTACAGATTTGAGTTCTCCTTGATTTTATCTGTCCTTTTGAGGTCCAACAGCTACCATTTGATCTCAAATCTTGGCATAGAAAAGATACCTGGCATGCCTCCTAACACTTCCTGGGATGTATGACTTATAAAAGCACAGTTATATTAATATTAAAATGAGTTTGGGGGTCCCTGAGCACCCACTTAGAGATGAAAGGGGAAAGAGTCTAGATACAGGCTAGGTGGCAAGAAACCCACATGTTCATATAAACAAACATCAATTCATTTATTCATAAATGAATATTAATTTGGTATGCACTAAATATTAATTTAGTATGCACTATGTGCAAAACACCAAGCCAGGTACAATGATGAACCAAATGAAATTTTCCCACATATACACGCAGAATTCAAACTGTGAACTGTGAATGCAGAAGACCTCTATGGAGACAGAGAGGTTGTGTGTGTGTAGAGGAGGTGTGAGCTCTTTTAGAGGCCATGCAAAAGCTTCTGGGATGCCCCTTAACTTGAACCTAAGTGATAAGCAGGAAATGGCCAAGCTAACAATGAAGAAAAAGCTTTCTCAATAGAGCAATAGCACATACTAAGGTCCTATGGTAGGAGGGAAAATGTCCGGTATAAAGGAGTGGAAAACATCCTCACTTGACCATGATGCCTAAGAGAGAAGGAGGTTTGGTATGAAGCTGGGTGGAGAATCAGAGCAAAACCCTGGAGGGTCCTGTGGTTCCTGGAAGACATTTGGCCCTTTAATCTCAAAAAGGGGGAGGGGAACTTCAGAGAACAATGCTAGCGACTAGCAAGATCAGTTTTGTGTTTTGGAACTACTCAGATATTGCTGAGATGTGCAGACAACCGCCAGGAACCGTGCTGGGGACACAGTAGATGATTCCGCCAGATGCTGCAAAATCCAGGTTGAGTTGGATTAAGTTAACAGCTAATAGTAACTACAAAGAGACTCAGGTGACCTAGTTGTAGCTTTGAAGCAAGATTGCAATTGTTCATGTTTTGGAAATGGCATAGAAGGGTAGGAGCCAACAAGAAGGCTCCTGCTTTACTACCTGTGTACTGCTTTCTAATCTAATGAAGGAAGGAGATATGAGGGAGAAAACAATTAGCTTATTTCAGAGCATTTGTTTCTGAGGCACTTTTGAGATAGCTTAGGGGAAATGTCACACTTCTCTACGGAGAAAGGACTTATGACTTGACTAGGAAACTGCAGTGTGGAATGACAGGGTAGAGAGGCATTAGAGAAAGATGGCAACGGAAAGAAGACAAGAGGGAAGGGACATTGCCGTGGCTGGAGCAGTGGAAGGGAAGGCTTAAGATGTAATATGGCTGAGTGTCGTATGTGACTGAGAAGTCGACTCAACGATAATGCAAACATGTCCGTCAAAGTGACTTGGAGGTCCTTGATGGCCGATATTCAGATGCAGTGGAGCAGGAGGTAAAATTGAGATTGGAAGGGACAGCAGAGGCAGTGGAGGGGAAGAAATTGAGCCCATGCATGCATGCATACAGTAAGCTCTTGAAGGTTTGACTGTTAGATGTTAGAAAGGTTGAGCTAGAAAGTGAGGCGTCTGAGGACGCTTGCTTGTTTGTAACTGTGTATCCTGGGACTTTGCCCTTAATAAATAACATAGCTAGAAAATTACTGTAAAATCTCACTATACCTGCCGCTGACTTTCAAGCTTATCTACTTGCCATCTATGAACGCAGGCTCAGTTTGCTAGACAAGCACTCTCACCCTGAGCCCCAACTCCAGCTCATCACTAATTAAGTTTCAACAAGAATGAGTTCATGGCCAAAGTGTTATGTATATGGCTTCACTACTTTCGTTTGTATTTTATTAGGAGAGATAGGAAAATATCTTAAGCATTATAAATAAAATCATGAAGAAGTAGAGTTCAAGAGAGAGAAATTAAATGGCATATGGTTGCCCAGGTTTCTGATTGCGTGGGAGGAGCACCCATCAGAGGAGCACCCATTTTATAGGGAAATCACTCATTTACAGAGGAGCACTCACCAGGGGAGCACTCATTTTATAGAGAATCACTTATTTACAGAGGAGCAGACATTTACAAAGGAGCATCCACTTACAGAGGAGCACCTATTTCCCAAGGATCAGCCATCAGAGGAGCACCAATAAAGGCATGACTTTGGGTAGCTGAAGGGCCAGCTCCCTGGGCTGCTGTGGGAGGAAAAAGGGGGCATGTGGATTTGCATGTGAGATGAGAAGATTACATCTGACCATGCATGGGGTGTGGCAGCTCCTATGGCTGTTCCTGCTGCCTTTGTTCATAGTAAGAGGGAAGGTCATGAGAGAAGAGCCCAGAGGAGAAGGTGTTCAATGTTTGAAAAAGGCACAGAAAATAGACTATTATTTGGTGTGAGAGGATAATACAGCTGAGTACTAGAATATTTACTAGGCAGTGCTAAGGGCCCATTAGGAGAAGACAGATTGGCTCTTAGAATTACGTTCAGTCTGCACACCTTTACATATATATTTGCATGTCCAGCTTGTTCGTCTTCATAAATTAACAGTGTTACTTGATTTCTTATGGCAAATCCTCTCTCTCTCTCTCTCTCTCTCTCTCTCTCTCTCTCTCTCTCTCTCTCTCTGTGTGTGTGTGTGTGTGTGTGTGTGTGTGTGTGTATGTATGTATGTATGTATGTATATATGTATGTATGTATGTATGTATGTTATACAGGGTGTGGACTTCTCATTTCCGGAGTATGTGTTCAGAATACATATGTCACTAAAGGGAAGGATTTTATTTTTTAAAAGTGTCTGAGCCCAGAACCAGTTTCTCATTAATTGGTTCAGAGCGCCACCTGCTGGAAGCCTTACTAGTCTTGCCTCTTCCAAGCAAAATCTAAAATCTATATTCTTGGAAAAGTCAATGTTCTTGCCTACAGCATTTTCTTGTATTCTGACTTTCATTTTTTTTCAGATATCTGCTTACTGATTTGTATTTGTGGACCAAAGCAGTCACATTAAATGTTTTCTGCCTTGTTCTCAGTCTTTTAGGCAAATACTGTACCTTGTTTAAATGTGTTGGTTATCTATAACCCTCATTTGTGCTTTGTAAAAGAAAAGAGTATAATGCCATAATTTTCTGAAATGGGGAGTGCAAAAGGATATTAATGGCTAAACATTTATAAACCACAGATAATGCAGAATCTACCCTTGTAACTATTAAGAGATGTCATTTAGCAATTTCTTGAATTTATATATGTTTTTGACTACCTGTTTCTACACCAAATTCATCCCCTCTACATACACTAAATGACATTTCTTCATTTTCTGTCCAAATTGATCCTTCAGTTAACTATCCTGCTATACATAGTTTTATTTTATTTTAATGGGACAGATTTTTCTATGTATGTCTTTCTTTGAATGCATGGAAATCCTCCTACCTCAGTCTTCTGATTGCAGGGATTATAGTCATGTGCCATTATACCTGGCTTATAAGTTTTAAAATATTTTTTCTCAGGTTTTTTAATTAATAAAGTTTTTAATTTTTGAAATCGAAGTATGATTACATCATTTCCCCTTCCCTTTCTTCCCTCTAACCCTTCTCAAGTACCCCCTCACTTTCTCTTTCAAATTTATGGTTCATTTTCCTTTAGTACATATTATATTAACAGATGTATTTTGTCATTTAAAATATATTCTAAATATAAAATACATCCTTCTTCAGCCCACATAATGTGTGTTACTTATTTGTATATAACTTCAGGACTCACCACTTGGTATTGAATAGCCAGGGGTGTTCCCTAAGGAGGACTATTTATCCCACTCAGAATTCCTTAGTTGCCTGACTTTGTCTAGGATGGCAACCTCATTGTGGGAGAGGAGGCACAAAGACTGTAAGAGGCAGAGGAATGGAGAGTTTGCTGTGAGACTGTGTCTCCTAGAAATGGCAGGGAAGACACACCCATGGCTTGTCTCGTCAACATGGCTGCCTAAACAAGTCCTGAACAAGGGTACCAATAGACATTCTAACACGGAAGGCAGAAATCTCACGAGGCCTCCACCCTGGAAGATAGTCTATCTTAACCTGAGAACATTGTTAAAAACCTTTCTCTCATGCCTTCAGGTCATGATGTTGAAGTGTTTTCAGTTTGTAGGTTTTCATTAAGTGATTCATTCCTTCATTTTCTTTTCAGCCTATGAGAGATCAGAGATAACTACTCTAACTACTTTCTCTCCTGTAGTTCAGTCAATAACGCTTAATTATGATCACTTTAAATATATAAATTCAGGCAGATACATGCAGGATTTAGAGAAATGCCAGTATAAAATATCCTGGATCATCCCATAAGGGAAAAGAGAGATGATTCATTTACTTAACCAGTGTTTGTGAGATGCCTGAGTTGGGTCGGAGAGTCTGAGAGGCATTAGGGAGAGGTCATGACGTAAGCATGATCTTGAACCACACTAGCAATGTAGTATGGGAGACAGGTATCGTCAAGTCATTCCAGCTCATGACGATGATGAGAAGTTTCCAGAAGAAGCGACAGGAAGCTTAGAGCAAAGACGTGGGAGGCAGGTGAAGCTCAAAGCTGATGGCCAGATGCGGGGGCAGGGACTGCTCAGTTTCTCAATGAGTTTGTTTTAAAACTCAGGGCGAATACCAATAATTGAAAATTGTGTGTGCGTGTGTGTGTGTCTGTCTGTATACCCATCCTTCCCTCTGTCTGTCCTTCTGACTGTCTTGTCTTTCCTTCTGTCTGTCTATGTCTGTGTCTCTTTGCGTGTACATTCACATTCATGTGCAGTTGCAGGGATGACCATGCTCAGGTTTATAGTTTAGGAAGATTGTTAGGCAGGCTGGACTGTGGAGAATGGCTGAAGGGAAGCCAGACTGAGCATCAATTTCAAGGTGTATGTTATCTGATATGGAGTTGGGCAGGATAGAGGGAGAGAAGTGTGGCTGAGAGGCATTTCATATGCTGAAGAGCTAAGACTTTGTTGAAATAGACTACAGGAGAAGGGATGTGTGTGGCGTGATTCCTAGCATCCTGCCTTGAGCAGGCAGAAAGTAAGGGATACTGTGAGGAGTGGAGGCTTTTTAGGGTGTTCAGTGAAGAAGGCTGCTGTGGACACGCTGAATCTGAGGTGTCTAAGAAGTACAAGCAGATATACCAGGAAATCAATTGGGTAAATGATTCTGGAACTCTAAAGAGAAACCTAGGCCAGAGATACTGGTAGAAACAGTCAATTTGTTGATAGCAGACTGATGGTTTAGGTGTGTTCAAATGAATGTGGAATGAGAAAGGAAGACTATCTCAGAAGAAGACCTAGGAACTTCTCAGTTTAAAAACTGTTTCACAAAGACGTCAAGGTATGAGACTGACTAGAGATACTGGAGGAAAAGGCAGGAAAAGGGCTGGAGCCAGAGCCGGAGAAGCAAAGCTGTTCTGGTCCAGTGAGAGGGCTCCTCCAGAGGAGAGGTAGTTGGAGGCCTGGAAGAAGAGGAGCAATGTGGGGACCAGATCTTCTGTAATTTAGATAATGGGGAATTGAGAACTGAGAAGGATGATGCTTTTTTTGGTGGGAGGGGTTTCCCTTTCTCTTTTGGGACAGAACCAGGAAGCAGAAGTTGAATCCCTGCCTGTAGATTAACTGATACATGAGTGGGATCCCTATTGAAGGTCCTCTGTTGCCCTCCTGAGCAAGGGTAAAGTCGCCAGCCGAGAATGAGTGTGCTCGTTACTGGATCGCATTTTTTTCCATCCCCCGGGGCAGTCAACACCTGTCTTTCCTGTGGGTTTCTCTTCCAACTCTCCTTCTGGTGAGCATGCGAAGATTTCTACTCAGCTGTGTCTTTTCCTGTCTGAAAGTATTTTGTTGTAGAACTCAATAGTTTTTCTGCTAAGATTCAATATAGTGCCACACCCTCCTATTTCTCTATGTATCTATCTATCTAACTATAAGAGAACTATAAGAGTGGTTGACTTTGTAAGGTGAGAAAAACTAGTAAATTTGGAGTTTATAGAAAGACTTTTTTTTTTTTTTTTTTTTTGGAGACAGGGTTTCTCTGTGTAGCCTTGGCTGTCCTGGAACTTGCTCTGTAGACCAGACTGGCCTCAAACTCACAGAGATCTGCCTGCTTCTGCTTCCTATAGAAAGACTTTTAAGAGGCTTTCGGAAGACACACATGAGCGAGAGAGGCGGGTTTGGAAAGCAACCTAGAAAGTGGCAGGGTAGAAATCACTACCAGGAAAGCTTACATTTCGCAGCGCCCTTTGATGTATGGTTCTCATTTCCATGTTCCAAAATCATTTCATAAAATTTACGTTTCTCATTGTCTTGGTCCATTCAGGCTCCTATAACGGAATACTGTGAGCTGAGTGGCTTATGGAAAGCAGATATTTATTTCTCGTGGTCTTGGAGGCTGGGAAGTTCCAAGTCGGTGATTCAGTGTCTAGTGGAGTCTTGCTCTCCGGCCGGCATCTTGCTGGGTCTTCAGACAGTGAAAGGAGGGCAAGTCCCTTGTGCCTTCTTCTTATGTACTCTGAGCCCATTTGGGATTCTGGAGGTAGCAAACTCGCCGAGTCATAGGCTACACTGTTCATCTCCACAGAATTATGCCTTGTTCCTTTAAAGCTAGTCCATCAATTTTATATTTTCATTACTGAAAATACCATAAAGTTTTCCTCCCAAGGGGTTAGGATATCAACATAAGAATTTCGGGAAGACACACACATTGAGAGTGTAGCTGCTGAGGCCGATGCTGGTGCTATTACTTGACTCCTACTGAGGAGAGAGAGCAGGAACAACCCAAGGGACCCCACATATATTTATGCTATATTTATTTTTAAATTGTGAAACAAAATATTCATAGACAGGCTGACAAGATTGCTCGGTGAGTCAAAAGCCTTGCACTCAGGTGTGATGATCTGTGCTCACACCTCGAAACCCGTGCTGAACGGAGTGACCTGACTCCTGAAAGTTGTCCTCTAGCCACCACCCATGTACCGTGGCATATGTGCACCCATTCTTGTTCACATCCTACGTACACGGCAATAATAGAGCTTAATTAATGTATCCATAGACTCAAGTGTGTGGAGGCATAAGAGTGGCTTAAATGTACAATTACAGTCATGAATGTTCACGATCCTGCCAGTCATCTTAAAGTGAGACTATTTCCAGGTCTTATGAAAGTCTTTTGAGCTAATTGCTCTCATTTTATCCCTGCTTTGGTATTCAAGGTAACCGGCCATTGTCTCAGCTTTCCTTATGGTTTTGTAGCCAGCTATCCCCAAATTATATGTTGCTTCATCTTGCTTGTTAATTCTGTGCGAAGGGAAACTTATCTGCTATGAGGTTCTTTGTTCCTTTCACGATTACATTTTTTTGGTATTTATTTTTGTTTTTATATCCCAGCTTCAGTTTCCCCTCACTCCTCTCCTCCCAGTCCCCTCCCCACATCTCCTCTTCCCTGCCCCCATCCACTCCTCCTCTGTTTCTCTTCAGAAAAGGGCAGGCCTCCCATGTATATCAACCAGTTACTATATATCGAGTTGCAGTGAGACTAGGCACTTCCTCTCCTATTAAGGCTGAACTAGAAAACCAGGTAGGAGGAAAGGGTCCCAAAAGCAGGCAACAGAGTCAGAGACAGTGCTTGCTCCCACTGCTAGGAGTCCCACAAGAAGCCCAAGCTATATAACTGTAGCGTATATGCAGAGGGCCTCGGTTGGTCCCATACAGACTCCCTGGTTATCAGTTTGGTCTCTGTGAGCCCCTGTGAGCCCAGGTTAGTTGATTCCGTGGTGTTTCTTGTGGTATTCATGATCGCATTTTTGAGATTTATTCATGTTCTTGGATGCCCTTCAGTTTCAGTTCATTGGTACATAATATTCCATTACAAATATGCCACAGTTTATGAACAAATTCCTTCTAAAGATTTATTTCATTTTTAAATTTTGTGTGTACTTGTGTGGGCATGTGTGTGTCAAATTCCACAGGCAGTTGTGAGTCACAAATACGAGTACTAGGAACTGAATTTAGGTCTTTTGCTTTAGCAGTATGTGCTCTTTGCTGTGAACCATATCTTCAGCTCCCACATTAATGCATTCTGCTCTGGATCGATAAATCATTGGTTTCCAGGTGGTTATTGTTGTTTCATTATAAGTAATTATTCCTGGAATGTAATTTTATCTCCTAAATTAAGTTATATCAGATTATAAACAATCCTAATCTTGAGTATAGTATATTTGACAAATCATGGGTTATGTTCCTGCTCAGCTCCCTCGGGGGATTCCTTATTGTCTTTCAAAGTGAGTCTGCCAGCTTTAGGGTCTGTCTTCATTACTGACAAAATACTAGAGACTTTTCCATGTTCAGGCAGAGTGCTTACCTGGTAACCTCCCAAAGAGCTGGCCACAGTGCAGGAAGAGAATGGAGACCCCCAGGCTGGAGTGATTTGGGCATACATTTCTACCTGTTTGCTTCCCCTGACACCTCTTTTCAGACTGGAAATCACTGCTAATATTTCTTTCTACTTGAATATGTTCAGAAAGATTCAAGAAAAATGATTTTTTTTTAAAAAAGAAAATGAGTATCAAAGTCAGAAGTAGCAAAGTAAAGGTTGTTTCTAAGCTTTGAGGGGTTCTAGTATTCATTGAACAGTGGAGGTAAGGGTTTTAATTTGCCAACCTTTTGCTCAGAATTCCTAGCCCCAAGGTTGAAATGCTTGGTAGCCTGGAATCTTCTAGTTTGGGTAGGTCTGATTGAAAGATCCACCTGTTTTCTTTTCTTTCTTTTTCCCCCAAGTCTAAACAGATATGGACATATGGCAAGACTTTTCCCCACTTCCTGAAGCAGGAACACCCAGTCCCTCTGCCTTCTGTCTGTCCCCCTTCCTTCTAGAGCTAGAGGTGAGCCATTCTCAGTAGAAAGAGTCTCCAGTCCTCCCAAGACCCCGAACAGTTGTCCCAATGGTAGCAATGAACAAACTGAGGCTCAGAGAGTAAGTTGCTGCAAATTAGAGAGCTTCTAGAATGCTGATCTATCTGTTGCCATCTGTGTTTGTTCCCTTTATCTCTCCCAGACTGTCTATTCTTGTTTTGTCATTTGTAACCATGGGACCATGAATAAATGTTTCATCCTATCTAAGCTTTACATTAGAAAACAATAGTAAACATTTATTAAGCAATAAAAATAGCTATGTGGACTTCTTCCATTCTGATAGGAAGAATGTTTTGGGCTCGCAAGGATCTTTTCCCTTGACACTATAATTGTTATTGTTTTTATATTTCTCTCCTAAATCTACTCTCTCTGGTTGAGTGTTAGTTTCACTTACTATATGAGCAGTGTGTGCCTGCAGCTGGGTAGGTATTGGCTATAAAGCCTACTCAGGTGTGTAGTCTTTCATTTTCCTTTCATCCTGTTTTGCTGGCACACAGCATATTTATACCCATCATGGTCAGGGTTTTCAGCGGAATCTTTCACAGGGTGTGCTGCTACCACCTCACAACATACTCAGGCTCTGAAGTCCCTCTGGGAGAAACAGGCAGGCTTGGCTGCACAACCTGCATGCCAATGCCCTGTTCCCTGGGGGCCCGCTGTCACTGCTTCCCAGGCTCCTTACTTCTCTGGTCACACCTCACACAGCTAACAGGGGATTCACAAACAGAAAGGAGGCATTGTTCAAATGCAAGAGAATCAGCCGGGCATGGTACCTTATGTCTGTGATCCCAGCACTCAGGAGGCCACAAAAGGAGGATCACCATGATTTCAAGGTGAATCTTGGTTATTATATAGAAAGATCTTGTTTCAAATATAACATATTTGTATATGTGTGGGGGGTGAGGGTGTGTGAATGGGTATGTGTGTGTATGTGTGTACCAGTTTCTAATACAATGTGGACTTGTGTTACTGCATATTTGAGAGTCAAAGCTTGGGATCTGGCAAGACCAACAAACGAGGCTCGGCCATCTTTCCTAACATTCCAGTTAAAGACACAAGTAATAGTATAGTGGAAACTAGAGAAAGGAGATTTATTCAGCAAGACTATCATGGGGAAGTAAACAATGGAAGCCCTGTAACTCCCAAGTCTGTCTTTGCAATCCTGACATGAGGTTCAGGTTTAAATAGAGAACAAGAGGTATAGAAAGCTAAGTGGTCCTAGTCAAAAGGTGGTCCTGTCCATCATTGTCTAATCCCTAATCTGTCCTGCAGGGTGGTTCATATAGCTGTCAGATGTGTGTGAAAACCTTTCTCGGAGGCAAGTTCTTCCTCTGGCTAGCATCAAGGCTTGAGTCTTTCCTTTCTCTCAGCCTGAGATTCCCAGGAAAATTTTAATACCTTTGGATCTATTGTTTTAATAGTCTGATCCCCACGGTGTCTTCCTTTGGAATAGCATCCCTCATTTCCGGGGTGGTGGCACTCACCTTTAATCCCAGCACTCGTGAGGCAGAGACAGGTAGGTCTCTGTGAGTTCAAGGTCAGCCTGGTCTACAGAGTGAGTTCCTAGAGAGCCAGGGCTACATACAGAAACCTGTCTTGAAAAACAAAACTGCTAATAATTAATAACGAGAATAGAATTTATGTAGGATTCCCCTCTGCATGCAGTGAATACCATTGGTTAATAAAGGAACTGCTTTGAGCCTATAACAGAGCAGGGTGGGCCAGAGCAGAGCTAGGCAGGGAAGACTGGACTTAACGCTGGGAGAAAGAAGGGCAGAGTCAGAGGAGAAGTCATGGAGCTGCCGGAGACAGATGCTGAGAAATTTAGCTAGTAAGCCACAGCCATGTGACGATACACAGATTAATAGAAATGGGTTAAATTAATATGTAAAAGCTAGCTGATAAGCTAGAGCTAATGGGCCAAGCAGTGATTTAAATAATACAGTTTCTGTGTGATTATTTCGGGGCTGAGCAGCTGGGAACCAAGGAGAGGCCCTATTACTACATAGAATAGCCTCTCTCCTGGCAGGACAATTTCACCAGGAGGATCCATTTTCTCCATCTGGGACAGCCTCTGGGGCAGACATTTTTCAGACTTCTTTTCCTACCTGCACTTGCTGCTGTCTCCCACTTACCCTACCTGGGGGTTATGTCTTCCTCTCTCCATGAGCACTGGGAAGAGATGGGAAGGATTTCCAGGAGAAAAATGAAGTGGGAATATAAAGGTTGTGGTGCCAGGAGTTGCTCTCTGTGACCCCGGGTACACCACATGTACGACATGTACATGTGTGCATGCTCGCACACACGTGCACACACACAGACACACACAGAGACAGACACACACAGAGACACAAGGGGTGTGGAGTAAAGGAGGACATGAGGAAGTTCTCAGATGCTTTGGTCACATCATGTCACATGGATCATCACAAGCCTTAGGGTTCGGTTTCTGTTAGTGACTTGTCACCCAGGAATCCTAGACTGTCTACTTTAGCAGACTTGGGAGAAAGTTTGAAAGAATGAAGATTGTGGAAGCCAGCAACAGAGGGACTAAAGGGAGGGTTACATACAGTCTAGGAGATGGTTCTGGCAAATTCTTCCCTTAAAGGTATTCTGCTCTCTTCTGCCTCTGTCTACTGACATTCTTTGATTTGATTTCTCAGTTCTTTTAAAGATGTAAAAACCATTTTCAGCTTGGGTCCTTAAAGAGCTAGGCCATGGGCTGGATCCCCTAAGAACTAGGCCACAGGCTGGATTTAGCTCATGGTTTGCCAACTCTATTTCCATAATCTAATTCTCACTTTTAGAATAACAAAATTTCATAGAGAAAAACTTTAAAGTATATAATTTGAGAGTAAGTATTATGAAGGCTTCAATAATTTGGGAATTTCTAGAAGGCAACATGTGCTAAGGTAAGGAGAAGAGGTCAGAGATCATTTAAAAAGGTTGAAAGGAACCTTTGTACTCAGAGGCAAGAATAGGAACGGTTCTGAACAAAGTATAGAACATGGTAAAACAGAATAATGAAGTCAAATTGTCCCCTAAGTAGATTTAGTGGCTTTTATACACTGGCCCAGCCTTGCAAATTTAAGGGAGTTGTTCTCAACCTGTAGCTTATAATGAATCAGCTCATAAGCACAGGACATACATGTTGCAGACCTTGATCTGCATCCCTGCTGCCTTCAAATGCAGCAACAGAATGCTTGCTCTGTTTTCATAGTTAAAGAAAAGGAGGGAAGGTGAGGTACCAGAATTCCAAATTGGCAAGGGTGGGAGGCAAGAGCAAGAGCTGTGGCAAGCATCCCTGATGACTAGAAGCACACACAGTCATATAAGCCATGTAGCTTTAGTCAAAATTGGGTGTTTTTTCTAAGATGAATGACCATCAGAAAAAATATGAGGTCCATAAAGGATAAAACCTGAACATGCACAACACAAGAAGAAAAGTAAGAGAAGAATCTCAAGTCTAAGGCCAGGTTGGAGAACAGATGACAGATTTTTTTTTCTTGAAGATATTTGAAAGCCAGCAGCTTTAAAAAATATCTTTGAAAATGGCAGTTATCAGAAAGAATGGCTAAATTTTCCCCTAAGTGTGAGGACACTGAGTTAGCAATCAGTGTCTTGACTTCAGCCTTCAGCCTTCTGGCACCAGGAAAATGTCTGGTTTGTTCAAGTCACGGTTTTCTCATCAGGAAAATGAGAACAATGTGCTTTTGTTTGTTTGTTTGTTTGTTTCACTATTGCAGTTTTACTGGTAAGGCGATTTTTAAAGAGCTATAAAGGACCAAGTGATGGCAGACTTTATTTCCTTGGTGGGCTGACTTTGCTTGTGCACACACGGCCACCTGTGTGCTGGGATTTGATGGGGTTTTCAAAGTGTAAGTTGCCTACCAAAATTGGACTTTAACAATGTGACTAAATCACTTTCATGAGGCTCAAGGTTCTTATAGTCTTCATGTGAATTAAAGACTTAGAAGGTGCAAACGTTGTTGAAAACAAGGCTCTGAACTCAGCTGTTGCCTAGCTGGCCACCGAGGAATTCCTGAGAGAATGTAGCAAAACCGCCATTAAATTCAGGGGCCCACGGACCTGGAAGTCACCAGGAAAGCACTAAAATCCTGTCCACAGCTTCATAATTCTGACTCAGGCTACGATATACTGTACAGGTCTAAGGGTTTTGAGAGAAGACAGTCTGTGGGATTTTACTTTTTTAAAATTCCTTCCCAGTATCTCCCCTTCCCCCTAAACGAGTGACTTTTAGGATTGTGTCCTGCCCAAATCTCTTAGAGCGCTTCTTTAATATAATGCTAATAATGCAACAATAAGTCACACCCCTCTTCCAGGAATTACTTAGTCCAGTCCCCTTGGCAGTAGTTGAGACTGGATGCTACCAGCACTGGGCAATGAGATGTGTGGCTTTTATAGGGTAAGTCCATTAAAAAGCAAACATGAGATGTGACTTCTCCCTTACCTGTTTTCTTGTTAGCTCCCTGGTAATCAGTGGCAAGGACAATTTCCCCAAAGGAGTTTTGAAGACAAAACAGGCACATGAGTGCAGGAAACTGAGTCACAGTTTAGATCTGAGCCAACAGATCCAAAGCACTAACCTCCAATGACAATGTGCTCCAAAGCTCAATGTGTGGTGTGGAGGAGTAGGGTTGGGTTCTGTGTGCTTTCCAGAATAAGTATTAAGTGTCTGCGGTTAGCAGAGTTCCTCCTGAGTGACTGTTCCACGTGTCTACCATCTTCTCGTGCTTTCTTTGCGTTCTAGTCCTGATCTTTACCTCCCCTCCCTGCAGTCCTTCTATTCTCCTTCAAGTCACATCTTTAAGTGGATCATAAAATGAATTGAAAGCAAAGAGAACAGAGGAAGGGGGGTGCTTTATTAATTCATTCTTCCTGCCTAATTTGGCTGCAGGCGAGTGGCTCATTTCTGGTAGGAGTCCAACACAGGTGTTTGCAGGCACTTGGCTGTAGCTCCTGGGCTGGATGTGGAAAAGGTATAATCGTCGAGGCCCTAAGTTTTAATGACATGGTTTTAAATTGAGAGCCAAGAAGAAGCGAGCTTTCACACTACCTTCCTTCCACGAAATTGGTTTCCTTTCCATTCCTTGCTTTGCCTTTGGCAGAGTGCCCTTGGCATGTGGGAGCTGTTAGCGGAACACCCTGCAGTCATTACCTGGTTTGTAAACTTGGCACAGGAGGCCCAGAGAGTCGTTTCTGCCTAGGTCCAAGCTGTGTGCCTCGATTCCAGGTTCAGGTGTTTAGCTAGGAGGAAAAACCAAGAGCCTTGGTGTTGTGGTGATGGGGGACGGGGTGGTCTGCAAAGTCATATATAAAAAATAAGCAAACAAACAAATGAAAATAATAAAAAGTTAAGTGATTGCAAAATTGCACCAAACTGATGTGCGTTCTCTCACTTTCCCACTTCTTTAGAATTTTCCCAGCTCATTCGTCATGGAATCATGTATAGTTTGCACTTAGATCAGGTGCCACTGCGTGTTATCTGAATATAGTGTTGGATAAGACTATAGTTTCTAAATAAGAGTGTGCTCCACAGTTGTTTAGGGGTTATGTGGCTCCTCTGCAATTGGAAGAACCAGGGACTCCCTCTGTACTGTCAGTCACTGCTCAGAATCTCACACGCCCACGTAAGTGAACGGAGAGAAGTAAATGCATAGTCCAACTTTCAGGAGCAGGGCAGCTGTTTCTAACAGTACTCCAACTCTTAGTTTTGCGAGCCTCCGCCGCACTAATTTGTGTAATGGCGCACCAGTTTACATGCCCACAAGCAATGAGAAAGGTTCCCCTTTCTCTGCCTCTTGGCTGGCATTTGTCGTTTTCTTGATGCCAGTCATCCACACTGGGGTGAGATGGAATCTCAAAATAGTTTATTTAGGTTTGCATTTTCCTAGTGGCTAAGTTTCACATCCTTATTATTGCTGTGCTCTTTACAACAGCTAAGAAAGGAACCAGCCTAGATGTCCGTTACTGGATGAAATGCTAAAAGAAAAAATGTAGTACATACACGCACGAGACTATATGTCACTCTAAAGAAAAACTGAAATCAGGGCATTTTCGGAAAGGTGGATTGAACTGGAAAGCATTGTGTTAAGGTAAATAAGGCAGACTCAGAAATACTTCACAGGTTTTTCTCTCCCATTTGCATATAAGTATGTGGGAGTGCTGGGGAGATCATGGAAGTAGAAGGGGGACTATGTGAGGGGAAGAAGTGATGTCATTAAGGGATGGGAGTGAAAAGGGTGATATAAAGCGTGTAATATGAAAACTGGAGAGCAAGTATTGGGAGAAGGAAGGGGGTAGCAGGGAAGAGGGGCTAAGAGAGACACTCAAGAAGAAAGTGTGAATAAAATGGTCATGACAATAGCCAGTACTTTGTAGACTAACTTAAAAAACTAACCAAAATAAAGAAGCAAATCATTAGCCAGTGACATCCCGGTTAGAATCCATTGTCACTAGTGTTGTTTCCTGATGTCGGGGTAGGTAAGAAACACAGATGATCATGCCATCAGGCACTTATTTATGGCCCTGATGTGGGTCCCTACCTTCTCTGAGCATCCTCACAATATTTTGATGCCCATGGCCAACATTTCCCTAACCATAATCAGAGCTAGGTTCCGGTCAGGAAGTATTGCTCTTTCCCTTTATCATCTTTCTCTGGATTTTTCTATAGTTCTTGAAGTCACGCCCTTCCCCCCTACAGCAATGCTTCACATATTGATCTAGTCTTTCAATTTTGTTCAGAAATTAGAATGGAGAGAATATTGTCTGGTTGACATGGAGACACTAACATAACTGGCCTTTTTCCTGTCACCTCTATTCTGTGGTAGGTGAAGACAGGTGAGTTGGGAGTAAAGAAAATGGTGGGAGGGCAAGGTGGACACACTGGTGATGATGGGCATGCCCACCCTGAAAAGTAGTAATTAAATGAAAACAATAACATCTTTCTTGTTTGTTTCTGGATAGGCTATGTTATAGTAATAGACTCAAAGCTGTAGAGGCTGAAAATGTGCGTGTTCATTTCTTGCTTGCACTCTGTATCTCTGGCAGGTTGGTACATCTTCATTTAGGGATGCAAAGTTACAGAGATGAATTTAGAACGCGGCTGCTCCCTCTGGCAGTGGCAAGGGAAGAACTAGGGAACATTCATATAATGGTTCGTGCTTCATGAGCCCACATGAGTTATATGGCCATGCCCAAATTTAAGACACAATTTTCTTCCCTACCCTTCTTCAAGGGCACAGTCTGCTTCCTCCCTCTACTGGATCTGTGATTTCCTTTGTCTGATGCAGTATAGCTGGACGTGAAGACTACTGGCCCCAACTTCAGGCATCTCAAGCTTCCACTTTTCCTTTCACTTGCCTATTCCCAGTAGAGGAAAGAAAGAGAAACCTTAAAACCTGCTCCTTCTGTATTCAGTGATCTGACTGGGGAAATATAAGATGCCTGACCCAGAGCCCAGGAAATCCAGCAAAATCATAGACCTGTATGGAAGGAATGTTTGCTGTTCAGAGAAAATAGGTTGGTTGGGGTTGTTACAAAAGCAAGTAAACGATGACTAATATGTGATGTGGGATCCCCCTCTGTATGCTGTGAATACCATTGGTGAACAAAGAACTGTTTTGAGCCCCTAGCAGAGCAGTGAAGAACAGAGCTAGGTGGGGGAAAACTGACCTGAATGCTGGGAGAAAGGAAGCAGAAGAGAGAAGCCATGTAGCCCCAACAGACACAGATGCCAGAACTTTACCCGGTAAGCCACAGCCATGTGGCAATACACAGATTACTAGAAATGGGTTAAATTAAGATGTAAGAGTTAGACAATAAGAAGCTAGAGCTAATGGGCCAAGCAGTAATTTAAGTAATATGGTTTCTGTGTGATTATTTAGGGGCTGAGCAGTGGGAACCAACATCCACCAACAAACACAGCCATCAGACACCCAGAAGAAAACAAAACAAAACAGAATAATGACAAAAAGCTTAAATGACCAATTCAGTCTTGTTTTTATTCCTTTAAGATTTTAAAGTGATGTACTAGTTGTACATTTTTTATAGAGTACAGTCTAATACTTTGACATATGCCTTGAGAGAACTTTATTTGAAATGTTTCATCTGTGTTTAATCCAGACCATTTCATGAATATGTAAGTATGAGGTACAGGAAAACAAATGGGGAATGTGCTAATTTTATAAGGTTGCTGTTCAAGACTTTACAATGCCCTTGTTGTAGACTTGAAAAAGCGGTGTGTGGTTTGTACTCTTCTAGTTTAAAATTAACAGAGGATGGAAAACTGCGAGAATAAGGCGCTGCACTCAGATCTCCCACACACAGACGAGTGCTGTCCGTGGCAGAACATGTCTCTAGCCCCAGCACGGTTCTGTGGTAGGTAGATCTCAGAAGCTCTCTGTCTAACTAGTCTGGCTGAACCAGTGCACTCCAGGTTCAATGAGAGATGAATTCCTGCATCAAAGAATAAGATGGAGAATAACTAACAAAGATGCCCATCACTGATCTTTGACTTCTATACACACACACACACACAGAGACACACACAAAAATGTGCATACATGTATATGTACACAAACACATGTACACATATACACACCTAAATAAATAAAAATAGCTGCAATCTATGAGCTGTCACTGGATTGCAATTGTAAAAAGCGAACTGGAAAAGCACTTGTTGCTCAACCTGGAAAATTTCAGTATGTCCTCAGTTTTAGGTGATCTCAGGTGTTTTTTTATTGTTTTAATATTTCTGGGTGTGATAAAGTACTAAATCAGTATCAGAAATTATTCTTAGTTGAAGAAATATAGACAGATTATTGCTAAATATTATGAGCTCTAACCCAGTTTCTACCATGTAGTAATAAATTTATACAGAGACCTAAGCAGCTACATCATACTTGCAAATAAAGAAAGCATTGACATTTCTTTTCTCCGTATGATAGGCATATGAATGTCCACTATTTTGTTAATTCACGTGCAAGTTTGAAGTTTTATGTAGGAAACCAAAATATTGGAAAGAAATGAAGTAAGACATTGCGCGGAGTGTGGACAGTGCATTGTTAAAACTCAAACCTGTGTTCCATTCCCATACTAATCCAGAAGTCTAGCTAGGTGAACATGGGTTCAGTTTGCTGACTTTCCCCTCTTCTGCGTCCGAATGGTGCTTCTGACCTTCTGCCACCTTCATTGCACCAAGAACCACCCATTGATTTAGAGAAAGATCAATACTCACTCTTAACTTGACTTGTTGCCCACCTAGAGAAAACGTTCGGATAAAGTCACTACTCAATTGTAAAGACAAGCACCTGTAATAAATATATTTGTTGAACTTGGTGTGTTGTTATTTTTCTTATACTCCTACATCTTCTGTCTTAAGAGGTGAATGAATTTCTCTTTTTCCCTAAGGTGATTTTTATCCTTGCCCTATCCTTTCTTTTATCTCTTCTTAATGCCTCTGAGACCTCACTCTGATCTCTGGGCTTTAGTTTTGTTTTAGTTTTTTGTTGACTTTCAGCCTTCAAATTAATACACATACTGTCTGTCGAAGTTGTACACACAGAGACGCAGACACACACACACACACACACACACACACACACACACACACACCTGCCACCACCAAATAAAAACTGATTTCTTTTTCTATCACCCACTCAGTGGCCAATATGTGCTGAACCACCTCTCTCCTGACAGCTAGATTTCTGCTAACTACAGGCTCCATAAGCCAGGACCATTTCCCTGGCACTCATTCATTATTCCTATTCCTTTTGTGAACCAACTCTTACTAAAGTCAGAAAAAAGCAACTTGATAGTCAAATCCAGTGTTCCATTTGTCTTGTTCACCTATCTCTTTCTCTTCTGCTTCTTTTAAAAGACACATCCAGGACTCCTGGTGGTGGAAAGAATAAGAATGTCTGCCATAGGCTCATATATTCCAGTGCTTAGTCATCAAGGAGTGGTGCTGTTTGAGAAGGATAAGGAGGCTTTGTTGGAGGAAGTATGTCACTGGGGGTGGGGTCTGAGGTTTCAAAAGTCCAACCCAGACCCAGGAGCTCTCTCTTCCTGTTGCTTACAGATCTGGATATAGAACTCTCAGTTACTTCTCCAGAACCATGTCTGCCTGCATGCCACCATGCTCCCAGCCATGGTGATAATAGACTGGATCTCTGAAACTGTAAGCCAGCTCCAATTAAGTGTTTTCTTTTATATGAGTTGCCATGGTCGTGGTGTCTCTTCACACCAAGAGAACACTGATGAAGACATTCCCCACCCTAACCCATATTTTAACATTTTCACCTGGTAGCTTCCAGAGATAATCTCAGTCTTACTACTGTTTGTGACTGCTGACAATGTAGAAATACAGGTCTCTTAAAGCAGAATTGGTCACTTTACTGGCTTTAGTGGATCTTTTACTGCCAGTCTTAAAGCTGTAGTAGTTCTATTAATATAGCCTCTGTCTTTGTCTGGCAGCCTCAGTTTCCCTCCTTCATTTTCAACCCCTTGTGTGATATGGTTTTCTGTTTTTTCTATATTATTGTCTGATGATATTATCAACCTAGTTCCTTACCCTGGCCACCTACTTGGGATGTTTCCTTAGCTTTGACCTGAATTCCTTCCATTCTCTTATATAATTGAATTTTTAATGCATTACAAGATCCTCGGTAGATGTTTGAAATCACACACAACACAGAATTGTATTTTTTCCTATTCATACAACCAATGATTTGGTTTAATAAGAATTTGGTGTAATAAGAGATTACCAACAACCACTAATCATAAAGTAGAATAATAAAAACAGTATAATTAACAATAACATAAGACAACTGTATAGTCCAGAGAATGAGCTGCAATAAGCATATTTTCAGTTTTGAATGAGTGCATTCATTAAGTATATAGCAAGTCAAAATAAAACAAAAGAAAAAATAATACTCATTTGAAGTTTTCAATAGAGAGAGTCCTGGGCAGAGCAGAACTTGGGTGAGGTTTCCAAATAAAAGAACAAATAGCAACTGTTAGAGAAAACATCATCAAATTGGAAGCTTACAACATCCAGTAGAAATCAAGCCAGGAAGTTAAGGCAGTTAACTTTCTCTCCAGGGCTAAACTTCGGGCTTCTCTTTCATACTGTATGCCCTTATATGTCATGGATAAAAATCTGTTGGAAATACTTGACCTACTTGTTTTTATGAACATGACCTTTTATTCTTGGACTGTTTTGTCCTCCCTGTCACTGAGTTGGAGGTGGGAAGACTAGACACCCCAAGACAAGAAACCTAGGAGGATACTTTGAGATAAACACGCTGGGGTCTGAAGTGGCAGGAGAGCAACTCCACTTCCAGAGCCAGCTTCCCAGTGAGTTCAAGCAATGCATGCCAATTTACAGATGTAATGCACACGACAGTCACTAAGACAGTGTTGGTACTAAGATCTGACGCAAGTACAGTCTCTCTATTAAGACATCTGGTTATGTAGAACCCCCTTTTTTTCTTGTGTTGTTGTTGAAATCACAGAAAACCAACCACCAGTGAGAGAGCTGGCAGTGTGCGCTAGCTTGGTTTTGTCCCTTAGACTATAGCACAGATTCTAATTGGTCTTATCAATAAAAACCCAGAGTCAGGCAGTAGGGGGTGAAAACTGAAAGATCAGAGAAGTAAAGAAGCCAGTCACTAGAGACCTTTTACCTCTACCAAATAAAATCATCAGACCAACCAGAGTGGGGAAGATCCTGTCGCCACAAATCCTCAGACTGAATGCCATGAGCTTTTGTCTCGTCCCACTTTATATTCCTCTCTCAGTTCAGCCATATCTCTTCCTGCCTCTACCTCGCTAGTGCTGGGATTAAAGGTGTGAGCCACTGCTCACACTGCCTGGGTGTTTCTCTTTTAGACTGGATCAATCTCGTGTAGTCCAGGGTGGCCTTGAATTTACAGGTGTTCATTTGCCTGTACCTCCTGAGTGCTGGGATTAAGGGTGGGTGCCACCACTGCTTGGCCTCTGGCTAACAAGTGGCTAGCTCCACACTCTGATCTTCAGGCAAGCTTTATTTGTTAGAGCACCAACAAAATATCTCATTAGACTGTGAACTGCCTAGCAGGAAAGGAAATAAAAAGAAGAGGTTTTGACTTTCATGAAGTTCCCTGTATCTAAAACATCTCTGGCAGAGATCTCAAGGCAGTAGGAGCAATGCTGCTGAAGCTTGTTGAAGAAAGGAAACTGAAAACAAGTGGTATGGGTGGAGCCTCAAAAATGTCATAATTATTATGCCCCCTATCAGCGGGGCTCGGGACTCAGCTACACAGCCAAGGCTAGCCAAGTTTCTAAGCGAGAGGAGCCAGTCACATTTTCTACTCTCTGTCTCTTGGCACCTGCTTTTCATGTCTTACCACTAAGAGTGAAAAGCTTTGTGAGGTGGATGTTTTAAACTGTCAGCACACACACTAATCCCTGAATTGAGAGTTTAGACTGCTGTGGAGAGGGAATCCAGTGAGGGAAGCCTGGTCCGAAGTTTTCTAGAAAAAAAATCTTTGGACTGAAGTTTTGCTAATCAGCAAATGAAGAGGAAATGGGAGTGGTGAGTTTTTGGGTTGGGAAGAAGGATTAGTATTGACTATATTCCAGAAAAGAATAAAGCTGCAGGAAGCCTGGCTGTAAACCTTCACTTGACTGAGGAACAGAAGGTATCTTTTATTTTACCACCACTGAGACCTTAACAAAAGAAAACACATTTGGCTGTAGCAGAAAGTAGAATATATTGTTTAGAGAGTTGACCCAGACTGAGTCTAAAAGGAGCTCTGATTTTCTGGGTGTGTTGGTCTGGAGGTATCTTACTGACATGAATTTATATTTAGAAGAGGGCTTTTGTTTTCTAACTGAAGGAGAAAGAAACATAGGAATAGCTCTCCAGTTATTCCTAGATAAAAGATAAGGACAATGGCAATGGCATGACAGAGTACCTACGACGTAACATTGGCTTGAAAGCAACAGAGCACCAAACTCTAAGCAACAGATAATATATTATTCCACAATCTCAGATATTCAAGTGGCATGGCATTTATTATCTTTTAAATTATGTATGCTTTCAAGTCTCTATTTCTTTTACTGTATCCGGTATTAGAAAAATTATTTTAGTCCACTTAAAATTGGATCCCACATTTTCCTTTCCATAGTTAAATTCCTAGAATCTAGGAGAGAGATGATTCATAATAACTGAATATATGCCTGCTGGTGGCTTGCGAAGGTTCTGGGACTTTCAGAAGGTGGAACTTACTGAAGAAATCTTATTGGAGGAAGTGTGTCACTGGGGGTGGGCTGTGAGAGGTCATAGGCTCCTCACTTCTTTCTCTGTTTTCTGTGTGAGCAAGAATTGAAGTAGGCCAGCTTCCCGCCTGCCTTGTGAAGGTTAGTCATGCCTTCTATGTGGGCTGCTATGTCTTCCCTGTGGTGATGAAATCCACCCTCCTGGAACTGTAAGTAAAATTTAACCCGCTCCTCCCCTAAGTTGCTTTTGGCCATTACATTTTATTGTAATAGAAAAGAAACACTTCACTGATAACCTTGTAGACTTATTGAAATGTAATAACTATTTCTAAGTATTTATCAGGACATAGTTAATTATGGTGTTCAACTTTTTACTGTTTTGCTTTTCTTCAGCTATTTAAAACTTTAGTTATTGGAGGAAGGTGTTTTGTAATTTCCTAATATCATGGTAGGTTTGTCTTTTGTTCATAGAGAACTGTCAAGTTTTGCTTAGAGCTGTTGACTTTATTCAATGAGGTATATACATGCTTAGACTTTTTATATTGCCTTGGTGACTTTAATATTTAATCATTGTACAGCAGCTCTGTCCTTAATGACACTATTTGTCTTATACTCTTCTCTGACAAATATTAATATAACTGTTCCAACTAGGGTTTTTGTGCCTAGTGTCTGATTGATACATTCTGTTCACATTCTTTTCAGTTATTCGGTATTGTAACATTCTCAGTGTGTGTTTTGTAAACACTATAGGACTACAGTGGGCTTTAAGCCAGTTTAATGTTCTTTTTAAAGCTGGGAGTCTAATTTATGTGTATTGTGTCAATAGAAATATTTGAATTTTTTGCAAGCATATTATATCTCTCCATGTGATATTTCCTGCCCATGTTTGTTTTCTTCTTTATAAAAATATGCTTAAGATTTGCTGGCCAGTGGTGGTGTATACCTTTAATCCCAGCACTCTGGAGGCAGAGGCAGGGGGATCTCTGTGAGTTTGAGGCCAGCCAGGTCAACAAGAGCTAGTTCCAGCACAGGCAATACAGAGAAACCCTGTTTAAGATTATTCTTTATGTAGGAGGGTGTTTATTATGTTAGTCATGTTTATGTAAGTCTCATGTCATTACTTTTGTGGGGACAAGTCCTTTTTCACCAGCCAAGAGTAATGCTTTTGGATGTAGTTTTTGGAGGAATTGTGTAAGGTCAAGTTTATTGCTTCAGTGAAGTGGACTTGCATGTAGTTAGCTAAAGTGAGCAACCCAGTGCTATTTAGTACACAGACAATATTGTGTAACTTCCCCTGACTCTAGAAATACTTTCTATTTATCGCCATAATTCATACGCTGCTTAAGCGTTACCTTCTCAGAGCCATCATCTGACGAGCTAATTTGAGTCACACCACAACTCCCAGCCTAATCCTGACTGCATATTATGTACTGTATATATTTATACTTGTGGGCATAATAATGAAGAAATCTTACCAGATTCGTGACTCATTTCCTCAGAGACTCTCGGGATGCCTGACTGGACAGAATGAGCTTACGTGTGAACATTTGCTATTGATTGATTTACTGGTTTATCCCTTCAGTGCCTATCTTTTGTGCTTTTTATTCAAATGGAGTTTTAGAAGTTTTTACACCACAGGGCTTGACTGCTCAATCACAGACAGCAGAGCAGAGTAAAGCGTGGATGCTGCCGTGAAGCAACTGTATGTTCTCTGTATGTTCTCTCTGTGGGAAGGGGTGGGAATGGGGGATTGGGATGGGGAAGGCAGGCCCATCCTGCTGTTGTGATTCTCAGGGGAGGGCATATTGGCACTGGCCTGGTGTTGTGTAGTTTAAAGCCCTCTCTACAATGTCACTTATTAAATCCCCACAATAGCATCTCCTATTATCTGTATTTAAATTATGGGGAATCAACCCCATCAAATAAATACAAACATTACACTCCTGGCTTGGTATTACATTTTTTTTATTACTAGAGTGTTTTTCTAAGTTAAATCTGGACATCCACCTGTTAGCTGTGACTTTTGGAAATTTGTAAGACGGCGTTCAAGAAACAGCAAGCAGTGATGTAATAGGGAGCAGCTCACCATGAGAACAAGGCCTTAGGCATCTGTGGTCCAGAGTCTAATGGAACTGACTGCCGTTTGCTGTAAGACTTTCCTAGGGAGGAGGAAAATTCTCTCTGACATTTCAAAGCCTCTTGCAGCTTCTTGCTCTCCCCAGAGCATGACGAATATAAACTTCGAACTATAATAATAGCATATGTGGAGCACACCAGGTGTCAGGGATGTCTCATGGATTGCGTGCTTACGTAACTCAGTCATATCTCCCATGAAGTCTATGCAGTAGGGACTATCAGGCAGTTCTTCATAAAAGAACTAGAAAACACCTTTGATCTCATTTTGGAGCTAGAAAGGGAAAGACATAGAATTCTAACCCACATAGTCTCTGTATCAGGAAAGTAGAGACCAATAAAAACATAAACAAGTACATACTTGTAAATTTTTCTAGTAGCTGCATTAAAAACAAAAACAAATAACATCAACCTAATATGCTTGATTAAAGTCAGAAGTATCCAAGATGTATACTAAGTGTTCAAAAACTCTGACGTGTATTTTGTTCTGAGTTCATCAATTCTGATGATAAAATTTTCATCTATATTTAAATTTATATTTATATATACTTAAAATTCATAACATTTACAGTTGAAAAAGTAGGCTTATATATTCAAGTAATTTTAATCATACTGATTTTCTAGAAACTGAATTTAGCTATGTTTTTAATTAAAATTAAATGCAATATAAAATATAGTTCCTTCAGTTGCACACTTAAAATGTTAGAGAACCATAAGTAGCTGCTATAGGCAGGGTGCTCTGAAATTGAAGTTTGTTTTCTATTTGTTTATTAATTAATTAATTAATTAATTAATTAATTTCTGGTGTACATGTGTATGATATGTGTCAAAGTTTGTGGTGTGTGTGTATGTGGTGTGTGTGTGTGTGTGTGTGTGTGTGTGTGTGTGTGTGTGTGTGGTGGATATCTTTTTTGATTGCTCCCCATCTTATTCTTTGAGGCAGGGTCTCATCTGAACCTGGAACTCAGTGATTTTGTTAGGATGCCTGGCCAGAAAACTCCCCACCTCCCCAGCCCCTATAATTCAGACTCTGCTTCAGTCTCAGGAGAGAAGCACTCTCGTCTCTATGGCCCTGCCTGCTCCAACTGCCCAATTCAGGAATAGTCTCTTTCCACCTCACAATATCAGCACTATCTCTTCATATTCTGTTTCATATGTAGCTACATGACCCTGCACAGATCCTAATGTCTTCTTGGAGAAATGTGAAAAGCATTGAAAAGGAAACAAAAACAAACTACAGATAAGAAAAGTCAAGATGAAGGATGTAACACAAATAATAAAATTCCAGAGACAGAAATTGGGGTTCAACCTGAAAACCAGAAAAACAAAGCAGCCAAGTCATTAGAGAAGTTTTGCCTCTACCAAGGCTGGGCGATCACAGACTAAACAGTCTTTTTCTCTTCTCGTTTTATATTCCCTCTAGTGCTGGGTTTAAAGGTGTATAACTCCCTAGTATTGGGATTAAAGGGGTGAGGCACCATCACCTGGATTTGTTTCTACACTGATCTTGTGTAATCCAGGGTGGACTTGAACTCATAGATCCATCTGACTGTCCCCCAAATTCTGGAATTAAAGGTGTGTGCCACCATTGCCTGCCCTCTAGTGGCTTTAGCTTTGCCTCTGGTCTTCAGGCAAGATTTATTTATCAAAATACAAAAATATGCCATCATAATGGAGATCAAGAGAGCTATATATTAGCAATCCCAGGGGAAAACAGTATCCAGAGAAGATTTTCTACCAGACCTCTGGGATTAATGAGGTTCCAAACTAGCTTCTGAAATTATTTTTTGAAATCCTCTCACATTCTTTTTGTTGGTATGAGTGATTTGGGAAAAGAGAAATAATTCACAAGCAATTGGAGAGAGAAAGAAATAGTTAAAATTTCTCTTGATGATGGAATTACCCTTTGGGATGCTACTGAAGAAAAAATAAGAATATTATAGATAAAGCTTTTGTCCTGCCTGTTCCCACAGTCATTCAGTCCCAAATAGACACACAAAGGCTTATATTAATTATAAACTGCTTGGCCTATTGCTCAGCCGTATTACTGACTACTTCTTACATCTTAAACTAACCTGTAATTCTTATCTATGTTTAACCAGGTTAAACAGTACCTTTTTTCAGTAAGGCATTCTCATCTTGTTTCCTCTGCCTCTGGCCTGAGACTGTGTCTCTGCCTTTCCTCTTCCCAGAATTCTCTTAGTCTGGTCACCCTGCCTATACTTCTTGCCTGGCTACTAACCAATTGGCGTTTTATTAAACCAATACTACTGACAAATCTTTACAGTACACAAAAGCATTATCTCACAGCAAAATATAGGCAAAACCTTTTGGACAACATAAAGAAAAGCCTTTCCTGTCTTGCATTCTGGTCAGAGCCAAAGATTATCTCAGTCATTTTATTCCTGTATACATGCCGTGTCTGGAGCTAAAAGTAATGGGCAGCTTCTCTCTTCCTGTGCTCTATGTCCAACCTTAGTGAGTGGAGGGAGGAGTTGGTTCTCAGCAGACTGACCTGGATCCCAGGATCCGGCCTTTCTGAATGTAATGTACTCTGAGATGAAGACTCAGTTGGTGGTTACTATGAACACATCCTGATTGACATAGCAGACTGGGGGAAAAGCCGAGGAAGCTGTGGAAATCATAGGTCTGTGTGAACTCTTGCAACTTCTTTGCACAGGCTGGGCCAAGCAGAGAGGAGTATATCCAATGACAGTAACCTGACTCAGGTGCTGTGCCCTTTGATTAACAAAGGTTTTCACTTTATCTCACTTGAGCTTCTGAAGCAGATGCTTGATTTTCTGTATGAGGGCACGGAGACTCGGAAGGACCAGGTAGTACACTCAGACAGAGCACAGGGCCAGCCGGGCATAGAGCCTCGAACACATCTTGGTCTTTGATCTCACCACTACACAAGTCATGCTTTCTTTTCAAAACATTAGAATTTATTTTATGTATATTTATTGTGGAGTCAGTTCTTTCCTTCCATCTTCACATGACAAGCACGTTACCTGCAGAGCCACCTCCGCAGCCTCAAATTTTCTTCTCTGAGTTAATTTGTAAGGGAAAAAACCCCCGTGCAACTTGACTCACAGTTGGAGAGGAAATCTTTTAAGGCTCTAGGCTTTCTAGGCCTAAAGACAAATACAAGCTTGGATTCAGATGGGTTTCATGGTCAGTTTTTTTTTTAATCCCAGCCTCTGCCTTTTATCCTATTGACAATCTGAGTCCATCTCGTTCAGCTCTGTTGGCTGATGTCACCACCCTCTGTCTGCCCCCTACTTCCTATTTTTCCCCCCTTGGATGTTCACTAAGTGTGTTGTATATGTTAAGATTATGATCAATACCAGGAAAAGAAAGATCAATAAATTCTTTTGGGCTGGAGAGATAGCTCAGCAGTTATTGCTCTATCAGAATCATCAGTTATCAGAGTTACTGCTCTGCCAGAGGACCTGGGTTCAATTCCTACCACCTACATGACAGTTCACAACTGTCTGTTATTCCAGTTCCAGAGGATCCAACATTCTCACCCAGACATACATGTAGGCAAAAGATCAATGTATATAAAATAAAAAAAAAATGTTATCCTTTGAGTCAAAAACGAGAACCAAAAACAATCCCCCCCACCCAAAAAAATCTCTTTAGGGTGCCACATTGATTTTAAAAATAAGAAGTTTCAAGAGAGAGCAACAGTGGTGTTGCAGAGGAGAGAGTGTTATGTGAGAGGGCAGCAAAAGGCATTCAGAATGGTCCTGTTAAGCTGGAGCTTCATATGGGTGAGGCCTGCACTGCTGTGTGTGCATCTCCGGCATTCATTGTGAAGAAGATGGGGGCAGCCTCTACTTGGCAGTTTCCTTACTGCGACACACACTGACCAGGGTTGAGTTGCCAGGTGACTTGAAGAATGATTCCAGGGCGTGCACAGAATTATATGATAGTCTGGTAATGCTTAGGAGAAGAACAGCAGTGCAGACTTATGGCAAACCATGAGAGGAGTACTGAGCTATGCATCACAGGGTGTGTCCTAAGCTGTGCATCACAGGCTGTGTCCTGAGCTGTGCATCACAGGTTGAGTCCTGAGTTGTCCTGACCTCCCATTATAGATGTCATCACACCTTATGTTTCACAGCTACAACATTTTAGCCACCTGGTCCTATGACCATTCCCAGAAACCTATTTTCTCAGAACAATAAAATTTGAACATATTCTTTGACTGACATTCTTCCTGCCTTTGAGTCTCCTTTTAATTCTGTTACCTAGTTGTCTTTACCTCTTTCTGTTTCTTTTGGCCTTGTCTGTGTCTGCAGTTGTTATTTTTATTTTTCTTTTTCTTAAATTAAATTTTGGTTAGCATGCAAAACCCTGGGCCTCATTCTTGGACTCTCACCCTCTTCATTGCTTTCTGATCCTCTTTCCTCCCCCAAAGAGTCCTCCTTCCACTTCCATAATGTGTCGGTTTCTTCTCTTTCACTTTATCCCCTCTCCTCCCCCTCACTGCCCTGCAGTTTTTGAATTATATATTCTTAGTGTATCTTAGCCTAATCTGCGTTCATTGCTTATTCTACTACTGTTGGATTTACAGTTGCGACGTGACCAGCCCTTCCTCCATGTATATTACTCTTGGGTTTAACCAATTTTCTGTTGCAAGACCCCAGTGATCTTCCTGTTTGAAACCTTCCCCGGAGAGGCTGAATATGCACAGGAAAAGTCGCTGAGCTGTGCAGCTCATGTCATTGTACATCTGCAGCTCCCAAACTCTACTGGGTCTTGATTGTGAGTGAACTAAGGCAGCCTATCCTTGTCACCTATCTCTTCCCTCCATACCACTATTATAACTGAAGTTAGCATAAGAACACACTTGCTTATCATGTGCCTCTACCGAGGCTTTAGAAAGGAAAACCCATGTTTATGTGACAGTCGGTTTATCTAGCACATAGCACTTGGTAGTACTTGCTAAATACTTCGACGTTTTGATTTAGCAATTAAATCTCAGCCTAGACTACTGATAGTGAGCAAGCGCTCACTGCCTGAAGGACATAACAGTCGGTAAGACACTGTTTTTTTTTTTTTAAAAAAAAATCTTATTGTAATTCTACTAATAAGGAGACAGGAGATTTGCTAACTCTCTACTCAGCTGACAATAAAGGAATTTGTGTAGCCAGATGAAGGATAAATAGAAAGATGGTTGACTATACCAAAAGTCCTTATTGACTAGTCTCCACCAAGTATGTAGGTAAATGAAGGATTTAACCCTAATTCTATTTGATCTGTAGTTGTCAATACCACTCCTTTTAAAAGTCTAGGCCGTTACTGCTTAGCTTTTCTATGGTCATGGATTATAGGCTCATTATCCTTTATTTACAGCTAATATCCAATTATGAGTGAACACATACCATGTTCATCTTTCTGGGTCTCGGTTACCTCACTCCAGATGTTCTTTTCTAGGTCCATCCATTTGCATGCAAATTTCAAGATGTCATTGTTTTTGTACTGCTGAGTAGTACTCCATTGTATAAATGCACCACATTTTCTTTATCTTTTCTTTGGTTGAGGGGTATCTAGGTTGTTTCCAGGTTCTGGCTATTACAAATAATACCACTATGAACATAGTTGAGCAAATGTCCTTGTAGTATGATTAAGCAACCTTTGGGTATATGCCCAAGAGTGGTATTGCTGGGGAACCCTAAGAGAAACATATATAGATACCCCTGGGAAGGGAAAATAGACAAGATCTCCTGACAAAATTGGGAGCATGGGGATGGGTAGAGAAGGGAGGTCAAAAGGGGAGGAGGAGGGGAAAAGAAGAGAGGGGAGGAGAACTTGAGGGAATGGGGTAGTTGAGACAGGGGAAGGACATAGATGAGAGAAAGAAAAGAGACATTTTGATTGAAGGAGCCATTATACAGCAATAGAGAAATTCCCAGGAATCCACAAGGATGGCTCCAGCTAAGACCCTAAGCAATAGTGGAGAAGGTGCCAGAACTGGCCGGTGGAGTGGCTTGTCTTAGGATTTTTTCCTAACAGTCACATTGATGACTATCTTAAATGTCATCATAGAAGCATCATCCAGCAACTTATGGAGACAGGGACAGAGACTGGCAGTGGAGCACTGGGCTGAGCTCCCAGAATCCAGCTGAAGAGTGGGAGGAGTAAGAATATGAGCAAAGAGGTCAAGACCATGATAGGGACACCCACTGAAACAGCTTACCTGAGCTAATGAGAGCTCACCAACTCTGGCCAAACAGGGAAGATACCAGCATAGGACTAGACCCTCTGAATGTGAGTGACAGTTGTATGACAGACTGTGGGGCCACTAAGAGTGGCACCAGAATTTGTCCCTGCTGCTTGTACTGGCTTTTTGGAGCCCATTCTCTTTGAATGGATACCTGTTCAGCCTGGATATACTAGGGAGAGCTTTGGACCTTCCCCAAAGCAATGTACCTTGCCCTCTCTGAGGAGTGGATAGGGGGATGGGATGGGGAGAAGGTGGAGGGAATGGGAGGAGGAGAGGGAGTGGGAACTGGGATTGTTATGTAAAATGGAAAAAGATAGTTTGTTTCTTTTTAAAAAAAAATAAAATTTAAAAAAATGAAGAAAAAAGTGTCTAGGCCCTAAAAAGCCCTGCTCTGTTGTTTTGCTCCTTCTTGTGGAAGACTTGGTGTTAGCATGTTTCCAAGGTCATTCAAAATCAAATTCTAGAAATCTTCAAGTGTATCTTGAAAGCAGCTTGCTCAGTGTCTGATAGTAGGAAAATATCTGTTTTCTCACTCACTTTCATATGGCTAGGTCTATTGAGAGTTCTGAGGTTTTCCCTGTAGCATTCTGTGTTTCTCCGTCACAGCATGTCCACTCTGCTGTTGTTTGGCTAAGTGCTTTCCAAAGGCTCCCGTGTCAGAGCCTTGTAGCTCTCTTGCAGGTGGTAGAGCCTTTATGAGATGGGGCCAAGTGGGAGTAAGATCAATGAGATCATTTCCTGAAAGCGGACAGAGGACACATGATCTCTCCTACCACCCTCTCTTTCACTTCCTATCAGCATGAGGTAAATGACTGCTTTTTGCCATATGTCCCCACCATGAGAGACTGCCACCATCAACTCAAAGCGATGCGGCCAGTTTGTCATGAACTGAAACACCCAAAACTATAAGGACAAATAAAATTTCTTCTTTGTAGCTTGGTGTAGTAGGAGGCCTCTTGTTTGTTCTCGGCTGTCCAGACTCCCGAAATAACCACACAGAAACTGTATTAATTAAATTACTGCTTGGCCCATTAGCTCTAGCTTCTTATTGGCTAACTCTTACATCTTAATTTAACCCATCCCATTAATCTGTGCATCACCATGAGGTCATGGCCTACCAGCAAAGTTTCAGTGTGTCTGTCTCTGGTGGCGGCTCCATGGCTTCTCCCCTGATTCCGCCCTTCCTTTTCCCAGCATTCAGTTTACTTTTCCCCACCTAGCTCTGTTCTAACCTATCAGGATGAGCTAGTTTCTTTATTAACCAATGGTATTCACAGCATACATAGGGGAATCCTACATCAGCTTGGTACATCAGGAATTCTGTTATAACAGCAGGATACTACCTAACAAAACACCATCTTCTCTTTGTCTAATTAAGTTGATCTTTCTTCCTTAGATGCACTATATAGACATGGCAGCTCCTAAGTACACATGACCAGCAAGCTCACTTGAAATGCTGCTGGTGTGATTAAGGAAACTTTTATTTTCTTTCTAATAAATTTTATACTTAAGACATGTAAAGTGCCAGGAACTGAATGGGGGAGGGGTGAAGGGTACACATACTTCCAGGTTTTAAGCTCTCTGATATTTTTCAGGGCCAGCACTGTGCCTGGCATGTGATTAAAAAGGCCTGCATGTCTCTGCAAGTTGTGTGTCTGTTAACATTTTTATTTGGTGAGATAAAGATTCCATGTGGGGAAATTCTGTTCTGGAAGGATTTGGATATCTGTGCTGATGAGTTTAAGAGATTAAAATTATTGTTATTGGATATGAAAGGCCTTACATGTGAGCCAGCAATAGCTGATCCACTTAAGCTGAATTCATTATGAAAGTTCTACTTCATCTCTGAATGATACCATATAGATTAAAAAAACAACAATTGTGTGCTCATAAACAGAATATATACAAAGTGAGAAAGATGAAGGAGGCTCCCTCCTAGGATAAAACACACTTCATTATGAAGTGGGCATCTTTTGATTTTTCCTTGTATCTGAGTAGTTACAGTCTCTACGATTCTTGACTTTGAAAACCGAGGAGCCAAGTTTGTGGTGTGAGCTCACAACTATAATTTGTACCAGGTATCAAAACACATTTAAGTGTTCCACACACGTTAGTGTGGGTGACTTCCCTAAAAATCTCTATGAGGTCAGTACTGATGTAAGTCTTCCCCCGAAAGTTATGGACCTAAATGTAGGACAAGGGATCTGGAGTAGGTATCCTGCTACTGCTGCTAAGTCTAGAAATAACACTGGAATCTTGAGCACTCTGGTTCCAAAGTCCATTCTCACTTGCCCTGCTTTGTGTTCTTTGCCTCACATCAGCTCTCCATGCCCCTTCTAACTCTGCAATGGTGGGCTGTGGCTCCGAGATGGTGTGTCTGTGTGTGGGAGGCTGTGGCTCTGAAATGGTGTGTCTGTGTGTGGGAAGCTGTTCTGTGAAATGCTCTGTGTGTGTGTGTGCTCGTGTGTGCGTGCGTGGAAGCTGTCCTGTGAAATGGTGTGTCTGTGTGTGGGAAGCTGTTCTGTGAAATGCTCTGTGTGTGTGTGTGCTCGTGTGTGCGTGCGTGGAAGCTGTCCTGTGAAATGGTGTGTCTGTGTGTAGGAGGCTGTCCTGTGAAATGGTGTGTCTGTGGGTATGGGGATGCTGTCCTGTGAAATGGTGGGTCTGTGTGTGTGGAAGCTGTCCTGTGAAATGGTGTCTGTGTGTGGGGAGGCTGTCCTGTGAAATGGTGTATCTGTGTGTGGGGAGGCTGTCCTGAAGATGGTGCTTTGAGGTCCAGCCTAGAAGAGGAAGAGATAGGATGAATAAGGAACAGGATGAAGCAGCTATGATATCAGAGCCCTCTACCTCTCTTATTTGTTTAAACACACACACACACACACACACACACACACACACACACACACACACACACACACACACACAATGCATGTGGTTAAGAAACTTGCAAAACATAAAGGATTTCCTCCCAAGCAGGGCTGGGTGATCCCTGGAAGGACAGCATGGGCAAGTAGCCATTGAGCAATAGCTGGTCTCAGATACTATGCAACTACACAGTATAGTGGTTTCCCTGAGGTTGGGGGAAAAAATCTAACCTCCTGTTTCCTGTAGTTCAAGATTTGTTTTCTTGTAAGCTGAAAGAGAAGCCTGGGGATTCCCTTCATTTCATCTCTTTTAGATGTTCCCATTTTCTGAACGTTGGAGTTGTTTCACCCAGAGAGACCCAATGTCTAGGAACTCACTGAGACGCCAGCACGCAGGAGATTTAAGGATAAAGGTGGTATTGGTTTGGGTGTGGTTTGTATTTTCTGTGGGATTTCTTTTGTGCGTGTGTGGTTGTTTTATTTTGTTGCAAAAGGTCTTTTGAATCTTTGAGTAGCTTCCTTGCACCTCACCCACAGAAAAACTCTTTCCTCCGTGGTTGGAAACACCCAGGCCCTACATTTGCAATGCCAGGAGCAGCGACAGAGCCCTGACAAGCTTCGGTCCTGCCAGCTCTGGCTCTCAACGGGCGCTGGGTGCCTGTGCTGTTCTGCTGCTGACAGCTCTGTGTGTGATCATATGCTGTGAAGGTGTTAGTGGCCCAGAGGAGTTAGGAAATGTTCAGAGAAGCAATCTAGTGAAGAAACAATTTTAAAATGTGGGTTACGGCTAGAAAACAAGACTGCAAAAAGTAGTGGCAAAAGCCACAAAAACCTGAAGCAGTAATTAGTCACATGTCATTTAAATCCTAGGTTATTACCCCCCTGACATACACTGCCATCAGATGGAGCCTAAGCTTAAGTAACACATTAGCTGGTCATTGCGGGAACTGACATTTTGACAATTTCCTGTTTGGCTTTAAAATATTCCTGCTAAATAGTCTTTATGTATTTATTTTATGTTCACGAGTCAGACATGCAAGCAGCATGCCCGAGGCCAGTGAATGTAAGGACCAGGATTTGAAGACACACACACACACACACACACACACACACACACACACACACACACACACACACACATTCAAATTCCTGCTCTTCCTGCTATAGCATTGCTTCCTTTGAATCACACATGGGAGGTTTGGATTGCTGAATGAAGAAGGATCTTTTTAGCATTTGTTAGCACCATGGTTGGATAACAACAGTCAAGTATGCGGATCTAAACAAAGTTCATGCTGTTTCAGGGAACAATGCCCTTTTTCTTGGTAGGAGGCTTCCCACAGTCCAGACCCACGCTTGACTAGGACACTTGACAATATTCATAAAAATGAACATGTACAAAGAGATGTTTCAAAGTTTATTGTGACTTAATATAATCCAGACCTAATTCTATACTAAACAGTTTCTTCTCAGTTTGGTACCTTCTCTCATTGGTATAATAACCTGGACTCAACAGCTAACAGCTGCCTGAAGTATTAAACTGAGGTTTGTATGGCTTTCTTTTCCATGGTCCTACCTCTTTAGAGAATTCTGAATAATATACAAAGTAGACTATTTATAATTAGGTGACGAAAATTTCAAATGTTCCTTGCCATTAAAGATTGCCTAGTATTTATCATGCTATTTTAAGAGTCGGTTTTTCTACTGCAAAGCAAACATGGGGTCTTAAAGATATCAGGTCACTCAGACTTTGTGTTGGGCATGACGGTCTTGGTACAGGGTGATCTAGGTACTTTTTTGGTATAGGCTGCAAAGAAGAAAGACCAAAAAAAGTGCAGGTTAGAGAAGAGTCTCATAGGATGTATAACTGTGGAACTGGAGAAATCACAGGAGCTCATGAAAAGAGGCCTGAGGCCCCAATGGCAGGTGTAAGACACCCTTCCTTCTACACCCAAACTCTGTGGGATTGGTTGGCTCACGGAATCAACCTGGTTGATTGAGGTTGACCCTTGAAAAGCACTCTCCATCAGGGTGCACATATATTCTACCTTGGGAGCAGTATACAAATTCATGAGGATAAAGAGATAGACAGGGCACATCCCAAATTTTCTTTTTAGGGGTTAGATTAACTAAATGAATTATGGTAAACTACAGGACATTCTTACCAAAATAGCCAATCTTTCCACGATTATAGTAATTCATAGACAGAAATAAAAAAATCACTTGACCAGAGTTTCATATTCTTTTTTTTATTTCATTCTCCTACATGTTGACATCCAGTTATGCCAGCACCATTTGTTGAAGATGCTTTCATTCTTCCATTGTATAATTTTAGCCTCTTTGTCAAATATGAGTTGTTCATATGTTTGTGGATTAATATCCAGGTCTTCGATTCGATTCCATTGGTCAACATCTCTGTTTTTATGCCAATACCAAGCTGTTTTCATTACTGTAGCTCTGTAATAA